>JBBCBC010000027.1:11693474-11987105 GCA_037126765.1 Stenogyne calaminthoides | reverse complement strand
GATGAATTGATAGAAAACCAGCTGAACATGTTAGACAGCTGATGGAATAGATTAGGTCACATATTGAGGGGGAACTCAATATGTATAAGGTTAGATTGAAGATCAGAAGCAAAGATCAGCAGACGTTGAAGATCAGCAGACACAGAAGATCTGAAGACATATTCTATTGAAACATCAGTAGAGTCGATAGGTTGAAGCTAAGAAAACCATATCAGAAGACTCAAGGTAATCTGATCAGTAGGACACTGATCAAATCAAACAAGTCAGAAGTATGATAAGCGTATCTACTTATCCAGAACATACGATGCAAATCAGACTAGAAGAATGTCAACAAAGTTAGCTACAAGTCGCCAAATAAGTGTACTTGTTAGCCACTAAGGAATCGACACGTATGTACGAAATCTGACGACGCATGATATCGCGTATCAGGGCAACTACTAGAAAGGACAAAGTTGCACGAAGACGGCATGGCCATCCTGAGCACGTCAAATCAGATCTGCAAGCTACCTAAAATAGCCTGAGATTCAAATTGCTCTCCAACGGCTTTTTTGATTTCATGGTCTATAAATATGGGATCAACCTTCAGAGTAAGGTTACGAAAATAATCTACAAGCTCAAGCAAGCAAATTTCCGCACGAAGAACACAACTCAAGAATATTTTCTAAGTATTCATCCCATAGTTCTTAGTATAGAAATCTTATCCTTCAGCCTTAGGCTACTAAAATACTAGGATAGTTTTTCAGTTGGAACACAACAAATCTTATACCCAAACCAATTGTTAGGTTAAGTTTGTTTAACAATATTTCAGACTAGAGTTTCTAGTTTTGATCTCTGGGATTGGTTGAGTGAGAACTCTTGAAAACATCTGTTGTACTGTGTTGGACTAACACATTAATCTAAGTCCAATTGGTTAGTTGGTGCCCCTATTGATAGGGAAGAGTGGACGTAGGACAAGTTGTACGAATCACTATAAATCTTGTGTGCATTTACCTGCTTTACACATCTTGCACACTAACTGTTTAAGTATTTAATGCATATTCTAAGTCTGGATCAGATTTGCACCAAGCAACTGATCTGATCAGTTTGACACTTTGTCATCTGATCTGAAATAGATTACTTAGAACTTGATTTAGTGAACTGGTTTTTCACACGGGTTAAACTTATCTTCCGCACATCAGTTAAAGTGATAGACATCGAACTGATCTGCCCTCAGGCGATCAGTAAGTTGGATATCAGTCCAAACTGATTCACTTGCATTCTGATCAGGATAACTTGCTTATCACACCTGATCCCACGAAAAAGTTTCAAAAGTCTATTCACCCCTTCCCTCTAGACTTCTGCTTCACTAAAACCCGTTCGGGACCTACAAGTTGTATCAGAGCAGTGGTTTTACGGACCACTGACTTTGAGTATCATTGGTTCTTGAGGAAGAATCATTGTGGTCACTTGAACAGATCTTGAAAAATCTATTTTTAAAACTCATCTGTTTTCAAAACTCATATTCAACATGGATAACACTTCGTGTATGTATCATGACTTGCCCAAGTTCAATGTCGATTTGAGTATCCCGACTGGAAGATCTTTATGGGGAACGATCTGGGTTCGATTAGTAACAGAATGATGAAAGTTCTTGAGCGTGGACCGATTTGTTGGGGAATTAATTACCCGGATCTATTCGGGATGGATATTTAAATACAAATTTAATTCTAACAATTATTACTAGCATGAATTAATCCTATATTGTTGGGATAATTTTAGTTTTGATTATTATGCCAAAACACCTTGTATTAGGACAAGCTAAGTTGTATAGAAAACTTACGTTTCTAGACTTAGTTTTATTTTACAGGTAACAAGTTGAGGGGGAACTGATCAAGATAAGACGAGACTGATGATTTTCGGACTAGATCGAAATCGTCTGGATCTTTGTCTGCGGAATCGAATCTTCTTTGTCAGGTCGACTTCTTGTGTCTGAATCGACTGCCCGTCTGAATCGACTTCTTGTCTGGCCCGATCGATTGTCTGATCGGATTCTATCTTCTTTGTACTCTGATCTCATTGTCTTTGAATCGAAACAGAATCTGGCAATTTGAACAGATCGATCTCATTCTTTGAATGAACAAATTTATTGTGCTGAATGTTGGGGAATGATTCGCACAGATCTATTCGGGGTGAATATTTAAATACAAATTTAATTCATTAATTATTACTAGCATGAATTAATCCTATATTAATTCAAATAATAATTACAACAACATATCATGCATATAAAAGCCACGTAAAACCTACGCATGCGGAATCTACGGGTTTACGTGAACGTACCTCTCGGGATGGCGGTGACTTCGGCGGACGGACTAACCAAAAGGACTTCCCAAGTATTCCCTTAGCCCTTGCTCGACAATCCGGTGGAAGGATACTTTCGAAACAATTAACAAAAGGAAAAAAATAAACTTTGTTGCACCACGTATGTGGATTTGCTAATATTTCCAGCACATGGAATTGTACTTGGGAATGAACTAATCATCCCCTATTTATAGGAGAGGAGGGGCACGAAATTTTAGTGATATTTCAATGTGGGATAAGACTTTTCTTGGTCACCAAGAAATCTTGAATATATCCTATATATTCTCTTTCCCATAATTAAAATATTCCACAAAAATCTCACCTCCTCTATTTATGGAGAATTTTCGAAAAATATGTGATGCAAGAATCCAAGATTTGGATCTTCTTGAATTTATGAGATATTCTTGTATTTCAAGAAATACATATCTTCCATAATACCTTTTCAAGAAAATCAAGAAAATCTTTCTTGTCCACTATTTTCCAAAATTTTCGAAAAATCACTATGTATAACCAAGTGGGAGATTTCTTGAATTTAATGAGATAATCTTGTATTCCAAGAATACATATCTTCATTCCATAACAAAATTCAAAGAAAATCTTTCTCCCTCTTTTATCCATAATTTTCGAAAAAAATAGAGGAAATATAAGCAACAATATTTATTTTATTTTAATCACCTTTTCAGTTATTGGACTATATGTTGGGCTACTTCGGGGGCCTTTAGGAGAATTAAGATTGGACCTTCTAATGGATCTTGAATATCTAATATTGAGCCACAATATAATTCAAGCCCATAAATATTAATTAATCCCACTACATAATCAATATTGCACTATCCATCTTAACCCATATTACAGTCAATATGGCTCCCGGTCATTATTTCCCGTGTTTAAGATTATCTAGCCCATTAATTAATTCAAGCCACCAAATAGCTTTTCATTAATTAATATCTTTTGTCCTTGGTCGAGAGCGGTTCAACATTATTATCCATACCTAAAACAAATTCCACTTGCAAGATTTGGTATGATAAAACTTATGAACCTCCTCCAAGGGGCAAATCAAGCAAGCGTGCTTGCACACGATTCTTCGTATTAAATCTTAGCAATCACATGTGACCAATAATATTGCCCAAGATAAAAAGTCGTATTGAATCTCTCTCGATTAAGCTACCCATGATAAGTCAAAGCAATAGTTACCGATCCCACGTGATCCCATTAAGGGACGAAAGGTTAAGAAACAACGATCCATCGAGGTCTAATTCTTCCTTGTTCGATTCAAGAATTTATCCTCCTGTAGGGTCCTATTCAAATAAGATCACCATGCACTAGTGTAATCTCTTGGTCATGACAAACCAATCGAGCCTTTACACTTCAACCTTTCGCGATGGTTGTTCATTTCCATCTAGGTCGTGAATGGCGACTTATAGTTACAAGGGATTTATTAATTTAATCTTCGTGATCGGGTATCACTAAATTAACTACATGTAAGTAACACGTCTGAATTATTGAACAGCTTATCACAAAGAAATATATATAACATTCAATCATATTTAAAGCATCGGTGATAAACAATTTATTTCAATAAATAAGTCTCGAAATTCATTTTTTATTATACAAAGTAAAAAGCATACTTTTCAAAGATAATCCCCAACAATCTCCCACTTATACTCAAAGTCCGCTTTTAAGTATACTACAACACGCCTCTCGAGTAGTCCGTGACATCTAATGTCACCTACACGAACCTAATAATTTCTCCCACTTATACTCAAAGCAGATTAGCAATGGTCTTGACACCCATTCCACTCACATGTCTCTCGAATGTATTTAGAGGCGCAGACGCTTTGTGAATGGATCTCTGCTAGGGTCGCCCCTCGGGCGCTATCTTTTGCCACATCTATATCTCCTCTCTAACGATTTCGTATAAGATATCTTTCCTTTAATGTGTTTGTTTGACTCGTGGACTCTTGGTTCTCTTGAATTTGTAATTTGCCCCTAGCGGATATTGCTAGACAAATTGAAACACCATCCATGTCCACTAAGAAGATCTAGAGCCCCAATCGGTTCTTTCACCGCTTTCTGGCAGACTACTTACCCGAGTCCCATGGTTGAGTCGTTGATGCATTTTACGCTTCACACTCGTCCCATTAGATGGCTACACTTCCCAAATGGAAACACACTAACCGAGGCGGATAATTTCGAATCTAAATCGATTGAAATCCGAGTCCATGTAGCCGATGGGGATTGGAGTATCGATCGATAAATCAACATTCTATCCCGAGTTCTTTTTGAAACTTCGAATGTTTTTAATCGTAATCCAATTAAACTTTCCAAGTTAGTTACTCGATATCTTGCTACCATGCCTCTACGACAAAGCATATATCCGGTCTCGCACACAAAGAATGCATACATAAGGTTTCCGACAAACAAGCACAAGGAATACCTTTCATGTCATCTATCTCCTTTTTTAGCCTTAGGGACCTTTTCTTGGGCCAGATGGATTCCAAGTCCGAAAGGTACTGAATCCTTTCTTGGAATCTTGCATCTTTGAATCGTTTCAAAAACGAAAGTCTATGTATGAAACTTGCGATAACCCGACTATCCTTTTCTTGTGATCTTGATCCCAAGGATGTGTCCGGTTTTCCCTAAGTCTTTCATATCAAAAACTGCTTTTGAAAACCATGCCCTTACGTCCCGATCACACCTTCACATCGTTCCCGGAAGATCACAATGTGATCTACGACAAGATCTAAGAATACCAATGCAGATTCCGACACGTTTTTATACACACAACTTTCAAACTCGTTTTTGATCAAAACCCATAAGACTTTATTACATGATCAAAACTTTGGTTCCAAGCTCGGATGCCCGTTTGAGTCCGTAAATGGACCTCTTGAGCTTACAAACTAGGTGTTCTTGGCCCGCTTCAATGAAAACATGGGGTTGTTGCATATAGATCTCTTTATCAAGACTTCCGTTAAGGAAAGCCGCTTGACATCTATTTGCCGGACTTCAAAGTTGAGATCTTGCAGAATCGATAATAAAGAATATGGATAGACTTAAGCATGGCTACGGCGAAAAAAGTTTCCTCATAATCGATCCCTTTCTTTCGAGTATAACCTTTAAGCCATTAGTCTTGCTTTAAAGGTTTCAACCTTCCCGTCCGGGTCCTCTTTTCCTCTTATATACCCACTTTCATCCAATGGGTTTGACCCCATTAAGTGGTTCGACTAGCTCCCACACTCTATTATGAAAACATAGAACCCACTTCGAACTTCATTGTTTGTTTGCCAAGAATCTGATCCATATCTTGGAGTGCCTCGTTATATGTCCATGGGTGCGATTCGGGAATCAAGTCCCGAGGACTCTCCTATTCCATGAATCTCTCGAATTTGTTTACAACCCTCCCACTCTGACGAGGCTCCGGTTGTGAAAGCGCATCGTTTGGTATATCATCTAGTACAATTGGTTTGCGAGGTTTGCCCTCTAAGCTCATTTAAGGTAATCTCACTGGTTTTCTTTGGTTCTATAGTTTTCTTCCAAAATCTAAAGTGGGTGCGGATGTCCACCTTTTTTGATCTTGGAACTATAGAACATTCACCCTTTTTCCTTCGGGTATCCTACAAAACAGCCTTAATTCTGATCGAGGATCCAATTTACCCGTTTCCTTGTCCAACACGTAGGCCGGACACCCCAAAGTTCTCATGTGTTTCTTACTAGACTTGCGCCCGGTCCACAATTCTTTGGGGTTCTGGGAACTGATTTGGATATCACCAAGTTCAGAATATAAGTCGCTGTTTTCCAAGGCATGACCCCGTAAACGACTTCGGAAGATCCGTATAACTCATCATTGATCTAACCATTTCCAAAGAATTACATTTGCTTCTTTTGCAAACCCCGCTTTTTGTTGAGGGTTCCGGTGCGATGATGGTGGGATACAATCCCTTCATCAGATAAGTAGTACAAAAACTCATTGCTGAGGTATTCGCTTCCACGATCAGATCGTAGAGACTTGATACGTTTTTCCATATGATTCTCTGCTTGAGCCTTAAATTCTTTAGAATTTCTCAAAGGTCTCAGATTCATGCTTCATAAGGAAAATGTACCTTGAGTAATCATCAATAAAATTACTCATAACCTCCTCTTGCTTTGGTTGACATTTGACTACATACATCTATGTGAACGATCTCTAACACTTCTTTAGCCCCATTCCCCTTGGCTCCAAATGCCATCTTGGTCATATTACCCTCCAAACATGATTCGCAGGTTGGATCCGATTCAACTTGGAGACGCTCCAGTGAACCATCTTTCAACAACCTTTGGATCCTCTTTGGATTTATATGACCTAATCTTAGATGCCAAAGAAGTGTCTTGTTCACGTCTGATGAACGTTTTCTTTTCTCGGAAATAGTTGATGTGTTATAGGATACATTTAAATGAGTGGTGTGCATGTTAATTGTATAGAGATTTTCCATCAATGTCCCGTAACAGATACACTCATCATTTCAAAATGATGTCATTCTTATTAGAAGAAACTTAGTGTCCTTTAATCGAATTTTAGAAACTGAAAGTGAATTCTTTCTAAAACTGGGAACATAAAGATAATCTCAAAAAAAAAACTTTATCTTCAAAAGATAGGTGCACTTCTCCCATTTGCTTAATCACTTTACTCATGTAGCATTGCAATGTCTGCTACTTGCGTAGTATTGCAATAATCGTTACTACCGTAGCATTACAATATCTGCCACTTACGTAGCATTGCAATGTCTTCTACTTTCGTAACTTTACCCAGTGTGATGAGGATCTCACTCCCACTATGTTGCCGGATCATTTAGAACCCGTGAAGCCAACATGATTAGTGGATCTCGTATCAACCACCCACGAATGAGAAGTATACGCCGCTAAACAAGTTTCAACAACTAGTGTGTGAGAATTACCTTTCTTTCCGTCCCTTTTTGGGGTTAGAAACAGTAAAAAACCTCCATTGTCCTCTCTCACCGCATTTTAAGCACTTCCTCTTTGGATTTTCCTTGACTCAACAAGCATTCTCATCTTACCATTGCCCTTGGCAACAGATTGAGTTTTATTGCTTATGGCCTTTGGTCCTCTTTATCTTGCCTACCCTTGGCCTAGAAGATGAAGACGGACCACTACTTGCCGTCAAAGCTTGAGTTTGATGCCTTATCATCATTTCTGCCGAGTCCCAAAAGTTTGCAACAAATTAAGCTAGCGAGGCCAAAATGCTCAAAAACCTTTCTCAAGGCAGAGAATGAAGTACCAAATTCATCCGAGTCTCCGGATCATAATCTGCGACTCGAGAATCTCAAGTTTGTTCAGATGGGCCATCTATTTTGAGGACGTAATCCCTTACGGGTTTTCCCTCCACCATTTCAAATACGACATCTCTCAAGGGTGATCCGACGAGTCCCGTGTTTTGACTCGTCGGTTGGCTCATCGATTTTTGTGTGTCAAAATCCACTTGTGCTTTTGTGCGATTAGGACAATTATATTTTTTAATCAATATAGTTTCCATACAAATTGTATTGACTTTAAGTATAATAACAAAGGATTAAAAGGTAACGAAGCATCTTTGGAATCGAAATAAACAACTATATGCAATAAGACAAGTATATCACAAGATTCGATCACATGCATCATATTTAAAATCTCAAAAAAAATATGAACAATGCATCGACCAACATCTCAAAAACAGTTTAAATAAGCCACGTTGGGTGGGTCATTATTTAAACACATTCAAGCCGTCACAAACAAGAACGATTCCACAAACCCTTAATATCCAGATTAATAGTTGGCTCCCACTTGACCAATATAAAATTGACAGGGACTTGGAGAAGTATATGCATATCAATTTTATACGTAAGTAATAACCATGATTAAATACAGATTACTATTTACGCTTTGATCGAGCCTCGTTGGGAGGTCATCGTAAATGCATGTAGTAATAACCCACAATCATCCGCTTGGAATTCATTCATGTGAAACCTATCTTTTGACCGTCCCGCTTGGGGGAATTTCTCCAAAAGAATCCACAAATAAATAAATCATGGAGGTCAAAATTAATTTTAATTTTATTATCCCAATAAAATTGTCAATTAATTATTTAAAACATACTTAGTAATTTTGAAGTTGAGATTTTTCAATTTGGCAACCCTCATGCAAACACATTTAAACAAATTAAATAAAGCATAAGATAGCACAAAATAAATCAAGCAAAACAGAAAAATAAACATATTGGGCACAAATTATCCAATTGTCATGGTTTGATTTTTTCTTGGCTTGATCTTGAAGAAACACGCCTCGAATTTCTCCCACTCGCGTTCGTCTCGAAAAAATTCTTAGTCTCGAACCGCCACGCCAAGCAGCTTCGCAGTCGGATGCACGCCCGCATCCGGCCGGCCGCTTGGCCTAGGACAGCCTAGGCAGCCTCGGCACCGCCTGGCAGGCCACGCCCGCCAGCGCCTCGGCACGCCTCGGCAGGAGTCGGCAGGGGTCGGCAGTCCTCGGCAGGCGACGCGCGTGTCCGCGAGCATCCGCGCGCGCGCGCTCGCCCGCGACATCGGCCTCGCCCGCGTCTCCGCGCGCGCCCGTGCGCGCGCCCGCGGCGTCCGCCCGGCCTGGAGCACGCACCGCCCGTGCGCCGGCCTGCATCCTCGCGCGCGCTCGGCCCGCCCGGCTCGCCCTGCGCCCATGCGTGCCAGCGCGCGCCCTGCGCCGCCACGCCTGTTACGGATTTCGCCCTTTAATTCTTCATCTCTTCGTTCCCGATCCGGTTCCAATTTATTTACAAAAATAAATAAACCTAGATCTAGACTAGTCTATTACATTGATCAAATCAAACAAATCCTAGTCTACTCGTGGATTTTCTCGAGGCAAAAACAAATCCGAACGAATCGAATTAAAAACCACAGTTTATATGCATGCAAAATAAAACATTAAAATCCATGACAATTGGATACCGCAAAAACAGATCTAACGGTTCTACTATCCAATTTCAAATTTAATGTCCGTGAATTAAATTACAATTTAAAAAATTCAGAGTCAAAACAAAGGGCTCGATACCGGTGTTGGGGAATGATTCGCATGCAGATCTATTCGGGTGAATATTTAAATACAAATTTAATTCATTAATTATTACTAGCATGAATTAATCCTATATTAATTCAAATAATAATTACAACAACATATCAATGCATATAAAAAGCCACGTAAAACCTACGACGCGAAATCTACGGGTTTACGTGAACGTACCCTCTCGGGATGGCGGTGACTTGGTCGGACGGACTAACCAAAAGGACTTCCCAAGTATTCCTTTAGCCCTTGCTCGACAATCCGTGGAAGGATACTTTCGCGAACAATTAACAAAAGGAAAAAAAATAAACTTTGTTGCACCACTTATGTGGATTTGCTAATATTTCCAGCACATGGAATTGTACTTGGGAATGAACTAATCATCCCCTATTTATAGGAGAGGAGGGGCACGAAATTTTAGTGATATTTCAATGTGGGATAAGACTTTTCTTGGTCACCAAGAAATCTTGAATATATCCTATATATTCTCTTTCCCATAATTAAAATATTCCACAAAAATCTCACCTCCTCTATTTATGGAGAATTTTCGAAAAATATGTGATGCAAGAATCCAAGATTTGGATCTTCTTGAATTTATGAGATATTCTTGTATTTCAAGAAATACATATCTTCCATAATACCTTTTCAAGAAAATCAAGAAAATCTTTCTTGTCCACTATTTTCCAAAATTTTCTAAAAATCACTATGTATAACCAAGTGGGAGATTTCTTGAATTTAATGAGATAATCTTGTATTCCAAGAATACATATCTTCATTCCATAACAAAATTCAAAGAAAATCTTTCTCCTCTTTTATCCATAATTTTAAAAAAAAATAGAGAAATATAAGCAACAATATTTATTTTATTTTAATCACCTTTTCCGGTTATTGGACTATATGTTGGGCTACTCAGGGGGCCTTTAGGAGAATTAAGATTGGACCTTCTAATGGATCTTGAATATCTAATATTGAGCCACAATATAATTCAAGCCCATAAATATTAATTAATCCCACTACATAATCAATATTGCACTATCCATCTTAACCCATATTACAATCAATATGACTCCGGTCATTATTTCCGTGTTTAAGATTATCTAGCCCATTAATTAATTCAAGCCACCGAAATAGCTTTTCATTAATTAATATCTTTTGTCCTTGGTCGAGAATCGGTTCAACATTATTATCCATACCGAAACAAATTCCACTTGCAAGATTTGGTATGATAAAACTTATGAACCTCCCAAGGGGGCAAATCAAGCAAGCGTTTGCACACGATTCTTCGTATTAAATCTTAGCAATCACATGTGACCAATAATATTGCCCAAGATAAAGACGTATTGAATCTCTCTACGATTCGCTACCCATGATAAGTCAAAGCAATAGTTACCGATCCCACGTGATCCTATTTAAGGGACGAAGGTTAAGAAACAACGATCCAATCGAGGTCTAATTCTTCCTTGTTTCAGCTCAAGAATTTATCCTCCTCAGAGGTCCTATTCAACAAGATCGGTCATGCACTAGTGTAATCTCTTGGTCAAGACAAACCAATCTCGAGCCTTACACTTCAACCTTTCGCGATGGTTGTTCATTTCCATCTAGGTAAATGAATGGGCGACTTATAGTTACAAGGGGGATTGTTAATTTAATCTTACGTGATGGGTATCACTAAATTAACTACAAGTAACACGTCAATTATTGAACAGCTTATGCGAAAATATATATAACATTCAATCATATTTAAAGCATCGGTGATAAACAATTTATTTCAAGAATAAGTCTCGGAAATTCCGATTTCGATTATACAAAGTAAAAAGCATACTTTTCAGTATAATCCCCAACACTGAACTGACCTGATATCTTGACGATGTTGTCTTGATCCGATCGATTTAACCGAAACCGTAAAAAGCGTAAATGAATCGATCCGTTAGTCCCATAAAAAAAGTCGGCCAATGAGAAAATGACAACACATATATGGGTGTGACATAAAGTCGCAAACAACAAAGGCAAAAAGACAAAGAAAAGTTTGGAAGACTATTAGTATGAATTTGAATTTACTCTCCAAATCTAATATTCAAATCCACACTATACATACATTGCACTATCTTCAAAAGAAGATAATGGAGGATGCTGTAAAGTGAAGATTAAAGCCAAATATTCAAGCATCTCCATTCAAGAACACAGAGCATTAAATATCCAAATCTACCCAAGAGTGTTCTTCATTATATCTAAGCAAAAATGTAATATCCTAAGCTTAGAGAGATTTTCCCAACCTTAGCTTAAAGGCTAAAACAATGTAAGAAAAAATCTCACCTAGTTGGAAATAACACCAGAGAAAATTAGTGGTTAAGTGAAGTAGTTAAGAAGCAATCCCGTAAGGGAGGGTAGGCAATCCCGTGAGGGAGATAAGTCCCGTAAGGGAGAGATAAGTCCCGGGAGAGTGAGAACTCATTAAACATCTATAGGCGATCCCGTGAGGGAGATAAGTCCCGTTGAGTGAGAGCTCCATAAATATCTGTTAGTTAAGTTGGTGCCCCATGAAGGGAAGAGTGGATGTAGGACAAGTTCGTCCGAACCACTATAAAAATACGTGTATTCTTATTTGCTTTCATATTAACTGTCTTACATACTTTAGCAAATCTGCATAACACTTTCGAAAAAAAATTTAAAGTCACCTCCCATTGAGATTTTACGAGTTTTAAATCGGGTTTTTCGGGACCAACAATTGGTATATTAATTCAAATAATAATTCAACAACAATCATGCATATAAACAGTTCACATAAATCCTACGCATGCAGAATTGCTACGGGTTTACGTGAACTAACCTCTCGGAGTGACAACCGTTGAGAAGATGGATCCCGTTCACATGAACACACCAAAAGACCTTTTCAAGTATTCCCTTATCCATGTTCAACAATCCGGTGGTAGGAACTCGCGAACAATTTAACAAAAGGAAAAATAAAATTATGTTGCACCACCTTTGTGGATTTCTAATTTTTCCAACACATGTAATTGCACTTGGGGATGAAAAACTCATTCCCTATTTATAGAGGAGGAGGTGGCCGATTTTTCTTCATGGAATAGGAGGGGAAAATCTTTTTCTTGATCTCCAAGAAATCTTGAATATATCTCATATATTCTTTTCTCCACAATTAAAATATTCCATAAAAATCCAACCTTCTCTTGTTATGGTTATTTTCGAAAATAATGGGATGAGGAATCCAAGATTTGGATCTTCTTGAATTTATGAGATATTCTTGTATTGCAAGAATACATATCTTCCATAATATCTTTTCAAGAAAATCAAGTAATTTTTTCCTTCCCTCTATTTTCCAAATTTTCGAAAAATTTGCCCAATAAATAACCAAGTGGGAGATTTCTTGAATTTAATGAGATAATCTTGTATTTCAAGAATACATATCTTCATTCCATAACAAAATTCAAAGAAAATATTTCTCCCTCTTTTATTCATTGTTTTCGAAAAATAGAGGAAAAATAGCAACAATAATTTATTTTATTTTAAACACCTTTTCCAGTTATTGGACATTATGTTTGGGCTACTTGAGGGGCCTTTAGGAGATTGAACCTTCTAATGGACTTTGAATATCTAATATTGAGCCACAATATTATTCAAATCCATAAATATTAATTAATCACACTACATAATTAATATTGCACTATCCATCTTAACCCATATTACTGTTAATATGGCTCCCGATTATTATTTCTCGTGTTTAAGATTATCTAGCCCATTAATTAATTCAAGCCACTGAAATAGCTTTCCATTAATTAATATCTTTTGTCCTTGGTCAAGGAACGTTCAACATTATTATTCATATCGGAAACTAATTCCACTTGCAAGATTTGGTATGATAAATCTTATGAACCTCCCAAGGGGGCAAATCGAACAAGCGTACTTGCACACGATTCTTCGTATTAAATCTTAGCAATCACATGTGACCAATAATATTGCCCAATATATAAAGTATTGAATCTCATTGATTCTCTACCCGTCATAAGTCAAAGCAATAATTACTAACTACACACGATCCTATTTAAGGGACGAAGATTAAGAAATAACGAACCACTGAGGTCTAATTCTTCCTAATTCAGTGTTGAAGAATTTATCCTCATGTAGGTCTATTCAGCGCATCAGTCATGCACTAGTGTAATCTCTTGGTCAAGACAAGCCAATCTGAGCCTTACACTTCAACCTTTCACGATGGATTGTTCATTTCCATCTAGGTCGTGAACAACGTACTTTTAGTTACAAGGGACTGTTAATTTAATCTTCTGTGATCTGGTATCACTAAATTAACTACAATGTAACAAGTACTATTTATTGAACAGTTATGCAGTAAATATATGTAACATTCAATGATATTTAAAGCATCAGTGATAAATAATTTATTTCAGTAAATAAGACAGAAATTCAGTTTGGTTATACAAAGTAAAAGCATACTTTCCAGTATAACCCCAACACGATTATCATCTATCATACGAACCCAATGTTGGGGTTATATTTCCCAACACCCAAATGATGATAATAGAGATCCAGATCATGCTGTTGGTGCACGTGTCAGAAAGAGTCCTTCACTGATGGATGCTGAAGAAAGAAAGCTATCCAATCTGGATATAGTAGCCAAATATCTCATCATAAAGACGATGGACAAGACAACAAAGGAGACAGTCAAGTACCCGCGGACTGCTAAAGAAGTATAGGATACGTTGGCTGAAATATGTCAAGGGAATGATCTGATCAAGGAAAGCAGACTGCAAGCTGAGATGGTTAACTTCGAGAAACTCAGAATGCTACCAAATGAGAGCATCAATCAGTTCGATGGAAGGATCACGATGGGAGTCAATAGACTTCGTGATCTGGGCCGAGTAATGTCAAATAAGGACATTAATTATAAGATTCTAAGGTCCCTGCCGAAGAAATGGGACATGAAGGTAACTGTGATCAAGTATTATCATGATATTGCTACTCTGAAGCCAAGCAATCTGTTCCTCAGTCTGAAAGCTCATGAATATGATCTGATGGAGAGGAATCCTGGATCAAAAAAAGTTCCCGTTGAAGCTACATCAAATTCGTCAAAAGCTGTTGCATTTCAGGCAACCAGTAGCAGTGCAAGAATGTATGAACCAATAGGAAGGATTGTGAGTCAGGCTGAAGAAATTGCTTTGTTGACCAGAAAGTCGGAAAGGTCGAATGTTCAAATGGGAAAGTATCGAAAGTTCTATAAAGACTATCAGAACAGCAGAGGAAGAAATAGGAGATCTACTGATAGATCACAAGAAAGGAATCATTGTGATGACAGAAGAGATGATCATAGAGATGACCGCAGAGAAGAAAAGAGAGATGATCGTTATGATGATAGAAGAGACAACAGATCAGAGAGAAGGAATTCTGCTTACAAGCAAACTGGGAAGTCACCTGATAGATCCTATAGAAGAAATGATTCACCAGCGGATGAAATTTCGAGAACTCCGGCGTGCTTCAACCGTCCGAAAACCATGTCACTACAAAGGTCTTTGATTGCCTGACGACTCGACCGGAGAGAGAGAAGAGAAGTCAAGAATCAAGAGAGAGCAACAATACCGCGACAGAAAAGCCATGGTTGCTGATACATCAGGTATCGATGACTCATATCTGCCCTCGGATGATTCTGGTTACTCATCTGTCGAAGACTTCTGCCTGATGACCACAACTGATGATGTCGATAACCTCGACGATCTAATGTTCTCATCTGATGATGACATCTATCTCAGAAAGAACTTGGACGTTTTCGCATGGTCGCACAAAGACATGGTAGGGATCGACCTAAAAGTTGCTTGTCACAAATTGTTCATAGATCCAGCTCGGAACCCGATAGCCCAAAAAAGGCAAAAATTCAGCCCGGAGAAGTATGCAGCACTGACCGAGGAAGTAAGGAAATTGTTAGACAACGACCTGATCATACAGGCTGATAGGCCCGGTGGAAAACCCATGAAATGTGGAATAATCATGAAATGTATATAAAAACAGGGGTGAAGGAATGGTGATTACAAATTTTTGCGTTTTAAGCTCATGTGTTGTGTTTTGCTTATAACCGAATGCATATGACAATATAAGAACATAAAGCAATAAAGAACACAACAAAGTATAGTGGTTCGGAGACTCAAGCTCCTACATCCACTCTCCCTGTTCCTAGGGAAATTCCTTCAAACAAACACTTCCTAAGGCTTTCTGACTACCTCTGTAGTTTACTAACCTTTCTACTTTGAGCTTTCTGACTACCTCTGTAGTTTACTAACTAAAAAGCCTCTGGACTTATCACCCTCTCGGGCTCGACTCTTAGATGTTTAATGAGTTCACACTCCAATCGGGACTTATCACCCTCTCTCGGGATTGCCTAACAACTACCTCACTTCACCACTAGTTATCTCTTACGAGAATGGGTTTGGGTTTGGTGTTGTCTCCAACTATGGTGAGATTTTCCCTTACATTTGTTTAGCCTCAATGCTAAGGTTGGGAAAATCTCTCTAAGCTTAGGATACATCGTGGGTTGCTTAGATTGGGTTCTAGAACACTCTTGAACATATTTGTATATCTACAGACTTGTGTTCTATGGTGGGAATGCTTTGGGTATAACTCTTTTTGGCTTTGTAGCATCTCGTGCTATAATCTCCATGCATCCACACATTAGAATGATGAAAGACCTTGTATTTATAGTGTGGATTTGAATGTTACCGTTGGAGAGAATCACATTCAAATCCATACTATTCTTGTAATCTGGCGGCTTCTTGAAATTGTCTTCCTCTCGTTCTTCAGGTGGGTTTCCCCTTCCTCTCATTGGTCCACATCACTCGATTCTTGAATCTGAGTCTATATTACTCAATTCATGGTGGACTTGTCGTCGGGATCTGACACTGAGTCTTTAACAAGTTATTCTCTGATTGGACATCGACCTTAGTCACTTTATTTCGAGCTATCGATTTCTTCTTTGCTGATCGTCTTCGGATCAATCAACATCTTCGGATCAACATCTCAGGATAGCATCGTGTCTTATCGGTTTAGCACATCGATCTCAATCACGTCGATCTTGATCATTATCTTCATATCGATCTCGATCCGTCGATCTTGATCATCTCATCCCCTCTTCGATCTGCAACCTTCTTTAAAATCTTACGGTGATTTTCTTTACGATCGACATGCGCTCTTCCTTGATCACCATATCGGCTCATTTTCTTGATCATCGGGATCTTACGATCGGTTAACCTTTCTTCTCTTTTGATTTTGCCTGGCTCATCGGTTAGCTCGGAACTCATCTAACTCATCGATCTCTGTCTCGTCTGCTGATCGATCTCGATCATCTACTTATTAAGTGAGTTCACTCAACAACTTGTTCTCTTGTTCCCCTCAACTTGTTATCACGTAAATTTAATAACAATAACCTGAGTTGATAATGTTTTGGCATAATTCATCAAAACTAAAATATCCCAACAATTTCTCACTTTTTGATAATGAAGCCAAAACATTAGAATATATGCATTTTAAACTAAATGGGTTTTAACAAAAAAACCCATCGATACCAATTGGTGTTCACATTAAAATCTAGTGAACCTTTGAACCCCTTTTTTCTACATGAAATGATATAAAAACAAAGTGAAAATGGTGATTCATGAAATCGCTCGGAATAATCATGAAATGCATATAAAAGAACATAACAAAGTGAAGTGGTTATCAATGGTGATTCTGATTTTTTTTAGTTTTAAGCTCATGTGTTGTGTTTTGCTTATAACTGCATATTATGACAATATAAGAACATAAAGCAATAAAGAACATAACAAAAGTGTAGTGGTTAGGAGACTCAAGCTTCGTCATCCCTCTCGCATTCCTGGAAATTCCTTCAAACACTTCCTAAGGCTTTTCGACTACCTAGTTTACTAACCTTTCTACTTTGAGCTTTAATAGTTTACTAACTTCCGCCTCTCACTTATCACCTCTCCTGCTCGCCTCTTATATGTTTAACGAGTTCACACTCAATCACTAATCACCCTCTCTTGCCTAACAACTCCTCATTATCTCTTATGAGAATGGGTTTGGGTTTGGTGTTGTCTCCAACTATGGTGAGATTTTCTCTTACATTTGTTTAGCCTCAATCTTAGGTTGGGAAAATCTCTCTAAGCTTAGGATACATCGTGGGTTGCTTAGATTGGGTTCTAGAACACTCTTGAACATATTTGTATATCTCTGAACTTGTGTGTTCTATGGTGGGAATGCTTTGGGTATAACTCTCTTTGGCTCTGTGCATCTCGTGCTATAATCTCCACGCGTCCACACATTTAGAATGATGAAAAGACCTTGTATTTATAGTGTGGATTTGAATGTTACCGTTGGAGAGAATCACATTCAAATCCATACTATTCTTGTAAGTCTTTCGGTGGTTCTTTCCTCTCATTGGTCCATCGATTCTAGTCTGATTCCTGGAATCATTCAGATTCTCTCTCTCACTTGATTCTATCTTTTTTATCTTCTCTTTCCATCTGATTCGGTTTATCTGAGCCTCGGGATACTCTTCTCTTGTTGACCTTCCTTGCCTTCGTTTAGACTTTCGGAACTCATTCTTCTAACTCATCGATCGTCTCGGTTTCATTCAATTTGACATCGATCTCAATCACGTGGTCATGCACATCTAAGTCTCATCGCTCCTCTTACGTTGCGACCTGAACTTCTCACCTCGTCGATCTCGATCATCTACTTCATTCACATCGATTTCGTGAGTTCCCCTCAACTTGTTCTCTTGTTCCCCCTCAACTTGTTATCTGTAAATTAGCTTCAATAACACAAGTTGATAATGTTTTGGCATAATTCATCAAAACTAAAATATCCCAACACGGACAATCAACCCCAATGGGTGGCTAATGTTGTGTTAGTGAAAAAGTCGAATGGGACTTGGCGACTTTGTATCGACTTCACCGATCTCAATAGCGCATGTCCAAAGGATTTCTTCCCAATGCCCCACATCGAACACCTGATCGATAACACAGTAGGCCACGAGATGATGTCATTCATGGATGCCTTTGCAGGCTACCATCAGATAGCCATGTACGAGCCAGACCGGCAACATACCTCGTTCTTGACAGAAAAGAATATCTATTGCTGGAAAAGGATGCCTTTTGGTCTAAAGAACGCAGGGGCAACATACCAAAGACTAGTCAACCATATGTTCGCTGACCTCATCAGTAAGTCGGTGGAGGTTTACGTGGACGATATAGTCGTCAAGAGTTTGAGGGCGGAGGACCACCTAACGCACATGGCATAAACTTTTGACATCCTAAGAAAATTCAACATGCGACTAAACCCCAAGAAATGTAATTTCGGGGTCGAATCGGGAAAATTCTTGGGACACCTAGTAAGCAAACGAGGAATAGAGGCGAATCCCACTAAAGTTAAGGCAATATTAGACATGGGAGCACCTCGAATGTGAAAGAAATACAGAGGCTCACAGGATGTCTGGCGGCCTTGAACAGATTCATCTCCCGAATGGGGGATAAATGCAAACCACTATTCGACACAATCCAGAAGAAATCAAAATTCGAGTGGACACCTGAAAGCCAGGAAGCTTTGGATAAAATCAAAGCTTACCTAGCGGACGTAAGCATTCTATCAAAGCCAATTCCAGGGGAAAAGCTTTACCTATACCTCGCGACCTCCGAGACGACTCTGAGTGCAGTCCTCATCCGAGTAGAGGATAGGATTGAATTTCCAATTTACTTCGTCAGCCAGACACTGAATGAAACCGAGCAGAGATATCCGGCGCTGGAGAAGTTGGCATACGCACTAGTCATGAACGTGAGAAAACTAAGGCCATATTTTTTTGATCATCAAGTCGAGGTCCTCACTTCCACACCCCTAAGGAATGTGTTGCATCGACCAGATACAACGGGCCGATGCCTCAAGTGGGAAATTGAGATTGGACAATACGGGGTAACATACGCTCCCCGACCTGCAATTAAAGCCCAGGCATTGGCCGACTTCATCGTGGAGCTCACCTTCGTATCAGAGGCCGAATGTTCAAACAACCCGCCATGGGAGCTATTCGTGAACGGGTCAGCGACCTCCCACAAGTCAGGGGCCAATTTAGTTCTGATAAGCCAGGAGGGAACGTCCTTCCAGAATGCCATCACTTTCGATTTTCCCGCAACTAACAACGAGGCCGAATATGAAGCACTCATCAGCGGCCTAGAAATGTCGACAGCCATGGGTGTCAAAAGACTGCAAGTCCATACAGATTACCAACTTGTGGCCTACCAGGTCTCGGGGGAATATGAGGCACGAGACGACATGATGGCAGCCTACCAAGAGATTGTAAAAATGTTGTGTCAAAATTCGACCAAATTCATGTCAAACTAATCCCGAGAGAACAAAACTCGCGAGTCGATGTGTTAGCACGGCTGGCAATTTCCGAGGGGTCACCAGAGATGAAGGATGTCACCATCACGACATTATCCCACCCATCCACCGCGCACGCGAGAGTCGCGACTTTAGAAACCCCAACATCGAGCTGGATGACACCCATCATTGAATACTTGACAACAGGTCTCCTGCCAACGGACCAGATCCAAGCCCAGAAATTGCAAGTGCGAGCCACGCGATACACAATTATCCAAGATGAGCTGTACAAGCGTGGCTTCAGCATTCCCCTACTCCGTTGTATCACACTTGAACAAGGGCAAGTGGTCCTGCGCGAAATACACGAAGGGACATGTGGAAACCACACCAGGGGAGAATTGCTGGCCCATAAGGCCACAAGGCAAGGATATTTTTGGCCTACACTAAGGGCCGATGCCATCACCTTCGCCCGCAAATGTCATAAATGTCAAATCTATGCCCCTTCCATCAAAAGTGCCCCAGAAGAGCTCACAAGCATCCTCAGTCCTTGGCCATTTGCAAAGTGGGGGATATACATTATTGGCCCACTCGCAATAGCTACGGGCTCGGTTAAGTACGCCCTGGTGGTGGTAGATTACTTTACAAAATGGGCCGAAGCTGAGGGACTGGCGACCATAGATCAGGATCACGTCATCAAATTTATATGGTGGAATATCATCTGCAGATTTGGTTTACCACAAGCAATCATATCAGACAATAGTAAATAATTCGACGGCCTCAAGATCGAAGCCTTCTTCAAGAAATGGAAGATCGTAAAACTCTTCTCCACTCCATATCATCCACAGTCGAATGACCAGGTTGAGGCGGTGAATAAAATCATCAAACACACTCTCAAGGCCAAGATTGAAGGGGGTAAGGGAAAATGGGCTAGTGAACTTCCGGATGTTTTGTGGGCCTACAGAACGACCTGCTGAAATTCGACAGGGGAAACTCCTTACTCACTGGCTTTCGAGACCGAGGCGGTCATACCCGCGGAGGTCAATTTCCCCAATCTTTGCACAAGTCAGGTCACCTTTGACCACAACGACGAGGCTTTGGCCAGGAACCTAGACCAGCTCGAAGAAAGGCGGTTGGAGGCCAACATGAGGAATGCAAGGTACAAGCAAAGATTAGAGAGGTACTATAACTCTAAAGTACGAATCCGATGCTTCAAAGAAGGGGACTTGGTAATGAAGAAAGTACTCGGCGATTCGAAAAGAGCCCTCGGTCCAAACTGGGAGGGCCCATTCAAGATCTCAAAAATCCTACCAAATGGAGCCTACGAGCTCGAACAACCAGATGGCACCAAGGCTCAATACCCGTGGAACACAACACATTTGAGGAAATATTATCAATACGTTTACACCCTTGTAATCAACTATTTATCAATATTAATGCTTTTCTTCATTTCAAAATTCCTGTGTAAAACCCAAAGGGATTATGTAAAGAGAACATAAATTACCCGAGGTACCACTTTCGACATACCGATGAAAGGATCGACACCCCTTGAGGGGCGACCTTTCCCGACTTTGTAAGACGACCAAAATTAAAAGTCCAAACATAAAGTCACACGAATAATAATACTAAAAGGACTAAGAAAATACCAAGTCGCATAAGGAAATCAAGTCAACACATTGAAGGAATGCGAAGAAGGAGAAATTTCATTAATATTAACAAGGGGGCCCAAAGGTGGAAATAGGGAAATAAGCCCGAAGGCTGATACATCAAAAAAGAAAAATAAAGAGTACATCAAAAGTAAATCAAAAGTGTCGCCTCCCCTCAGGGCCCTGCAGAACTGCCGCTCGGCCTCTCCCCAGCGTTCCCCTCCGAGACCTCCAGCAAAGGAATCTCAGGAATCGACTCTGACCCCAGCTGGACGCCCTCCGGGTCAGGGACCGGGTGCATGATCCAACCCGGATTAGCGAAGAAGGAAAGGTCAACACCCATGTCTTCCAAGTCCTTAATCTCCAGAAGGACGGCGGGGGCAGGAGGGTAGTCGCGGACATAATCGGACAACTCTGCGATAAAAGGGGCGAGGTCGCCAGCCGGGTTAGCCCTGTGAAAGACCCGGATGGCACCGACATAGGCCATCACGTACGCGAAATTGGCGTTAAGCTCCTCAATCCTCTTAAATTCATCCTCCTTAGCGACCAACGCCCTCCCAGCCTCAACCAGCTCGCCCTCCAGCCGGACCACGCTTGCCTTCTCGGCCCTCAGCTCACCCTCGACCTCCGCCAGATGTCCCTCAATGTCAAAAAACCATTGGATCAGATCGGAGTTGGGGGCCTCCAGTTTCTTTTGAGCATCAGCCGTGGAGATCAGCATCTTAGCCTGATCGGTGACCCTCGCCTGGGCCTTCATTAGCTCCTCCAACTCCATCTCCAATTGCGCTCTGGTCTTCTCCAGATGGAAGACCGCCTTCCGAGAGTGGGCTAGGGCGGCCGAGTACAAGTTGCCCATCACCTTCTGCCGACGAGCGTTACTATGGTCCGACTGCATCCACCCCCGGGTCAGGTTCTGCAGACCCCTTCGGAGGTAAGTGGGCCAACTCTCCGGGACCCCGGCCGGGATGACATGACTCGACCTCAAAAAGCTCAGTGCTTCAGGGCCAAACTTGTGCGGGGCTGCAAAAAGTACACGTTAGTCGATCAAGCACAGCGATAGCAGGCATGTAAAGAGGTGCAATAAAAAACTTACTCTTTAACGCGATCGGCATCCCAGCCCAACCAGGAACCATCCCCTGGAAGACGATCCCCTAGGGGGGTAGAGGCGGGCTGTGGAGTCGGGCGAGGTTGCGACCTCCCAGTCCCCTAACTAGTCTCTTCCCTCGCCTTCTTCCTGGCGGGCTCGGAAATCAAAGAGACCGGCTCTTTCGACCTCTTCTTCCCCTTGTCATCGGTGGAGGGATCAGTAGAAGTTGAGCTTGGAGGAGGGGCATCAGTGGACACCACATGCTTCATCTGGCCCATCACCGATTTCTTCCTGGAGGCCATGATTGACGCGGAGGGCTGACGGTGGTAGACGGGAATGTCGGGAACTGCACAAAAAAAATTAGCTACAAAGGATGGAAAAAAGGAAGGCCGAAAGTGTAAAAATGGGTACTCACAAGGGATTTTCAAGTGGCGAGGATAGGTGTAGAGCCCGGCCTTTAGTCGATCGAGCTCAGAGTTGAGGGCGTTGACATCGCGAAGGCTCGGGGCGGTGTCACGAACGATCTTGAAAGCCTCTTGGAAGTCCCAGTAGAGGTCGGCAGTCGAGGGCATAAACACTCTAAAAGAAGAGGATGATTAGATCAGTACGAACTTGGGAGTATAAAAAGAAAGGTATACCGTGTTTGACTCGACGAGCGTAATCCGTAGGAACCCGGATGGGCAGTGTACTCGAAGGGTTCATTGATTCCAAAGCACCCCCAACAAACCACCACTTCTAGTGCCAGTCAACGACCTTGTTCGGGATCCCACTCACGCGCTCCCGACCCTTGCGATGTCGCACGATATTATAGCCACCGACTTGGATAATTAGCGTCATCACGTAATCAACCTCGGCATCCGAGTTAGCCCGGCCTGCCCCATAACGGTCATGGTGGAAATTATGTAGCTCCAACCATTCGGGGTGATTTGGGTGAGGCTTTGATTCCAAGCCACCAACAGGTAGGAGATAGCTGGTGAAGGGGGAAGCAGATCTCCGCCTCCATGGTGTGTTCGTTAACTGCGATCATCCCTGTAGGCGGCTGGTCGGCACTTTCATCAGAAGTCGCCCCATAGAAGTGCACGTCTCGGGGCACACGTCGATGGTTTAAAGCATAACCTGTTATTGGTTTCACAATTCTGCGATAATGGATTCAACGTTGAGTTCTGGATAGACCGGTGCACTATCAGAAATTGAGCTACTCAACAAATATTGCTAACTGGTTCCAAGAAAGGAACAATCTACACTGTAGATTGGGACAATTGTCCAAGAAATGCGTTCCTAATTGTTAAGAGTTCCAAAAGCAACAGTTGGCTATGGCACAAGAGGATGAGCCATCTGAACTTTAAGACTCTTAACAAGATAGCAAGGATGTCCTTGGTTAAGGGACTCCCGAATGAAGTTTTCTCTATGGATCAGACATGTGCCACATGTCAGAAGGGAAAGCAAGTCAAGACTTCATTCAAAGGGATTAGAGCCAATCGTTCCTGAAGATGTGAATGTGATTGTTAAGCCAGATAAGAATATGGTGAAAAATGGAGGCAAATCAAAGGTGAATGGTATATCTCGACTTACATCAATCAGGTCATTCCTACCAATGTGGATAGAGATGAAATCTTTAGAGATTGGTTGAGTAACAAACATCCAGTATTCTTTGAATGCATTATGAGTGAGGCCAAGAAACTGAGTTGTATTCCAGTTGCCCCTGAGGTCGAAATCATGGAATACAAGAAGACTCCGGATGAAAAGTTGGACAAGATTTCCTTCAATGCAACTCTAAACAAATGTCTGGCTCAAGATGATATCTTTGATGAAAGCAAGGTTGCAGAAATCAAGGCAAGACTCTTCGAGTTCTGTGTTGTACCAATAGAAGAGAGATACTGAAGTTATCAGAAGACTTTTGTAAGATCAGATTAGGATATTTTCATGCTGTACTTGTAATGCTCACATTATCAATGAAATATCTTATCTTTCTGATCTTAAGACAAAATCTCATTGTCTTCTGATATACTGTATTTTTCTTTCTTTTATCTCTAATGTTGTTCAGCAAACTTTTGGGTTAATGTTTTGGTTTCATAAAAAAGGGAGAAATTTGTTGGAAAATTTGTAGTTTTGATGGAAGTTCCAAAACAGTTGTAATAGGACCTGTCGAACCTGTTAGTCGACTGATGAATTTATAGGAAACCAGCTGAACATGTTAGACAACTGATGGAATAGACTAGGTCACATTTTGAGGGGGAACTCAATATGTATAAGATTAGATTGAAGATCAGAAGATAAGATCAACAGACGTCGAAGATCAGCAGACGCAGAAGATCTGAAGACCTATTCTATTGAAACATCAGTAAAGTCGATAGGTTGAAGCTAAGACAACCATATTAGAAGACTCAAGGTAATCTGATCAGTAGGACACTGATCAGATCAAGCAAGTCAGAAGTATGATAAGTGTATCTCTGATCCAGAACATACGATGCCAATCAGACCAGAAGAATGTCAACAAAGTTGGCTTTACAAGGCGCCGAATAAGTGTAGTTGTTAGCCACTAAGGAATCGACACGTATGTACGAAATATGACGAAGCAGGATATGACGTATCAGGGCAACGACTAGAAAGGACAAAGTTGCACGAAGACGACATGGCCTTCCTGAGCACGTCAAATTAGATCTGCAAGCTATCTAAAATAGCCTGAGATTCAAATTGCTCTCCAACGGCTCTTTGATTTCATGGTCTATAAATATGGGATCAACCTTCAGAGAGGTTACGTAAATAATCTACAAGCTCAAGCAAGCAAATTTCCGCACGAAGAACACAACTCAAGAATATTTTCTAAGTGTTCATCCCATAGTTCTTAGCATAGAAATCTTATCTTTTAGCCTTAGGCTACTCAAATACTAGGATAGATTTCCATTTGGAACACAACAAATCTTATACCCAAACCAAGTGTTAGGTTAAGTTTGTTTAGCAAGATTTCAGAATAGGGTTTCTAGTTCTGATCTCTGGGATTAGTTGAGTGAGAACTCTTGAAACATCTGTTGTTGGGAAATCTGTAATTTAGTTTTGATGGAAGTTCCAAAACAGGTTGTAATAGGACCGGTCGGACACATTAGGCGGTGATGACTTAGAATCGAGTTAAGATGACCAAATTTGAAATGTATAGATAGGCGATGTAAAGATAGGTCACATATTGAGGGGAACTCAATATGTATAGGTCGAATCAAAGTATCGGATGACCTAGATAAGGTCGATGATCGTAAGACTAAGCACAAATCGGAAGACAAGAAGTCAAGATCGGTGAAGACAAGAAGACATCAAGACTCGGATGAACCTGAAGACTCGATGAACTCAAGACTCGGATAGACACCAAGACTCGGATGAACTCAAGACTCGGATAGACATCAAGACTCGAGATGAACTCAAGACTCATATAAACTCAAGACTTAGTAACAAACTCAAGACTCAAGATGACCGAATACACCGAGGCTCGAGACACCAAGATCAAAAGACACAAGACCTATATCGCCAGAGTCCGTGATATTGAGCTAAGACAATGTGCATCTAAAGACTCAACATGATAGACTGATCAGTTACCTGATCAAGTCAGCTCACACCTGGTAACAATCTAAAAGATACACCAGACAAGACGAATCTTCTACAAAAGGAATATCAATCGCCTAATGCACAAATTTACGAAGTGCCACCTCGCGGCCAAGGAGAAAGCGACACGCACAAAAAAAGAGCTGACAATGCGGATACGACGCCATGGACAAAAACAACGCTAATGATGCCTACGGCCACGCCGATAATCGGAGCACGTCACAATCATATCCTACAACCTACCTAATATAGCCCGAAATTCAAATGGCTCTCCAACGGCTCTTTGATTTCGAGGTCTATAAAATGGGATTATTTGTCAATTAAAGACATGAGAGACAACTAGCAAAGAACGAACACGGAGACACCGCAAAAGAAGCAAAAACTACAGCAAAATCTCCGCTCAAAGAACACTATATTTGAAGATTATTCTTAGAGTGTTCATCCCATTAGTTCTTAGCAAGAAATCCTATCCAGTAGCATTTTTGGCTACCTAAAACACCAGGACAGATTTCCAGTTGGAACCCTCAAACATTCTTTACCCAAACGCAAGTTAGGTTAAGTTTGTTCCCGGAAGATTTCAGACTAGGGATTCTAGTTTTCTGATTTCTAGTTCGGTTGAGTGTGAACTCGATAAACATCTGTAGAGTGTGAACTCAATAAACATCTCGGCCATCCTTTGAAGGATATAAGTCCCGCAGGTTAATTTTGTAGAGTGAGAACTCGGTAAACATCTCGGCCATCCCATGAGGGGTATAAGTCCCACAGGTTAAATTCGGTTAAGGTTCCCCTGTGTTAAGGGAAGAGTGGACGTAAGACGGGTTTCGTCTGAACCACTATAAAAAGTCTTGTGTGCATTTACTTGCTTTCTTATTGCTTTACACTATTCACACAACTGAGTTTAAAAGCGCATACATATTCTAAGTTAAGCTCAGTCTGCACCAAGCAATTGATCTGATCAGGTTGACACCTTAGTCAGCTGATTGAAAACTAACTTAAGAATCTGAATTGATAAAACTGGTTTTTCACACGGGTAAAAACAAGCTTCCGCACCATTAAATTAAACTGACAGATATCAAGCTGATCTGCCCTTAGGCACTCAGTAAGATTGAACATCAGTCTAAACTGATACACTAACACTCTGATCGGGTGTCTGCGGTTCACACCAGATCCAAGACAAAAAGTTTTGGAAGTCTATTCACCCGTCCCCTCTAGACTTCCACCCTCACAAAACCCATTCGGGACCTACAAGTGGTATCAGAGCAGTGGTTCTACAGACCACTGGCTTTGAGTATCATCGATTCTTGAGGAAGAATCTTTGTGGTCATTTGAACAGATCTTGAAAAACCGCTTTAAAAACTCATTCTTTTCTAAATCACTCAGCATGGATAATACCTCTGGCATGTACCATGATTTGCCTAAGTTTTCAATTGATGAGTATGCAGATTGGGCTATATATTTGTGCAACCATCTATGATCGATAAGCGGCAGATGATGGAAGTCATTGAACGAGGACCCATCATTATATATCACGACAACCCAGCAGTTGGAGGAGATCCAGACTTTGCACCGGGAAGTCTTGTACGAAAAAGCCCAGCCCTGATGGATGCAGAAGAAAGAAAGTTGTATACTCTAGATACAATCGCCATGCATATAATTATGAAGACGATGGATAAAGTCACAAAGGAGAAGATAAAGTATCTCAAAATCGCGAAAGCAATGTGGGATACTCTTGCTGAGATATGCGAAGGAGATGATCAGATCAAAGACAGTAGACTACAAGTTGAACTGGTGAAGTTCTAAAAGCTAAAGATGTTGCCCAACGAGACCATCAACGAGCTCGATGGGAGGATCACCATGTCAGTGAATAAACTACGAGAACTTGGAAGAGAGATGTCAGACAAAGATATCAACTACAAGATCCTAAGATCTCTCACCAAGAAATGGGACATGAAAGTCACGGTAATCAAGGATTGCCAAGACATTTCAAAGACGAATCCGAGTAACTTGTTCCTAAGCCTCAAAGCTCACGAGTTCGATTTAATCAAAAGTGGACAAGCAGATGAAGACGAGACGCCTGCTGAAGCCTTAACGTCTAAATCAGTTGCATTTAAAGCAACCAGCAGCAGATCGAATGCCACTGAACCTGTTGGAAACATAATGAGTCAAGAGTAATGATCACTCGCTCTTACTAGGAAATTGAAAGAACAAATACTCTTGGTAAGTAAGAGATTTGGAGATTCTACAAATGATTATCAAGACAAATGGAAGAAAAAGCAGAGGCCAACCGATGAGATCACTAGAAAGAACCGGTCCGATGATCGAAGAGATGATATGACGATGAGAGAAGAGATAACAGATCGGCGTAAGGAGTTGATTACCGTAGGGAAGTCACCTAACGCATCCTACAGACGGAGTGACTTCACCCGGTAGAAAAGTTTCGTGGATCGAGGATCGTGCTTCAAATGCGCGAAGAAACTGTCACTACGTAATGTTCGACCGCCTGACTGACTCCCAAAGAAAGAGAAGAAAACGAGTAAGAGAACAACGCCTCGTAGATAGGAAAGCCCTGGTCACCGACACATCCGAATTGATGATTCCTATCTGCCTTCTCGAGGACTCGGCTACTCATCCAGAGAAGAATTCGTCGATATAAAGCAGTTGACTTCCACGAGCATGAAGATCTCGATATTCTCTTCGGATGACGATGAAGTCTGCCTTGATGGCCAAGGAGGACCAATCTGAGGTAACCTCCAAACCTTCGCCTTTTCAATTTCCACACCGCTATCATTAGCACACCCTGCCGAGAGATTGACTTGCGGCTCTACTCGAGCAATTGCTTGATGATCTCTCGATGCAATAGACACTTATACAATAGTGGAAAGCCGAAAATGACAAACTAAGGATCGAAATAATCAAATTTGTTAAAGAGAACGGCTGTCGAAGAAAAGCTACTTGAATCGAATCTGAAAATTTCCGGAAATTAATCGAGGAACTTAACGTTACGAAAGATAAATCTCGATCGGGAGAAGCGATCAAAGATCGACTAGCAATCAACAAACAACAAGTTCGATGATTTCAAAATCCTTCAAGCTAAATTTGATGAGCTATTCGACTACATGAGAGTCTAAAATCTCATCGGGATAGTTTATGCAAGAAAATAGAGGTTTTCACGAAGTCATCAAAAACCATTCAAGATATAAACACCTATTTTCGAACGCCGACTAACAAGAAGGGGAATTGGGTATGAGAACCCTTCTACATCCTCAAAAAGCCCCGTTTGATTCACTTGGAAGGGTGTAATCAAACGAAGTCTCTCAAAAAGATACACTAAAAGCTAAACTTATATCGATAAAGGAAAAAAGACTCACGAAAGCAAGTAAAGGCGTGCCTAATCGAAAGGAACAAAAATGGACCCCAAACGATAAAGCATCAGTAGAATCAACGAAGAACCGGTTCTTACGAAGAAACCTCAACTCGACGCCAGATTAGGTATCAAAAGAGACAACCTGTGAGAAGGAAATCTAATCTGAGACCCAATCAAGGTCAGCTGCCTAATAAGCAAGCTATAGGTAAACTGCAAAGACCACCTATGCCAAAGAGATATGAATCTTTTGATGGTAGCGATCATTTTACCCTTATAACCCGAGATCTAGGGCTCTGACCGAGCCACACTGGATTAAAAGAAGACAAAATATAAAGAAAAATCCCAAGTCTTCTAAGTCATCCAAAGGCTCACACGAATAATATACTAATCAGAAAGCATATAAAGAGACGTATGATTATGTTGATATGTACGGAGACAAATCGGACCTTCTAATCTATCGATTTTCATAGAAGTGCTTTCTGTTTGTGTGGATCCCTAATCCACCACTAACCCCCAGGACCCAATTCCAAAGGGTACCTAAAACTGATTTGATTGCGGGTTCGCGTGGGGCGCCAACAAAGGAGGTGTACAAGCAACTATCCGGTACATCGATAGTGGATGCTCAAGGCATATGACTGGAAGCAAACATCTCCTTAGCTCTTACAAAGAACAAGAAGGCCCACGTGTACTCTTCGGTGATGATAACTTTAGTTTTACCAAAGGATTCGGAACCTTAGAGAATGATGATGTACAAGTAACTAGAGTCTCGTATGTCAAAGGATTAAAGCACAATCTACTATCAGTATCACAATTCTGCGACAATGGATTCAAATTGAGTTCTCGGCGACAAGTGTACGATTAGGAATCGAGCCACTCAACAAACCTTGCTAATCGGTTCAGGAAAAGGCACAATCTACACAAAGAGATGGAACAGGTTGCCCAAAGAATACATGCTTAATTGTTAAGAGCTCCAAAAGTTGCAGTTGGCTCTGGCACAAAAGAATGAGCCATCTAAACTTCAAAACTCTTAACAAGATAGCTAAGATGTCTTTGGTTGAGGGACTTCCGAATGAGATATTCTCCAAAGATCAGACATGTGCCGCATGTCAGAAGGGAAAACAAGTTAAAGCCTCATTCAAAGGAATACGGACCGCATCCAAGAAATAATTAGAATCGCTCCATATGGATCTATTCGGACCAGTTTACACAGTCAGTCTCAGTGGACGCAAATATACTCTAGTAATCGTGGATGATTATTCCAAGTTTACTTGGGTTGTATTCTTATACAAGAAGAACGAGACAACGACAAAAGATACCCGAGCCATTTGCTCAGCTACAAAATGAGAAGGGTGTCAGCATAGTAAAAATTAGATCAAATAAAGGTACAGAGTTCCTGAATTCCTTTATTACTGATTTTTGCACTGAGTTTGGTATACATCATGAGACGTTAGCTACAAGAACACCACAACAAAATGGAGTAGCAGAACGGAGAAACAAAACTCTCAAGGAAGCTGCTCGCACTATGTTAGCTGAACATGCCACACCAAGCCGTTTTCAAGGTATAATCAATCAACACTGCATGCCATACTCAGAACAGATGTTCTCTGACTAAGACTCACTACAAAACACCTTATGAACTGTGGAAGGGCAGAAAACCTCGTGTTTCATACTTCCATGTTTTTGGGTGCAAGTGTTTCATACACAACAATGAGAAAAGTCAGTTGAAGACTTTTGAGGCCAAGTCAGATGAGGGCATATTCTTAGGATATTCCTCCTCCAACAAGGCTTTCAGAGTTTACAACAAACGAACCCTAGTTGTGGAAGAAACAACCCATGTGGTCTTTGATGAGACATCTTCTGAACAAGAGAAAGCTGCCTCAGAACAAGTCGTACCGGATCAACCACTGCCTGATACGCATAAAATGGATCAGCTAAGCATCAAGGAGAAAGAACTCGAACACGTAATAATTAATACATCCCGAACTTGATCTTGCCGATTCAACAGTCAATCGGACACAAAAGGTACGCATAAAATCGATGAAGAAGAAGTTTACACCGAGATAAGATCAAGCCCGAACCATCTGGTTCAGGGGGAACTCCTGAAGTTCCTACGAATAGACATCAGCACATGATGAGTCCAACATAAACTGAGACATGTTCTTATCAAATGGATCATAATTCCGCACCACTCCCAATCACTAGTAATGAACTACTATCAGATATGGATGATGTTCTCCAAATAGACGCTTTATCGAGCAAAGGGACTGGATTACCGTCATCCAACCAACCGATCGATTATCGGAGACCCATCCGATAGAGTCAAAACTAGACATCAAATTGGTGAAAGTGCCATGTCTTTGTTGTTATCCGTCTTTGAAGGAACCAACTACTGATGAGGAAGCTCTACAAGACGAAGCTGGATTCTAGCCATGCCGGAGGAGCCGGAACAGTTTGAGAGGAATCAAGTTTGGAAATTGGTGGACAGACCAACTCATCAAGACGTAATTGGCACGAAGTGGGTATTCAAGAACAAGAGAGATGAGAAAAATGTCATAACCAGGAATAAGGCAAGACTTGTTGCTAAGGGGTATTCACAATCAGAAGGAATTGATTATGATGAGACCTTTGCACGATGTCTCGCCTAGAAAAGCCATTCATTTGGCTACGGCATATCTCTTTACGAGGGTTCATCACGTATCACATGGATGTAAATAGTGCATTCTTAAACGGGGTACTAGCAGAGGAAGTTTATGTCGAACAACCTCCAGGCTTTGAAAAAGGCAACCAAGTGTACCGTTTAAGGAAAGCTCTTTACGGCCTAAAACAAGCTCCTCGAGCTTGGTATGATACACTCTCTCAGTTCTTGATAGACAGCGGGTTCACTAAAGGAATAGTGGATAGAACCTTATTCAAAATAGAAGATGGAGAAGATATTCTGATGGTTCAGATTTACTTGGACGACATCATCTTCGGATCTCCCAACAAGAAGCTATGTGAGAAGTTCAACAAATTGATGCAAGGGAAGTTCGAGATGTCCATGATGGGTCAGATGAACTACTTTTTGGGTTTACAAGTCAAGCAGAGTACATAAGGGATATTCATCTTCTAGGCGAAGTACACAAGGAATCTACTGGCAAAGTTTGGAGTTCAACATTGCAAGGAAGCCAGAATTCCCATGATGATCGGGTTTAAGATGGATCCAGATGATGATGGTCAGAAAGTTAATCAGAAAGAATATAGAGCTCTGATTGGATCACTACTATACTGACCGCCAAAGACGGACATTACTTTTTTGCAATAGGTGTATCGCGATTTTCAAGCAAATCCAATGCAAAAGCCACCTAGAAGCGACTAAAGCGGATTCTCAAGTATCTGAAGGGGATCAAACCTTGGTTTATTTTACCCATCGGATGAAAATCTAGAGCTTAGTGGGTATTACGATTCAGATTCGGAGGTTGCGAAATCGACGTAAAGTCAACCTCGGTTCATGTCGGTTTAAAAAATCTTGATCTCTTGGTTTTCGAAGAAGCGGACATCGATTCGCGACATCTACTACCAAGCGAGAATATATGGTCTGGAGAAGTCATTTGTTCCCAAATCGCTTCTGCTAAGTCGTCGGCCCGTGAGGATTACAACATCGTAGCTAAGAACGTACCTATATTATGTGACGATAATAGTCTTTATTGCAATCACTTTCGAGAATCTGTTCTACATACAAGATGCAAGCATGTGGATGTCGACACCATTTCATCGAGATCACGTTGAAAAGAAGAATATCGGGATGGAAAAAGATCATCTTGACAAGCGTAAAAAGCGATATCTTAACTAAACCGCTAAATGAGATCGATTCGAGTTATTATGCAATGAGCTAGGGGCTTCGGATCTTGGAGAAAATGCACCGATATGGTTGAAGGACTGATCTCGAGAACCGGTTGGTTAAAAGACTAACCAAGTTAAGTGGAATAAGTTGAGTTAGGAATCTCAACCGATCGAGACGACCAAACGAGGAGCCGATCTAAAGTTCGGATAAGGAAGCGGTCGAAAAGTCGGATAAAAGTTCGATCCGGTTCGGACAAGGAGCGGTCGGTTCAAGACATATCAAATTAAGGGGGAACCGATCGATTGGAAGATTACTTTATGAGTCGATTAAAGGCTGCAAATAACAAGCAAGTCAAGAGTAAAGTTACAGATCGCATAAGTCGGAAGAAACAACACAAAGAATGGAATAACAGTAGTTTTCATTGATAAGGACCCGAGAGTCGATTACAAGTTACAAGTGATATCACAAGCTACAAATGCTACAAGCTATCATCAAGTGGTATTACAAGTACAAGAAGACCCTTGAGGTCGATACATAAACCATAAGCCCTAAGCCAACCCTAGGCAGGGAACGCGAGAGAGTTCAAGGTATGATGCTCTCATTTTTCCCTCGATCTAGAAGAGGCGTTAGAGAGGCTTCTAGAATCCTGAGCCAATCTCAAAGGCTTCGGAGAGAGGAGCGAGAGAGGCTTTGAAGGATGTCCAAGCCAGGAGCCCTCAGACGTAAAATCAATGGGCTCTCCAGCTGTTAAATGAGGCACATTGCCACAGGTTTGGTCACAAGGATCAAACGGACACTAGTGTCGCATGCAAAAAATTGAGCTTGATATATGGAGATCAACTGTTGACTGATGCAGACCATATACCAAACTCATGTTTTGTTTCAGACTGAGTCTGTTGATGCTAATTCCGTCATCTCGATAGGCGCATAAGGTGCATATGATTAGGAGAAGTGCCTTCTCATTTGCCTTAGCAGATCCGCCTCCATGGTGGTAAAGAAGCTTACCATTGATCGTATGTGAAATCTTAGATGACGACAAAAGTAGTGTGAAGGAACACACAAGGTTGATTTGAGAAGCTGAATTCATTGGAAAATGGCTAAAGGTTCCCACCGGAAGTTTCACCGGAAATAAGGAACTCATCGGAAAAGCATGAAGGATATGCTAAAGAAGATGAAATGGTTTATGTTGTGTTGTTTGTCTAACACCCTAGGCTAATTTATAGAAGGAAATTAGGGGTATAAATGCAAATTTTATCTTCTCAAAAGATCTTAAGAGAAATTTGCATCGACAACGCGTCAGGAACACGCGGCTAATGGTTGGATGAGTTAACGGTGTGATTAAATCACAGCATATCTATGCCATTACTACTGAATGTCAAATCGCGCCGATTTGGGAATCGAGGCGACTTTTGGACTCCCCGAAGTAAAAGTTTTGGTGGGAGTTTACTTCAGTAAATACGGGTTGATTAGAAGAAGACTGAAGGATGAAGTGTATCAGATAAGTGGATCAAATAAGTAGCGAAGTGTTTCAAGCAAGAATCTGATCAGATAAGTGAGATATTGTTGGGAAATGCATGAGGCAACCATCAGATAAGTCAACAAAGTACCAGATCAGATCACCGTGGTAACTGATTGATTACAATATCAATCAGTCAGATACGCTATCTTATTTATCTCATTCTGAATACCTTACATGCGTTATTTAAATAATTGTTTTATTTTACTCTGTTCATGACGCATGCTCTGCAAAGCTTTTAATGCGGACTTGGGAAAATGTTTTCAAAACGTTTTATTGCGATTTTTTGAGTCCGGAAAACGAGAAGACTACTTTTCTCAACCGTGCGATCAAAATACCTTTTGGCCGACTAATCTCAGCCACTGATTTCAAAACACGGATACTTGAGTACTTTGGAAAGTTGTGCAAAAAGGTTTTCCCTCGTATTCTATAAAATCCAAATCCCTCTCAGAAAACCACTTTCCACTACTTCGTCTTCTCAAAGTTCTTAAAAGATCAAAATTTTCAAAAACTTCAGAGAATTACTTTCGAGATCAATTGATTCTACTCTTCCGATTTCTAAAATCATTCGAATCAATTTCTGGTAATTTCTTGTTTTAATTAATTGCATGATCTCAATTTCTCTCTGGTACCTAGGTTTACAAATCGTGATGATATATTTCTGTAATCTTTATTAGATCTAAACGCTTATTTGCTAAATTGATGCTAAAATTACTAGTTTGACCGAATTTATTGAAATATCTTACTCAAACTAAACATCAATTTGCATATCGTACATAAATGGCATATCTTATTCCACGACCGGGCCAAGGGAAAAAGTTCTGCAATTTTTCATCGATGAAGAAAGACATCATTGATGAAAAGTACGTAGTCTTCACCATCACCTCAGACCCTGAATCGCTGGAAATTCTGGAGTGCTTGCGAGCGTGTGGACTTGAACGCTATTGCTCTACACATCAGAACATCGTCCAAGCACATGAAGCTTTGGAGTTTCTCTACAATCTACAGAGGGATGAAGACATTGATGCTGACCTAATTTCTTCCGTTGGAGGACTGAAAGTGCGAGTGTCGAATGACGATCTCCAGAGGATATTCGGCCTAACTCGAGGAAGCATCAATCCAGAGACCTACACAACTGATGTAGGAGAAAAGGGATTTCTTGAAGCCGAGCTGTTGAGACCAACAAATAAGGAGAACACGACGAACGTCAAAGCCTCATATCTGAAGAGAAAATATCGCCTTCTTCTTGAAATTGTTCAGAAGGTGATCATGTGCTCAACCTCTGATCTTGATGCGATCACTTTCAAAGATAAGTGTCATGGCCGCACTAATCAAGAAGGCTTCAGATATCGATTGGTTGGGTATGGTCAAAGCAAGACTGAGAAAAGACTCCGGGTAGTTCGAACTGACCTAGAGCAATGAAGTGTGCTTATCTTCCAAGTGCTCATTCATACACAAAATCTCTATCATTCTGTCAGATAAGCTGCCACAGAATTATAAATGGATAGAGAATGGAGCAAAGATATACCAAGTAAAGCACAAGGCCATATTGGGCAAAGATGAGTCCCTACCGACAATCGATGAGGATCCAACTCCGATGTGCCCAAACCCAAGGGAGAAAAGAAGGAAAAGATAAGGCAAATCAGATCGTCCGGTGCAGGAAAGGCCGTTCGGATAAGAGGATGAAGAGGAAGGATCCGCCAAGAAACCAGATGCTTTCGGAAACGCGTCGAAGAGAGTCTCATCTCCTCCGAATCGCTCCAAGTTCTGCCCAACAAGTCGTGAACGGCGGATCTGGATGCAAGTAAGATCGAGAAGAAGAGATAGCAGATCCGCTTTGAGCCAACTATCGAGAAGTAAGGGAAAGAGAAGCGGATGATCGCAGCGAAGGAGAGAAAATCGAGAGGGACAAGTGGAGCAATCTGAGAAAGAATCACCAACTGATTCTCTGTCTCTCACCAAGATCTTCCAAAGAGAAAGATCGCCAACACCCACTTCCAAATCACCATCACCCTCTCCTCAAAAGTCATCACCACCATCCTCTCTCCACAAAACCTTCTCACCTCACCCTCGCCTGTCGGATCACCAACATCTCCCACACCACCAATAAATGAACCCGCTCAGAAACCGAACACCCTCAACACGTTGAAAACGAACTCAACTACAAACATCCCAATCCCCAATCAAGTCTCAAGAACTCGAGAGATCCGACAAAATGAGTGTCCGCTCTCATAATCCCTTCAATACCGTAATCGTGCTTGCTTCACTGCTCGTAAAGCCCCATCATAAGGATAATGAAGCAACATATCAAGGAGTATCTGCCGGATCTATGCCCCGAAATGGATCAACATCCCGCATCCAAAGAACGGATAGAAGAGATAGTGTTCTCGAGGATATCGATCAAGAGCATTGAAGAATTTCGATTCTAATGACAACTCGGGGATCGATTTCTTTGTAGACTTGGAGTTGAAATGTCTAAACAATCTTTGGGATTGAAAGTGTTGTTGAATTGGCATCCGCGATGATATCGGATGGTTAATTCATGAAAGGTTCGGTATTCTTGATAACAGGAGAAAACCGTTCAACCTCCTCTCAGATCATGAGGAGTCAGCCGATGAACCAAGAATGAGTCTTTGCAGATGAGACCCGACTTGGCAAGACTTCAACATCCCCGAACAGATCGCTACGATGAGCTCGATACCCTAGATCATCATACTCGGAAGATTCAGGATGGGATCAAGGCTGCATTTGAAGACAAATTCAAGGCTCCACAACATATCGATGAAGCGATTTGAAGATGAGCAAGCAAAACTAGTTAACAAGGAACGAAGTCACACACGGTTAGGATGCACAATGCCATCCTTGTCAAGTAATGCAACTAGTATATCCTCTTGCGAGAAGCTCAAACTCGGTCGACAAACTCTCGGTTCGACGAAGATGCTCAATCGAACCACGTACTTTTGGAAAGTGTGCGGGCATCCTTGGACAAAACCAACAACCACTTGGATATGGGTTGAAACACTTTCTAACTTCTACGTAATCGAGCAAGACAGAAAAATCGAAATCGCTCTCAAATGCTTCTACACTCCTTGCCTTTTTCGCCACCGTTCAGATCACTCCTCTTGTTGTCGAGGAACTTCGGAGAGGAGATCTCATGGCAATTTAACCGCTCGAACACAGAAGATGTCCAACCTCTTTGATGAAACCAAAAAGGGGAAGGAAAAGAGAATAAAGAGAAGAAAGAAAAAAGCAGACTCGCGATCCACTTTGGTAACTTTTTCATCTCTACCAAAAACCATTGTATCTGACTTGCCAGCCACTCCATCTACCGATCTCGTTGTGGAAATGAAAGAAACTGTGGAGCAACATAGCAAAGAGATCGTTGAGCAGAAAAGTGCTCTTTCAGAGGTTACTTCCAGAGTCGACAAGATTGAAGATTTTTTCTTCGCTCGCTTCGTAAAAAGAATGGAAATCGATGATCATGCCAAGAGCCTTGAACTCGCTAAGAAATTAGCTGAAGAAGACGAACAAGATGAACCTGAGCAGACTCTGAGGAGAAAGAAAGGCAAAGGCAAGATGATAGCAACTGCAGAAGATCAGAGACAAGGCCAGCAATTCACCACCAAAAGCCAGATGACTCCTGAACAAGTTAAAGAGCAGACAAGACAGAGAATAAGAGAGGCCACAATCAAGAAGCAGAAGTTAGCAGAGGCTAAGGGACTGAACATCACTTACATCCGAAGGAAGAGGAAAGAAAGGCTGCAGCAGAGATTATTACTTGGGAAAAAGAATGCCTTTCCGACACTGTTAAAGGCATCCTCCACAGACGACAAGATCTGCTTCGATCGGATCGGATCGTAGGAGAATGGTTATGTGACGTCTACATCCTGGAGAAGATTCCAATTCATCGAGATCAGACTGAAAATGATGATGAATTTCGGAACTAGTTAGAAACAAAGTATCCAGACTTCTACCAGACAGTGATGAAAGAAGGCAAGATCATGTCACTAATACCAGAAGCTCCACCCTTTGAAATACTCCTTCCACCTTTGCGTCCAGACAACAAGCTAGATCCTGTTAAATTCAAGAATATCTACTATGGACTTGCTAAAAAAGGAGGGATCCATAGAAAAGAAGAGCTGGACAAGCTAATGCAAAGGATGTACAGGATGTTTGGCATCCCCAAAGAACTACAAATGTTCAAGTACACCTGAGGAAGACAACTTGGAATCAGATGATAGGTACGCTTTTCATGTATTCTACAATGCACACACCTATCTGAATGAAACTTTCCATCTCACTGATTCTAAGACAACATCTCATTGTCTTCTGAGGTATGTACTGTTTACATTATCTACATTTTCATTCATGGTATCTGTTTTTCTGATTAAGTGTGATTAAGTGTTTTGGTTCCATCAAAAAGGGGGAAATTGTTGGGAAATCTTTAATTTAGTTTTGATGGAAGTTCCAAAACAGGTTGTAATAGGACCAGTCAGACCTGTTAGCTGACTGATAACTTAGAATCGGATTAAAATGTCCAGCTGAAATGTATAGATAGCTGATGTAAAAGATAGGTCACATATTGAGGGGGAACTCAATATGTATAGGTCAGGTCGAAGTATCAGATGACCCAGATAAGGTCAGATGATCAGAAGACTAAGCACAAATCAGAAGACATGAAGTCAGAAGACAAGAAGACATCAAGACTCGGATGAACTCAAGACTCGGATGAACTCAAGACTCGAGATAGACACTGAAGACTCAGATGAACCTGAAGACTCAGATAAACTTGAAGACTCAGTAACAAACTTGAAGACTCAGTATGATGAATAATACCGAGGCTCGAGACACACCAAGATCAAAAGACACAAGACCTATATCGCCAGAGTCCGCATATTGAGCTAAGACAATGTGCATCAAAGACTCAACATGGTAGATCGATTACATCGATCAAGTCACCACACTGTAACAATCTAAAAGATACACCCGGACAAGACGAATCTTCTACAAAAGGAATATCAATAGTCCTAACGGACAAATTTACGAAGTGCCGCCTCATGGTAAGGAGAAAGCGACACGTGCACAAAAAGAGCCGATAATGCGGGATACGACAACAAGCGGACAAAAAATGGCACTAATGATGCCTACGACCACGCCCGATAATCGGAGCACGTCATAATTATATCCTACAACCTACCTAATATAGCCCGAAATTCAAATTGCTCTCCAACGGCTCTTTGATTTCGAGGTCTATAAAATGGGATTATTTGTCAATTGAAGACATGAGAGACAACTAGCAAAGAACGAACATGGAGACACCGCAAAAGAAGCAAAAAACTACAAAGAAAATCTCCGCTCAAAGAACACTATATTTGAAGATTATTCTTAGAGTGTTCATCCCATTAGTTCTTTAGCAAGAAAATCCTATCCACTAGCATTTTTGCTACTACCTAAAACACCGGGATAGATTTCCGGTTGGAATCCTCAAACATTCTTTACCCAAACGCAAGTTAGGTTAAGTTTGTTCCTAAGATTTCGGACTAGGGATTCTAGTTTTCGATTTCTAGTTAGGTTGAGTGTGAACTCGATAAACATCCGTAGAGTGTGAACTCAATAAACATCTCGCCATCCTTTGAAGGATATAAGTCCCTTGAGTTAAGTTTGTAGAATGAGGACTCGGTAAACATCTCGCCATCCCGTGAGAGGGGTATAAGTCCCGCAGTTAAGTTCGTTAAGGTTCCTCGTGTTAAGGGAAGAGTGGACGTAAGACGGGTTTCATCTGAACCACTATAAAAAGTCTTGTGTGCATTTACTTGCTTTCTTATTGCTTTACACTATTCACACAACTGAGTTTAAAAGCGCATACATATTCTAAGTTAAGCTCAGTCTGGACCAAGCAACTGATCTGATCAGGTTGACACCTTAGTCAGCTGATTGAAAACTGACTTAAGAATCTGAATTGATCAAACTGGTTTTTCACACGGGTAAAAACAAGCTTCCGCACCATTCAGTTAAACTGACAGATATCAAGCTGATCTGCCCTTAGGCACTCAGTAAGATTGAACATCAGTCTAAACTGATACACTAGCACTCTGATCGGGTAATCTGCAGTTCACACCTAATCCGCTTAAAAAGTTTTGGAAGTCTATTCACCCCTCCCCTCTAGACTTCCACCCTCACAAAACCCGTTCGGGACCTACATATGTTGTACTGTGTTGGACTAACACATTAATCTAAGTCCAATTGGTTAGTTGGTGCCCCTGCTGATAGGGAAGAGTGGACGTAGGACAAGTTGTCAGAACCACTATAAACCTTGTGTGCATTTACTTGCTTTACACATCTTGCACACTACCTATTTAAGTATTTCATGCATATTCTAAGTCTGGATTAGATTTGCACCAAGCAACTGATCTGATCAGTTTGACACTTTGTCATATGATCTGAAACAGATTACTTAGAACCTAATTTAGTAAACTATTTTTTCACACGGGTTAAACTTATCTTCCGCACATCAGTTAACTGATAGACACCGAACTGATCTGCCCTCAGGCGATCAGTAAGTTGGATATCAGTCCAAACTGATTCACTCGCACTCTGATCAGGCAAACTTGCTTATCACACCTGATCCCATGAAAAAGTTTCAGAAGTGTATTCACCCCTCCCCTCTAGACTTCTGCTTCATTAAAACCCGTTCGGGACCTACAGAAACATGTTTAGAAAAAGTAACTGAATATCCATCCAAAAACAGTTTAGAAACCGAAACAAGGTTCTTTCTAAAACTAGGAATGTAAAGAACATCTTTTAAAACTAAAACTCTATCTTAAAAAAATAGCTTCAGTACTCCCACTGCTTAAGCCACCACTCTCATAGCGTCGCCTAGCGTGATGAGAATCTCACTTCCGTTTAGTTGCCGGGTCCTTTTGAACCCCTATAAAGTGAAACAAACATGATCAGTGGATCCCGTATCCACTGCCCATGAATGGGTAGCATACGTCGCTAAACAAGTTTCAATAACTAATGCTTGAGAATTACCTTTCTTTCCATTCCACTTGGGATTGGAACAGGCATCCCTCCAGTGTCCTTTTTCCCCGCAGTTGAAACACTTCCCATTTGGATTCCTTTTGACGCCCAACCATTTGATTGCCTTTCTTTTACTTTTCTCAGTAGTGGGGTCTCTTTGGTTTCGACTTCTTGCCTCCTCTTCAACCTTGCCTTCCATTGGCCTAGGTTTTGAGAGAAGACTTTCAGTCACCAATGCTTCATCCTCTTGTCCCAAATGTTTCTCTATCGTCTCCAAAACTTCTTGTAGAGTATTCATAGTGAACGTGTGATCGCTCATCACAAAACTACAGTAAAACTCATCGAAACATTTTGGAAGAGTTAGGAACAAGAAATAGATCTGAGCCCCAATACAATACTTAGTACCAAGATAAGCAAGTTTGTTAAAATGGCGCTTGACCTTGAGAACATGATCCCTTAAGGGTGTTCCCTCCGTCATTTTTAGCCTTCCCACGCCATCATTTTTTAAACTGATTGATCATGTGGTTTTCTGTTAAAAACATTTCTTCAAGACTCTGCATAATTTCCGCAGCAAATTCAACACCTTCATGAATTTATCTTAAATCATCAAACAAAGAAGTCAAGATTATACATTTCATAGGCTCGTTGGCACGCTCCCAGATACCATACATGGATCTTTCCGCATTGGTTGATCCCTCAGTGGGCTTGTTAGGCTTGGGTACGCCAAGAACCCAACTGTGTTCTTGTGCAGAGAGGACAAAATTCATATTTCGTTTCCAAGTAACATAGTTTTCACCGGTACGTTGATGTTCTTTAAGCATATATTTCAGTGGGTTAAAAGGTTGCGACATGATGATACTGAAAATAAATATACATTTTGTATTAAAAACACAAAAAATATCATATAATTCGATAACATGAATCATATTAAAATCTCAAAAAAATATGAACATTCATCAGCCAACATCTCAAAACAGTTTAAATGAGCCACGTGGGTGGGTCATCATTTAAAATACATTTAAGCAGGTTAGAAAAAGAACAGTTACAAACCTTTAATTCAAAATTAAATTAATAGTTGGTTCCCACTTGACCAATATAAAATTGACAGGGACTTCAGTGAAGTATATGCATATCAATTTTATACCTAAGTAATAACCATGATTAAATACAAATTATTATTTCGTTTTGAACGAGCCTCTTGGAGGATCATCGTCGCCACTAATAATGATTCACAATCATCCTTTTAAGAATTTATTCATGTGAAAGCTTTCTTTTGGCCGTCCCTTAGGGGAATTTCTCCAAAAGAATTCACAAATAAATAAATCATGTAGGTAAAAAAGTAATATAATTTTATTATCCGGAATAAAATTGTCAATTAATTATTTAAGCATACTTAGTAATTTTTGAAAAATGAGATTTTTCATGCACCACAAATCCTCATGCAAACATATTTATACAAATTAAATACAAGCATAAGAAAATAACATAGCATCAACAAAAAAAATTAAACACACTAGGCACATATATCCAATTGTCACGGTTTAAATTTTTTGTCTTGAATTTGAGAAATCGTCTGTCTTCAATTCATCCCACTCGAACGTCTCAAAAAAAAATTCTTCACGTCTCGTGCACCGATTAGCTCGCGGGCCGGGATGCACGCCTTGCATCCGGCCCGGCCGCATCGGTCGTCCCCATCTTTCGGCGGTTCTCGGCATTGGCACGGCGCCGAAGCGTATGCGCGCCACGTGCACATGCCTCGTCGATGCCGCGACGCGCTGCCGCGCCGGCGTCTGGTAGCGCCCGGTAGCCGCCCTATCCCTACGCGCGTCCGGTTTCTTGCCAATGCACGTGCACGTGCACACCAATGTCCGTGTCGCACGCATGCCTCCCTTGGCACGCTTCCAAGACGACACACGCTGCCCACATCCGGTTTCCGGATCCCGTCTTCAATCCTCGTCTTTGTCTTTGATCCGGTTACAATTTATTTAATGGAAAAATAAATAAACCTATGATCTAGACTAGTCTATTACATTGAGCAAATCAAATAAAACTAATCTACTCGTGGATTTTCTCACGAGAAAAATGAATCCGAACGAGTCAAATTAAAAACCAAACAATCTTACGCATGAATTAAATAAACATTAAATTACCATGACAATTGGATACCTGCAAAAAAGATCTAACAATTCTATTATCCAATTTTCAAAAATTAAGGAACAACAATTTAAATTACAATCTAAATCACAGAGCCCAAAACCGAGGCTCTGATAATGCCCTCATATAAATATTAAGTATCAAATTAAATTTTATTTATATCATTAATATATAAATCATACAACCTAAAAATATTTATTTTTTTAAAAATCATGCCCACAAACTCTTTCAACCTTTTAATCTAATATTTTATCCTAAATATATGAGGCATATAATGAAAATTAGCTTCACAGTTCATACTGCTTACCCAATATACCTAAATACTAGATGCAGTAATCATATTATCAAAACAAAATACTTTTATCATAAAACACATCTCACAAATAAGTGAAACATATTGAATAAAAAATAGCAACACGCAGCTTCAGAAATAATTTATGAGCATGCGATTAATTAAGAATTTACGTGCACGCAATTAATTAATAATTTAGGGTCGATCTCTTTTTTACCAGTTTCCTAAATTATTAGACAGTGCAAGACCTAATAATATAATAGCAAAGTGTCAAATGGACTAAATCAAGTATTTATGTAGATATCGTGTGGGATGGTCTAATTAAGAAACCTTAATAAAAGATCAATATTCTCTATAGTTATCTTAAGTTGTCTTCAAAAACAAATATAGTTATCTTAAGTCCTGCTACTTATACACCAAGATGGAGTTAGTTTAATTGCTTTAGTGATTGAACATTTTTTTGGGAAAAACAAAGCTTATTGCCGTTACATTACAAGTCTGTTTTAAACTTGCTCTTATTAATTACTTATGCACTTATGTGTACTAAGAATTAAAAGTGGATGTTTGCTGATAAAAAAAAAAATCTGTTTTAAACAATTGGGGAGAGAGAGACATATAAGATAACATATTAAAAAATATATTGTCCCTATCATATTAAAAAGTATAAGCACTGTCCCTAACATTGTCCCCAAGCTAATTATCCCCAAGCTTACCAGTAATATAAGATAATTATCCCCAAGCTTATCAGTAATATTAAAAAATATACACTGCACTCTGTCCCTATCATATAATCATCATAATATAACACATAAACTAAAATCGCATCCGAACTCTTAGAGGTAATACTAAAATCGCATATAGTGAAAGTTTTGTGCATAACAATTATAGTTTTTGCACATAACAGTGATAAACATTCATGCATAGATCTGGCTCACAAGAGTGTTACTCTAACAATAATCATACAATAATATATATGGTATGCATTGAAAATTAAGTAGCATAAATGTTAAATTTATATAAAATAACTGTGTAAAAGTGTGTGAATAGTGACACTTCATGTACTAGAAGGTGTACTAGAAAAAAAGAGTTTATGTAAATTAAGATTATTATTTACATTTTCTATAATCATTAAGTAGAACCAAATTTGAAACATGAAATCTCAAATCCAATTTTGTAATTCCAAATCAAGCATGCCTTAAATATAAATTTTCTTGTAGTGTTGTACTAATGATTTCAGATTATAGTTATGTGATCAACAATGAAGAATTTAAATCTAGTTTCTCATAATATTTATAGTGGTTGCGTATGAACTTTGACAAACACTTATATAAATTCAAATTCACATGAACTTTTTCTTTAAGTATCACAATTATACATACACATTATCAATGTTTTGCGTACGCACTATCACCATTATTATTCAAAGTAGCACTATTTAAAAATTAAACTTTTTTCAAACAATTATGATATTAAAAAAAAAGATAATTCTCATGAACTGAGTCCAAAGAAACCCTACTCAAGAACTTTCCCCTTTCACAGATATTTGAGTTTTATGCTACTTTAATTTGCATTGGATATCTGGACATTCATTATAATCTCATGTTTTCCACCAAATGAATTTTTTAATTTTACTGTAGGTCCCGAACGGGTTTTGTGAGGGTAAAAGTCTAGAGGGGAGGGGTAAATAGACTTCTAAAAACTTTTCGTTCGGTGTGATTTGCAGTTTCTGATCAGTGCTAGTGTATCATTTTAGACCGATGTTCAATCTTCTTGAAGGCGGTCGGTTTGATATCTGTCGATTTAAGCGAGAGTCAAACCCGTGTGAAAAACCGGTTTTTATCAATTGATTCTTAAGCGCCAAACAACCAAATTTGATCGATTGCTTGGTGCATCGAGCTTAACTTAGAATATGTATAAAACACAGTTGAGTGAATAGTGTAAAGCAATAAGAAAGCAAGTAAATGCACACAAGACTTTTATAGTGGTTTAGGACGAAATCCCTTCGTCCACTCTTCCCTTAACATCCTTAACCAACTTAACTTTGAGGGACTTATCTCCCTCACGGGATTGCCGATAGATATTTACCGAGTTCACACTCAACAGATGTTTATCGAGTTCACACTTAGAAATTAGAGAACTAGAATCCCTATGCGAAATCTTTTAACCCCTTGAGTTTGGGTAAAGAATGTTTGAGGGTTCCAACCGAAATCTATCCCAGTATTATAGGTAGCCAAATGTTAGTGGATAGGATTTCTTGCTAAGACCAATGGGATGAATAAAGAATAATCTTCAAATATGGTGTTCTTCCACCAAATTTTTTTTTTTGAGAATTTTTAATTTTTGTTAAAACTTTTGCTCAATTGTTCATGTGAGAATAGTTGGTCTCTTGTCCTCTCTACTTTTTTCATTGGCGAGCAATCCCATTATATAAACCTCGAAATCAAAGAGTCGTTGGAATTTGAATTTGGGCTATATTAAATAGGTTGTAGGATATGATTGTGACGTGTTGAATATCTGTGGAGGCATGATTAAGCGCCGTTTATGCCCGCAAACGTCCGAATCCCGTAATGTCAGCTCTTTTTTGTGCACGTGTTTTCTCCACCAAATTTGTCCGTTAGGCGATTGATATTCCTTTTGTAGAAGATTTTTTATGTCGGTGTATCTTTTGATTGACACCACGGTGTGAGTTGACTTGATCAAGAAATTGATCGATTAGTCTTCGATGCACATTGTCTTAAATATCACGAGACTCTGGCGATATTCTTGGTCTTTTGATCTTGTTAATAAAGGCTTGATTAGTATTCTTGAGTCTTCAAGTTTATCCGAGTCTTGAGTTCATCCGAGTCTTGATGTCTATCGAGTCTTCGAGTTCATCCGAGTTTCAGTTCATCCGAGTCTTCAAATCTTCTTGTCTTCACCGATCTTCGACTTCTTGTCTTGATTTGTGCTTAGTCTTCCGATCATCCTGACCTTATCCGGGTCATCCGATACTTTGACTGACCTATACATATTGAGTTCCCCAATATGTGACCTATCTTTTACATCAACTATCTATACATTTAAATTTGGTCATCTTAATCGATTCTAAGTCACCGTCGACTAATGGTCCGACCGGGTCCTATTACAACCTGTTTTGGAACTTCCATCAAAACTAAAATATAGATTTCCCAACATTTACTTTTACTTTTTTTCATAAGCCTAATTTGATCGAACGTGTGAATATTTTAAATTCATATAGACAAAGTATAGGGTGAACGAGTTTCACACAAGAATTTGTGAATCTGGTTAAGGAGTGTGACTTATGTTAATAAAGGCTATTAGTTGTGATAACTGAAGGGTATTACTCATAAGTCATAACATTGAAGGGTGTGACTTATATTACAACAGGGGGTATTAGTAGTTATAGCTGAAGAGTGTGACTTATATTACAAAAGGGTATTAGTCGTGATAATTGAAGGGTAATGCATGTAAAAAAGGAATCAGTTTCACGGTGAACAAGTTTCACATCATACCAACTCATTCATATATTAGGAGGTATTTATTCAATTGGCAATATTTTGATTATAATTTTTATTTTAAAATTTTTATAAAAATATATTTATTTAAATAATGAATATTTATTTTTTCATGATATAAGTTTTAATTTTATATTATTATATAAATAAAAGATTAGAACATGTTTCTACTCATCTTGCCAGCAACATTTTTTTTCCCTCTGTTTTAATATTCTTCCTGATTTTTATTAGGGAATATATCTTTGATTTAGTCTTCCATATCTTGTACATATTTATCTTGATCCGTTTGTTGTACTTTCTTTTTGTAAATATTTTGTATATAGTTCATATATAGTATATTTTGTAAACATATTGATTATAATGATTCAAACTTATCTTTTTTCCAAAGCACGATTCAAACTTATGTAATAGGAAAATATAAAATTGAATTGCAACCTTTTTTACCACCATAATTGTAGTGCCCAAATCTCTTTTACTACTAATTAATATCGACGCCTCCTCTTTATTCCCCTAAAAAAAGGCCACCTCTTTATTTTATATTATAAAAAAATTAATAATTAAAAAAGAAAAAAGAAAAAAGGACACTCAAAACTTTCAATACCCTGTTCAATGACCTAGTCCCAATTCATAAAATCAAAAGCAAAATTCACTTTCAATTCAATCAAAAGCTTGCTTGTTTCTCTATCCACCGACCGCCGACGGCTTTTGACAGTGGCCCAGCACGCCAGCGCTCTTCAATCCGTCCACAAAAAACGCTGGCGCTCGCACAAGACCTGTAAATTGTAAGTTGTTTGTTCGATGGTTGTGCGTTTAGCTTGAAGAATTGTATGTTCTAGGATCCACCATTGTTTTGATTTGAAGCTGATAGAGAGAGACAAAGAGAGATAGGTAGGTTGTTATATATAGTAGTGTTGTTGTGCAGAGCGCAGTGTGTAGTGCATAGTAGAAATTGCAAGTGAAGATGCAACCAAGTGTTGTGTATGTCAATGTATATGTGTATATATAGGCCAAAGGGGCTTCATTAGTTTGTTACTAATAATCTGTATATTTTCCAACTAAATTTTATAGGCAGTGCACATTAGAAGATTATATGATGAACAGGTTTAGAGAACCTTCTTATATCGATGATGCATTGTCATATCGATGATTACCATTAATTTAGCTAAACATAATTTATTTATTTTTTCAGTTCGATTACATCTACCGTGATAATGGAGATACCAGAGCATCGTCGTAGGATGTATATTAGAAAAGATCAAAATAGATTGTTGCGGGAATTCATATTAGGGGTGGAGGAATTTATTTCAGCTGCAATGGAGCTTGATGTCTATATATAAGAAGGAAGATTTAGATGTCCATGCTCCAAATGTAAGTGCTTGCGGTTTGAGGAGCCAGATTTAGTTAGGCAGCATTTGTATAGAAAAGGTTTTCAACCACATTATTACCATTGACATAATCATTGAGAAACTCCACCATCACAATTTAATGATGATCGTTATGATGCTGATGATTTGGATCCGTATGAGAGAATGGTTATTGATGCTGAGGGACATAGGTTCTACACTGATCCTCCACCAGAAGTACCAAATGAGAGTTATGCAAAGTTTTCTGATTCATTATGTGCTGCACAATATCCATTATGGGATGGATGTGAAGGTCATTCTGTGTTGTCAATTGCAGTAAGACTTCTTAGCATAAAGTCTGATTACAACATTCCGGGTGCGTGCATGGATGAAATCATCACATTAATAAAAGAGGTATTACCGGCTGGTAATAGAATGCCAGATGATTTTTATATAACAAAAAAGGTTGGTATCTCGACTTGGATGTGGATATAAGAAAATTGATTGTTGTCCACGTGGATGTATGTTGTATTTTAGAGACGATGTAGGCGACGAGAACATGTAGATTTTGTGGAGAGACCCGTTTTAAAGAAAACATGTTACTTGGGAACAGGAAGAAAGAAATTCCAAAGAAGCAGATGTGGTACTTACCTATAATCCCTCGATTACAAAGAATGTTTGCCTCTAATGCAACGACTAAGCATATGGCATGGCATCATGACAATCAACGCGAGATAGGCAAGTTATCACACCCATCAGATGGGGAAGCGTGGAATCACTTCAATCAAAAGCACCCTGTATTTGCTTCGGAACCAAGAAATGTGAGATTGGGATTGTGTTCAGATGGGTTTAGTCCATTCAATATGAACGCTTAAGATGTATTCGTGTTGGCCTGTGATCTTGACCCCATATAATCTTCCTCCAGGTATGTGCATGAAAAAGGAATACATGTTCTTAACAATAATTATCCCTGGTCCTAGTAATCCTAGAAGTAAAATTGATGTCTATCTACAACCTCTGATTGACGACTTAAAAAGATTATGGGATGAAGGTGTTCTGACATATGATATTTCCAGAAAGCAAAATTTTTATTTGAAAGTTGCATTATGTTGGACCATCAATGACTTTCCTACCTATGGAATGTTATCTGGTTGGTCGACAGCTGGTAGATTGGGGTGCCCTATTTGCATGGAACATTCAAAAGCATTTTATTTGAAAAATGGGAGGAAGACGTGCTACTTTGATTGTCATAGACAGTTCTTGCCAATGAATCATTCTTTTCGCAAGGATAGAAAGAACTTTCTAAAAGGCAAAGCAGAAGATGAAATGACACTTAGGCGGTACTCAGGAGTTGAATTACTTACCAAGATAAGTAATTTTTCTAAGATAACCGATCTGAGGAGTAAATGTCTGACATCGGTATAGGGTTAATCATCATTGGAGCAAAAGCTTGATGTCTTTTGGGACTTACCATACTGGTGTGATTTGTTGAATCCACATAACATAGATGTTATGCACACTAAAAGTAATATATTTCAAAATGTATTCAACACAATCATGGATGTTAAAGATAAAACAAAAGATACCATTAAAGCAAGGATGGATCTTCCTTTATATTGTACTTCCGCGGACTTTAGAGTTGGAAGAAAATGGTAATGGGAAGATAATGAAGCCAAAATCTCAATACAATTTAAATATCAATCAAAAGAGAGGATTATGTGAGTGGGTACAGGGCCTGAAGTTTCCCGATGGATATGAATCTAACTTGTCAAGATGTGTTGACTTGAGATCTTGCATATTGCAACATATGAAGTCTCATGATTGTCATGTCTTCATATAGAGATTGATTCCAATTGCATTTAGTTGTTTGCCATCTCCAATTTGGGAATCAATAACTGAGCTAAGCTATTTTTTTTTTAGATTTATGTTGTGCTGTGTTGGAAACAAATAGACTTGAAGAAATGGATAAGAACATTCCTATAATCTTATGTAAGTTAGAGAAGATCTTCCCTGCAGGTTTTTTCGATGTAATGGAGCATTTACACATACACTTGGTCTATGAAACTATAGTTGGTGGACCCATGCAATATAGATGGATTTATCCATTTGAGAGGTATTATTCTTGCATTAGATTTATTTTTATGTGAATATCCATTTGAAATATTAATTTACATCTTATTGTGCATTATTTTCTCGTAGATTCTTACATAATCTTAAGAAGAAAGTTAAGAATAAAGCTCGTGTTGAGGGTTCAATTTGTGAGGCATACATTCTTGAAGAAACATCTACATTTTGCTCATACTATTTTGAGCCTCACGTCCAAACAAGAAATAGAAGAGTTTCTCGAAATGACGATGGTGGTGTGCCATCTGAAAATCCACAAGTTTCTATATTCAACTATCCTGGTCGGCATGAGGGAGCATCTAAGATTCGTTATCTCACTGATGAAGAAACGACTGAAGTTTCTTTATACGTACTCTTGCACTGTCCAGAAGTTGAGCCATTTTATACGTAAGTTACATCTCATATATTGTATTTTCTCATATAATTTTTACTGATACTCAATTTATATGATGATATCTAAACTATTCCAGCATCTTTGAGACATCTTTGTATGCAAACCACCCAAGTATCACTAGTGTTGAAGTCCAAAAACAAATAGGATCACATTTTGTCGATTGGTTCAGAAGATATGTAAGTTTTATTTGGTTACACAATCTGATATTATATTTATTTATCCAATAATTGCACAATCACCTAATCTAGTTATGTTTATTATGTATTTTCAACAGGTGCATGATCTTGCTAATGGCATCCAAGATCAGTTTTTGTACAACTTGGCATGGGGTCCATTACGCCGAGTGCAGACTTATCCGGTGTATTTTGTGAATGATTATTATTTTCACATATCTGCTTGGGCGCAAGATAAGAAAACAAATAATTCAGGAGTCGCTCTTATTGGAGAAGAGACTGTATATCATGGAATCGTTCAAGAAATGATTGAGATAGAGTATCCTGGAGAACAAATCAAAAGGTTAACCCTCTTTAATTGTAAATGGTTTGATCCCTCATCCACGGGCACAAGGATTTTCCCTAGATATGGAATTGTTGAAGTGAAATCAAACAAGAGATATAGAGGTAAAGATACATTTATATTTGCTCAACAAGCTGAGCGGTTATATTATACACCTTATCCAAATCCTACTCCTAATAAGAAAGATTGGTTTGTAGTGATTAAAACTAAGTCAAGACATACGGTTCAATCACCAAATGCTCCATACCAAGATGATATTGGTTCCCACCTAAATGAAGTATCTTGTAAGGATGATAATGATGTTGCTTTAAGGGATTTTAATAGCATGGGTGAGAAAATAAGTCATACTACAAGTGCTCCTAATCTTGAACAAGATGATGAAGCATATGAGCGTATTGAAGAAGATGAAGAAGCATCACATGAAAGTGAAGAATCTGAATATGAAGAAGACGCTCCTTCGGATTATTATGAATATAGCGACTGAGATGTTGTCTCCCACTTTGAACAACACTCACTCAGGTATTCTATCGGTCTCTGTTAGATCTATGAGTTTAGTATCTGCAAAAAAAATATATATTTTTCTGTATTTGTTTTGTGTTTAAAAGTGATGATTGTGAGATTTAACATAGAAATCATTTAGGTGTTTCTGGTATGTTGAAATTAATCTTGAACTGATTGATTGGGCTAGTGGCATTTTTTTGGAGAATTTCTTAGGCCTGCAATATTTGCATCAAACACCCCCAAACACCGAACTCTACTCTTAATACTATTTTGGTTATCAACGAAGAAAGAATGATATTTATGGTGAATAAATTGATATTTCCTCTAATTTGAAAATTGTTGATGTATGCTAAAATGAGCTAAATTCTGATGTTCGTAAGTGTTGTGTGTTATTTATTTATGATTTCATATTTAGGTAGTTTAGAACATAGAATGCTTGTGATATATTGAATCTTGTTGCCATCCAATTTGTATTTGGATAACAAATATCAATTTTGTGACATTACTTATCAACTTAATTCATATTAAAATTGCAAAGCTCTTTGATTATGTTCTTTTGACTTTGATTGCTCTAATTTAATTGAGATAAAAAAACAGGGGAGATTGTTATTTTTGGAGGCAATATATGTATATAGCTTACTTACTATGAAAGACCTCAAGGGCTAGTACTTATATCAATTGCTTTTGGATTTCTTGTGTCAGTCATTGTCAATGAAGGTATGGTTATCTCGTGAAAAGGCAAAACAAATATGGTGAGTCTTCTGTTTCTGTCATAAACATTTATTGCTTATTATTTTTCTAATGCTTTTTTTATTTTTTTTATTATGTTGCTGCTATGGCTTTTTCTGGTTGTTGTGGTTGTCTAAATTATGGTTGTGTATTTACATTGTAGCTGTTTTGAGTCAGTTTGCTGCTGGGTTTTCAGTGTCCCTCTATTGGTGTTCATGGAGGATTCCTACTACAGTTTGATGCGTGCTCGTTGCTGGCTATTTGGCCAATGAGGTGTTGATAGATTTTCGACTATTTGCTGCTAGTGTCCATGGAAGAATACTATAGTTTTCTATTGTATTTTGCTGGTTATTGGTGCAGATTTTTGCTGGTTCCATTACTCTTTTTTTATAGATTGTAGTAGGCGTCTTTGCCACCTTGTTTTGACAATTTTTCTATAGTGTAATTGACTTTTTTAAATGTATTTGATGGATGAGTGACCCAGTGGAATAATGGTGCTCTTTTATTAATAAAAAAATTACTTTTATAATTTTATACTGTGATATTTGAATATTTGTAGCTAATATTTGCAATGTCAAATAATATTTCAATACTAAATTTGTCATAAAAATATCATATGATTTAGGGAAACCATTCCAACGGTCTAGTGCTGGTGAAATGTATGGTGGAATAATTAAAGAAAACTTCCAACGACATCAAGCCGTTGGAAATTCAGTTGGAATTAGATTAAAAAATATCATACCCGATTGAGGGAACCATTCCAACGGTCTAGCGTTGGTGGAATGCTCGTTGGAATAATTAAAGAAAAGTTTCAATGACATTATGTCGTTGGATATTCTATTGGAATCAGATGTAAAAATAGCGTGTGATTTAGGGGAATATTTCCAAAGGTTTAGTGTAGTTGGAATGTCCATTGGAATAATTAAAGAAAACATCCAACAATATTATGCCATTGGAAATTCCGTAGGAATTAAGTATCTACTTATCTTACTCATTCCAAGGGTATAGCGATGTTGGAATGTCCATTGGAATAATAAAAAAATATTTCCAATGACTCATGACATTGGAAATTCTGATGGAAATCTACATTAAAAAATCGTATGATTTAGGGGTACTATTCCAATGGTATAATGTCATTGGAATATCCGTAGGAATTGTTTTTTTAAAATTCCAACGTCTTTTCCAACAGTAAATTCCAACAATTGTATTAAGTCATTGGAATTACCGTTGGATTTTTCCAACGATTTGCTTATGTTGTTGGAATGTCCGTTTGATTTTTCCAACGATCACTTTTGTTGTTGGAAACACCATTGGAATTTTCAAAATTCCAACAGTTTATTTGTCCGTTGGAATTTTTCCATTGGAATTTCACTATTTTCTTGTAGTGATTATTATCCATACTGGAAATTAATTCTACTTGCAAGATTTGGTATGATAAATCTTCTGAGCCTCCCAACGGGACAAATCACGCAAGACGTACTTGCACACGATTCTCCGTATTAAATCTTAGCAATCGTCGTATAACTAGTAATATTGCCCAAGATATAAAGTATCGAGTCACAGTGACTCTCTACCCAATATAAGTCAAATCAATAGTTATTAATTTCACATTATATAAAGTATGGCTTTCGCTGCATCTGTGTTTTCCACCGTTGCAGCCTCGTGCAGAGCGGTGCACCCGTAACAACTTTTTAGGGCCAGAGTCTTGGGCCGCTTCTCTCGCACCAATCGTTGACGAACTCATTTACATTTCTACTTCTGGCTGCTACTTGAAGAGTTGTTTCTCCAATTTCTGAGATAACTGTTGGGAAATAGGGTGCACAGATCTATTCGAGGTGAAATTTAAATTATTTAATTATTACTAGCATGAATTAAAATAACAATTAAATAGCAACAACATATCATGCATATAATAAAGCCACGTAAATCCTACACATGCGAATTTCTAAGAGTTACGTAAGGCGTACCTTTTGGCGAATCAAATGGAGACAAACATAGACGGATGAGCAACGGTTTAACGAACAGACCCAAAGTCCTTCTTTAGTATTCCCACGTTCTTGTTCAACAATCAGGTGGTAGGAAGCTCGCGAACAATTTAACGAAAAAGGGAAAAAGAAAAATATTTGTCACCACATTTGCGGATTTCTAATTTTTCCAACACATGGAATTGTGTTGGGGATGAAAAATTCATCCCCTATATATAGAGGACACGAGGGGCGAAAATTTAGTGACTAATTAGAGTTAGGAAATTTCTGTGTATCTTCTCAAGATACAATCTTGAATATATCTCATATATTTTATTTCTATAATAATCACAAAGTATCTTTTCTTTCCCCAACACCCTATATTTTCGAAAATTATGCTAATAAAAGGAAGAAAAAGAACCTTTGACTTTTCTTGAATTTATGAGATAAACTTGTATCTCAAGAATACTTATTCCATAAAAATCTTTCGAAGAAAATCTTTTCTCTCTTCCTACCCATGATTTTCGAAAGTATTGAAAAAATAAGGCAACAATATTTCTTTTATTTTAAGCATCTTTTTCAGTTATTGGACTTTATCTTTGGGCTACTAAAGAGACCTTTAAGAGAATTAAGATTGGACCTTCCAATGGACTTTGAATATTTAGTATTGAGCCACAATATTTATTCAAGCCCATAAATATTAATTAATCCCACTACATAATTAATATTGCACTATCCATCTTAAACCATATTATTGTAATATGGCTTCCCGGTTATTATTTCCCGTGTTTAAGATTATATTAGTCCATTAATTAATTCAAGCCACTGAAAAGCTTTATATTAATTAATATCTTTTTATCCTTGGTTTAAGAATGGCTCAACATTATTATCCATACCGGAAATTAATTCCACTTGCATGATTGTGAATTTTGTACTTAGTTACAAGGGTTTGTTAATGTGATCTTCTGTGATCTGGTATCACCATATTAACTTTAATGTAACACGTACTGTTTAATGAACTGATATGCAGTAAATATATATAACATTCAATCATATTTAATGCAACAGTGATAAATAATTTATTTAAGTAAATAAATAAGAAATTGAGTCTGGTTATATATAAAGTAAAAAACATACTTTACAGTATAACCCCAACAATAACAGCTTCGGCGTTCTCCATACGTTTCTCGAACGTCTTCCAATCACCGGTATTTGCGACATTGTACAGTGCAGAAAACTGGTTTGAATCTCTACTTGTTCCTGGAATACCTGTTACAAAAATAATTTAAAAATTAATCATAGTGGCTAATACAAAAGTTGGTTATAAAAAGTTGAAATTGAGAACTAATACTGTTACGAAGAGGAACTAATAATTTTGTGAAGAGATACTGATACTATTCAGCAAAGAAGAAGAGTTTGTTGTAACGAACTCACATGCACGGTCACATGCAAGCTCATGCACACGTGCCTTCTCAACAGAATCATTTTTAGCCGGTCACTTCACTTGTTGAGGGGGTTATCAGAGTTAATATAAATTTTAAAATATCTCTAATCTCATTAATTAATATAAATTTTAAAATATCTCTAATCTCATTAATTCTAATTTTAAGAGTTAATCTCAACCATAAATCTATAATTTTAAAATCTCAGTCTAACATTATAATGTTTATCTTTTATAAATATAAATTTAATCTCATTACCTTCACTAATCATGTATTTACTTCATCCCACTATCATACCCAAACTAGACCCAACCCCTCACACATCAGTCATCTATTTAGCTTAATTTGTACAGTCTTTTTGTGTTTTTTTGGGTATTTATTATTTGAAGATTTATGGGGTGAATAATTCTACAATTGTCAGGTATCTCTTGCTTATTTGCTAATTTTACTTTAATTTGTTTTCATCTATTCAATCTTATTTAATGATTTTAGTGGTGATAAAAATATGTATAATCTTATACGATTTGCAGTCCTTGAATCATGCATCTAACCATACACCCACCAAGTAAATACTTAGAATCATGTTTCTTTTGGGCCTTTATTGTTTGTTAATATTTATTTCCTACTAGATATTTAAATCATACTTAATATTTATTGTTTGTTAATATGTATCTTTATATTATTAATTATGATAATCGCATCTCAAACAGAAGAAATAATGAATAAGGAAAGTTTTACATTTATATCAATAGATAATTGTATCTCAACATAGTCGCATGCAAAGAGGTGATGCTTTCAAAGCTAAATTTTTAATGGAAACAAAAAAATATCCTTAAAAACTAAAGTGTTGGTCTCCTATGAACAAAGTCTATCCTAGCACACACTTATAGAGAAGAATTGGTATCATATTCAATGTGAAACGGTCTCATATATCACACAATTTTATCAAGTGCATGATTATCTTCCTCTAAAATGTTTCCTTCCCATTATGAAACCATCTGATTCAAGTTTTGTCTATTTTTTCTATATATATTATCAATAAAATTGTAATTTGTGGCTGTGAAGGAATTACGTATGGATGGTAATGTACTAATGTGTATTCATCGACAATATCAATAGATAATTGTATCTTTCTACATTTGTTTTACATTTATATTTTGATATTTTCATAATTGAAACATAGAAAAATAATGTCGAATAATGTTAAACATAATAATTTTTTTATTTCAAACAAACAAACAGAAGACACAATTATAACTCAGCGTATGAGATAACAATATTATTTCAATATTCATACTATGATATATTTAATCCCACGTATCACGTATGTCTAAGCAATGTTTTCATAACCGAATCGGTGATCGAACCGGACAGACCACCGGTCAGCGGTTCAACCGGTCGGACCGGTTCAACCGGCGGTTCAACCGTTTTCTATGTTTAGTTAAAAAAACAAAATAAGTATACACCTACAAAAATTTAAATATATATTTTATAACTTTTCATATCATATTTTATAAATTTTGTCCCACCTCATACATTTATCCCACATCGAAAGTGTTGGAGAAAATGTAAGAGGAATATAGATTTAAAATTTTAAATATTTAATATAAATTAATAATTTAATTTTAAAAAAAAAAGAAAAAACCGGTTATTTCCGGTTGAACCGGGTTTTGACCGGTTCAACCTGAAATCCGGTTATTTAGGTGTTTTTTAACCAGGTTACCGGCCGGTTCCCGGTTCAACCGGTTGAACCGGCCGGTTCAACCCGGTTTTGAAAACATTGTGTCTAAGCACTAGTTATATATAATTAAGAAAAATTAATTGGGGGTACAAATACATGCATGATTACGTATACAAAGTAGTAGTTACTGAATAGAAAAAACTCACTTTCAACACCTCCTCCTACTGCTGCGGATATTTCCATGTATCAAATTTCTTCTCCGTTTTTTTCTTGACGTTTGAGGTGCGGTGCAAGAACTAGCCTGCAATTAATTGTTGTGGAACAATTTAAGACTTGCGACAGCCCACTTGATATTAATAAATAAGTAATTGTGTAAAGTATTAAAGTTTGAATGAGTGATACAGCAAACAAACGGTATGTAAACTAACTAATAAATTGTGGAATTAATATATACACGTATAGTAATGAGATAGAGTGGGTCTCATAGTGCATTTTAGAGCCGTGCAACTTGTTATACTGAAATATGCAACTTTTTTACACTAAATCGTGCAACTATTAATGTGAAAAAATAGATGCACGTTTCAATACAAACAAGTTACAAATTTCAGTATAACAAGTTGCATGGTTCTCAAAAGCACTATGACATAAATTGAACAATTTAACAGTACACATATAGAGTAATGAGATAAATATACAGCTGGTGGTTTTTACAGTATAGCGCGTTTAATGAAAAAGATGAAGGATTCCTAAACTCGGCCTTGCTCTTTGACTGTAGTCGTCGACATTGCAAGCATTTAGCTGAATCTCCTTCAGTGGGCACGGATCTACTGCATACTCTGTTAGTGTTAATGTCCTAGAGACAATCCTTTGTAAGGACATAATGCTAAGATAATATTCAGTATTGGTTAAGATTATTGTTTATTTAATATTAAATGTATGGCATTATACTTATTCGAATATTATGTTTGATTGTTTGCATTTATTCTTATAAGTGTTCCCTTGAGTCACTGCTATCATTGAGTGAGTGAGAACTCAGATGACTTAAGCATGATTCTTAAGTAGCCCCAATCGATGATTATCAAGAAATGGATATTGATGATGCAATAGAGATTGGTGTGCGATCTGCATTATACTCTTAGAGAGTGTAGTAAGTTCTCACTTACTACGAGATACTAGGTATCTCATGATGGATGCACAAATACCTTAGAGGGTATTGGTATCCGGGAAACCGTTTGATGTAGTTCCACTATATGTGTCCAGAGGTGTCTCGATTAGTGAGAGCGATGTGATACTCATTTGATTTGAGGTCAATACGCACGACATATGTGGAGTGATGAACTTTGACCATGACCGATGCTTGCACCCTTCCATGGGAAGATATGGCTTGGATTAGATTCATCACGAAATACATGTGCGTGGTAGTTAAACCAAGAATAGGATTCATTCCTCAAAGTGGATTTAGAGAGAATACCCATCTTCTCGTCATAATTGAATCTAAGTCATCTGCCGATGCACGTCAACTTAGACTTTGTGGCTAAGTGTGACATACATGATCAATTAGTGATTAGAGATAATATAATTAAGTTATTTGAATAGACACTTAATCATGCTCAAGACTAATCGAGTATTCGTGAATGAAAGGAATATATCGCAATAGCCCATGTTTTAGTTACAGGTAGTTGCACGTTTCTCGCAACGTACCTCATATATTGAGAATGTATGATCTATTATCTAGGGTTCAATTAAGACCGTTAGTTTGACTAATCGCTCGATATATGAGGGCCTATGTCACACAACAAGTAGTTCCCTTTTACAGATTATAGTTGGTTGATTAAATGTTAAATTGGATTTAATATTTAATTTATGGAGAATTAATTAATAATAGATTAATTTGGAATTGATTATTATTACTGTTTAATTAAATTTGATTTAATTAAATAGGATTCCCAATAATAATATATGGAATATTATTATAGAATTTAATATATATGGAATCAAATCCCTAGAGATTTGATATACATGGAAATTAAATCCGTAGAGATTTTATATATGAGAATTAAATCAATGGGATTTAATTTTATAAGATTAGAGATTTTATTTCCTAATCGGGCTAGCTTAGGTTTTAAGCTGGGTCTCCCCTATATATATGAGCTCTTGAAAATCCATAATACAAGGGTTCATATTTTCTCCATAAAATCAAGAGTTAGAATTTTCCTAGCAAATTCGTCTCGGGATTCGTCCGTGAACGGGGATTACGTGGATACCATAGTAGAGAAAACTGCATACGAATTACTGTAAGAATCCTCGTTATGTTTATTCGTACTCGTTTATGCAATTAACTATTCGTTGTTGGTGAACTGTTTATTTTCGCTGCGCATGTATTACGTGTTTACGTGCCTCTATATTCCAACAGTGATGTTAGAGCTTCAGGCTCTTGTTTTTTAATTGCATAATTGAATTGGTTTTAAAATTAAAATTAATTTTTTTTTAAAATTTGAAACCGGGTGCGGCTATTTGTTTGACAAAACCGCACCCCTTGTTATTTTTTTGTCTTGTTAGCTCGTCTTCTCCGCGCGACTCTAGGGTTTTTATGAGAATTCCCTTCATCACCCCTTTTGGCACCGAGTTCGCGTCTCCTTACCTTGCGGGCGACCCGCGACGACGCTCGAGTAGGCGGCCTAGCACCGCAACTCACGCCGCTCGCGCGAGCCCGCACCGCTGCATGTACGACGGATTTGATCCGGGCGCTGCTCACCCTCGTTTCGATTCGCGGTGGTGCGCCACCGATTCAACCCGATTTGTGTCGCCTATGCTTGAATGTTGTCGGGGCTTGACCGTTGTGTCTATCCCGATGCGAATCAAGGTAGCATGCCACTGAAATCGAGACGAACCAGTGGCGGCGCATCACCGAATTGATCGTTCCGCTTATTCTGGATTTGACCTAGTCCGATTGAAAGGGGCCGCAGCTCCGCACGAGCGCCCCACCCGAGTCTTCTGTACTCGCAGCGGCGAGTCTCCCGTGCGCGATAGTCGGCGGCAGCGACTCGCGCCTGTACACGAACCGGCCGCAGGCTTTTCTGATGGTTCGAGTCATTTGCAGCGCCGATTCGCCCTTGTGGCGATGAGGCAACGACGACGCCCTGACTCGGATTCCTCTTGCTATTTCTTCACCGTTATACCACTGCCGTGTGCTCCTCTTGTTCATATGTGTTGATTCGATTACTGATCCAACCTTGATTTTGATTATGAAAACTCCTAATTTCGAAGTAATTGGATTAGTTTGATTAATTAGTGCTTGAATGATATTGTCGATACAACTGATCTGGTTTTGAATTCGGAATTGAGGGGACGGATGCCTTGAATTACAGATTAGATGCTATCGAATTTGGGCGGTGATGGCGGAGGGCTGTTTTGCAAATTTGATTAGGAACAGGCCCTCCGGTACAATTTTAGAAATTACATCTGAGCCCCTGGCAATAAAATAATTAAAATTTGATTCAAAATTTAAATTTGTAATAAAATTGGATTTAATTTATAATTAATTGGATTAACTATTGAAGTTTAAAAATTTTAAAATTGAATTTTAAAATTCGTTTTAGAAGGTTATTAAATCCCACTTGATTAACTTTTTTATTTAAATTCGATTTAATTTGTTAACGCATTTATAGTCCGCATTATAATTTTTTGTGTAGGCGGCACCCAATAATTGCTCAAATGTGATGTAGATTAACATGTTGGATCTCGATTAAGCAATTAATACCGCGTCTTTGAAACGTTCCTCAATAAAATATAATTTTTTGTTAAAATGAACGATGCCTTCCATTAAAATTAAATGTAAACCGGAGATTTCGTTCCAATGAGTATTTAAGGGCCAAGTCTTTTGCTCGGATCTAAATCTAACGGGACTTTTATAGGGACACGAAATATCGCCGCTTAATGGTTGTAAATCAACTTGATTTTGTTTCACCAGCCCAAGCAGGGAAACAAAAGTCAAGGGGCATCCGATTGAACTAGGTTCAATCAATTAGGAGTTGCAATTTTTGCAATTGGTTTGGAACCTACCAGTTCTATTATTACAATTATCAGCCCAAGCAGATATTGTGGTAATAAGAATGTGGATCCTAGTCCATTATGATTTATATTGGATATAAATTCATATTCTTCCGATGAGGTCGTTGAATATGTGAAAATAATGGAGACAAAATTAATTTAAAAGGCCATATTTATTTTGATTGTTGAATATTGATCATAGGATATATGTGTTTTAATTCCGTTTTTTTTTATTTCTCTAGGCTTGTTGAAATGAATAACTTATCACTGAGAAGCATTTTGGAAATGAACAAATTGCCTGGGCCAAATTTTCTCGACTGGCACCGAAATGTGTGTTTGGTGCTTAGGCAAAAAAAGATTGAGTACGTGTTGGACACGCCAATCCCTGCTACCCCGAGGCTGGTACTGAAGAGGTTGAAGCGTTCGACGTTGCAGCTCAAAAGAAGCATCAAGAGGATGCTTCCCAGGCTCAGTGTGTTATGTTGCTCGGCATGACCCTCGAGTTGCAAAGGCAGCATGAGAAGATGCTCCCCTTCGAGATGCTCATGCATCTTAAGGATCTCTTTATTTCTGAATCTCGTTCCGAGATTTATGAAGTGATGAGAGATCTGTTCAGATGCCGGTTAGCTGAAGGAGGGAAGGTCTCCCCTCATGTTTTGAAGATGATTGGGTTAATCGAGAAACTTGGTCGTTTGGGCATCGAACTCAAAACCAATGTTGCTGTTTATGCCATCCTTCAGTCGCTTCCCGATTCATATTCGAGTTTCATTGTAAACTTTAATATGAATAAGTGGGAATCGACCATGCCGAAGCTTCATAACATGCTCAAGACTTTTGAGTCTTCCACTGCTAAGGAAAAGCCCGTGCTCATGGTGAGTGCCTCTACTTCTTCTGCTCCGAAAGGAAGGAAGAAGCGAAGTTGCAGGGCAAAGAAGGGCTCCAAACCTAACTTCCTCAAGGCTAAGGGTGGAATTCAAAAGAAGAAGAGGGTGGACAAGGATGTGTGTCTCTACTGCAAGCAGAAGGGGCATTGGATTAAGGACTGCAAGGTTCTAGCAGCTGAAAAGAAGACACAAGGTATCTCAGACACTGGAACAGGTATGCTTGTTATTGAGATAAACATGTCCACAAATGATACTAACTACTGGGTTAGATACCGGTTGTGGCTCACGGATTTGTACTAATGTGCAGGGTCTCAAGCATAGTAGGGCAGTTAGGCCGGGTGAAGTCGCCCTACACGTTGGGAATGGAGTAAGAGTTGTTGTTGAACGTGTTGACGTTTAAGTTTTAGATTTATTAGACTTGAACTGGATAATTGTTATTTTGTTCCTTCTATTACTCGCAACATTATTTTTATTACCATGTTAGACATTGAAGGGTTTTCCTTCCATTTTGCAAATAATAAATATTATTTTTTGCTTAATGGTGATATATATGGAAATACTCCTTTATCGAATGGTTTATACTTGTTGCATTGTGGATATAATGTTCTTAATATACAAAATAAAAGACTCAAACTTAGTAATCATGAAAACTAGACTTACTTGTGGCATTGTAGGCTTGGTCATGCAAATGAAAATATAATTGCAAGGTTAAGAAAGTTAGACTACTTAACCCCGTTCGACTTTGAGTCTTATGGAAATTGTGAATCTTATCTCAAGGGCAAAATGACCAACAAACCTTTTTCTGGGAAAGGGGTTCGTGCCAAAGAAGTTATAGAGTTGATCCACAGTGATATCTGTGGAACATTGCCCACTCTACCTAGGGGTCACTTCGGCTACTTCATCACTTTTACTGACGATTTCTCAAGGTACGGATATATGTATCTTATGAAACACAAATCCGAATCTTTTGAGAAGTTCAAAGAGTATAAAGCTGAAGTAGAGAAGCAACTTGGTAAGAGTATCAAGACTCTTCGATTGGATCGAAGAGGTGAATACCTTAGCCATTAATTCACTGATTACCTAAAGTTACATGGAATCCAATCACAGTGGACTCCTCCCGGAACACCGCAAATGAACGGAGTTTCCGAGAGGAGAAACAAAACCTTGTTGGACATGGTGAGGTCCATGATGAGCTTTCCCTCTCTTTCGACATTCTTATGGGGATACGCGCTACAAACCTCAATCTACATTCTGAATAGATTCCATCTAAATCGGTTGAGCATACTGTTGGAATATAGAGGCACATAACACGTAATACATGCGCAACAGAATTAAAAAGTTCACCAACAACGAACATATAATTGCATAATTAAATTACGTTAAACATAAAAGGAAATCTCACAGCAATTCGTAGGCAGATTTCACAACTACAGTATCCACGTAATCCCCACACTCAGATTTGCACAGATTTGCCAGCGTTGAATCCCAAGATGAATTATCTAGGAAAATTCTAACTAGGAATTTTATGGAGAGAATTAGGTTTTGCAGTAGTCAATAATGAATCCCAGTGGCTCATATATATAGGGAGAGACTAGCTTAAATCTTAAGTTATCTTTATTAGGAAGGTATTTCCTAATCTTGCAAAACAAATCTCAAAGATATGTTTTTCCCTACATATACTTTCCTATAGTAATAATCCATAATATTATTTGGGATTCCTATTTAATTAAATCCAATTTAATTAAACAGTAATGATAATAATTAATTTCAAATTAATATATTATTATTTATCCATAAATTAAATATTAAATCCAATTTAATACTTAATCAACCAACTATTATCTGATTAGGGAATTACTTGTTTTGTGACCCATAGGCCCTCATATATCGAGCGATTAGTCAAACTAACGATCTTAATTGAACCTTAGACAATAAATCAGACATTCTCAATATATGAGGTACGTTGCGAGAAACGTGCAACTACCTGTAACTGAAGCATGGGCTATTACAATAACTTTCTTTCATTCACGAATACTCGATTAGCCTTGAATATGATTAAGTGTCTATTCAAATAACTTAATCATATTATCTCTAATCACTAATTGATAACTTATGTCACACTTGGCCATAAAGTCCAAGTTGACGTGCATTGGCCAATGACTTTGATCCACTTATGATGAGAAGATGAGTATTCTCTCTAAATCCACTTTGAGGAATGAATCATTTTATTGGCTCAACTACCACGCACATGCACTTTGTGATGAACCCAATCCAAGCCATATCTACGCATGGAAGGGTGCAAGCGTCTGTCATGGTCAAAGTTCATCACTTCACACATGGCGTGTGTATTGACCTCAAGTCAAAGGAGTATCGCATCGCTCCCACTAACCGAGACACCCGTACACACATATAGTGGAACTACATCAAACGGTTTCTCGGATGGGTATACCAATACCCTATAAGGTATTTGTGCATCCATCATGAGATACCTAATATCTCGTAGTAAGTGAGATCTTACTTCACTCTCTAAGAGTATGATGCAAATCGCACACCAATCTCAATTGCATCATCAATATTCCATTCTTGATGATCCTTGGTCGGGGCTATTTGAATATCATGCTTAATGAGTTCTCACAACCTCAATGACTCATGGGAACACTTGCATGAATAAATGCAACCAATCAAACATAATATTCAAACAAGTGTATTGTCATACATATTAAATGAACTATAATATTAAATCAATACTGAATATTATATTAGCATTATGTCCTTGCAAAGGATTGTCTCTAGGACACTAACACTAACAATCTCCCACTTAAACTAGAGTCAATCACCTACATGTCTAACTCCTAGACCATCAAATGTCTAGTGTGTACATCCTTGTCTACCCGCTCCTTCTTTTGAACAACATCTCAGTGATAGTGAACTCAAAAGTCTTGAGCACATTATGAAGTTTAGGAATAGTCGCACCCGTCTTATTCATATTGTAGTTCATAATGAAGCTAGAATATGAATCCGAAAGCAACTGTAGGATAACATAAATGAAAACATTGGTCTTTTAGCTCAATGACTAAATTACCAAGTTTCTCAATTAGTCCTATCATCATTAGCACATGAGGAGAAATCTTCCCTTATTTAGCTAATCGACATCTGAACAGATCTCTCATTCTTCATAAATCTCAACATGAGATTCAGAATCAAAGAGATCGTTCAGATGCTTGAGCATCTAAAAGGGACCTATTTTCTCACGTTACCTGTGTATATCGAGAGTTATGCTGAGCAACATCACACACTGAGCCTGGGAAGCATCCTCTTGATGCTTCTTCTGAGCTGCTACGTCAAACGTGGCTGCCTCAGGGAACCAGATTCAGGGGTAACCTGAATTGGTGTGTCCAACACGTACTCAGTCTTTTCTTGCCTTAGCACAAAACACATGTTTCAGTGCTAGTCCAGAAAATTTGGCCTAGCCAATTTGTTTGTTTCCAAAACACATCTCAATAATAGTTATACATTTCAACTAACCAAGAAAAATAAATAAAACGGGAATTAAACACATAATTCCTATGATCAATATTCAGCAATCAAAATAAACATGGCCTTTCTTTTGTGTTTATTTTGTCTCCATTATTTTTACATACTCAACGACCTCATCAGAAGAGAACAAATTTATATCAAATATATAAATTGTAATGGACTAGGATCCACATTACTACTATCATAATCCCATCGATGGTTGATCATTATAATAACATAACTGGTAGGTCTCCAAATCAATTGCCAAGATGCAATTCCTAGTTTATCGAACCTAGTTCGATTGATGTCCCTTAACTTTTGTTCCCCGCGAGGATTAACGAAACAAAATTAAGTTGGTTTACAACCATCAAATAGCGACATTACATGTCCCTATAAGAGTCTGTTGGGGAATAAGTTGCACAGATCTATTCGGGATGAATATTTAAATACAAATTTAAGTCTTATAATTATTACTAGCATGAATTAATCCTATATTAATTCAAATAATAATCCAACAACAAATCATGAATATAATTAATTCACGTAAATCCTACGCATGCGAAATTCTACGAGTTTACGTAAACGTACCTCTTGGGACGGCAATGGCTTTTTTTATTAGACACACCAAAAGAACTTCCCAAGTATTCCCTTAATCCTTGCTCGACTATCCGGTGGTAGGTCGCTTGCGAACAATTAACAAAAGGAAAATAAATTATGTTGCACCACCTTTGTGGATTTACTAATTTTTTCAACACATGGAATTGTACTTGGGAATGAAGAATCATCCCCTATTTATAGAGTAGAGGTGGTTGAAATTTTGGGGCAAAAAACAATGTGGAAAAATCTTTTCTTGATCTCCAAGAAATCTTGAATATATCTCCTATATTCTTTTTTCCATAATTATAATATTCCACAAAATCCCACCTACTCTTTGTTATGGATTATTTTCGAAAATTATAGGGCAAGAATCCAAGATTTGAATCTTCTTGAATTTATGAGATATTCTTGTATTTCAAGAAATACATATCTTCCATAATATATTTTCAAGAAAATCAAGAAAATATTTCTTTCCCTTAATTATCAAAATTTCGAAATTTTCTCTTTGGATAACCAAGTGGGAGATTTCTTGAATTTAATGAGATAATCTTGTATTCCAAGAATACATATCCTCATTCCATAACAAAATTCAAAGAAAATCTTTCTCCTCTTTTCATCCATAAATTTCGAATTTCATGGAAAAATAAGGCAACAATATTTATTTTATTTTAAACACTTTTTTCAGTTATTGGACTATATGTTGGGCTACTTAGGGGGCCTTTAGGAGAATTAAGATTGGACCTTCCAATGGATCTTGAATTATCAATATTGAGCCACAATATTATTCAAGCCCATAAATATTAATTAATCCCACTACATAATTAATATTGCACTATCCATCTTAACTCATATTACAGTCAATATGGCTCCCGGTTATTATTTCCCGTGTTTAAGATTATCTAGCCCATTAATTAATTCAAGCCACTGAAATAGCTTTCCGTTAATTAATATCTTTTGTCCTTGGTTAAGGAATGGTTCAACATTATTATCCATACCGGAAACTAGTTCCACTTGCAAGATTTTGTATGATAAAGCTTATGAACCTCCCAAGGGGGCAAATCGAACAAAGCGTGCTTTGCACACGATTCTCCGTATTAAATCTTAGCAATCACATGTGACCAATAATATTGCCCAAGATAAAAAGTATTGAATCTCGTTGATTCTCTACCCATGATAAGTCAAAGCAATAGTTACCAACCACACGTGATCCTATTTAAGGAACGAAGATTAAGAAATAACGAACCACTGAGGTCTAATTCTTCCTTGTTCGGTTCTGAAGAATTTGTCCTCCTCAGGGTCCTATTCAAAGGCATCACCATGCACTAGTGTAATCTCTTGGTCAAGACAAGCCAATCTGAGCCTTACACTTTAACCTTTCACGATGGATTGTTCATTTCCATCTAGGTCGTGAATGGTGTACTTTTAGTTACAAGGGACTGTTAATTTAATCTTCTGTGATCTGGTATCACTAAATTAACTACAATGTAACACGTCTAATTTATTGAACAGTTATGCAAAGAAATATATGTAACATTAGATGACATTTAAAGCATCAATGATAAACTATTTATTTCAAGAATAAGTCCCGAAATTCAGTTTTGATTATACAAAGTAAAAAGCATACTTTCCAGTATAATCCCAACAATCTCCCACTTATACTCAAAGTCTGCTTTTAAGTATACTACAACATATCTCGTGTAGTTCCTAATTCGTGACATCTAATGTCACCTACACGAACCTAATAATTTATCCCACTTATACTCAAAGCAGATTAGCAAATCTTGACACCCATTCCTTCCACATGTCTCTCGAATGTATTCGGAGGCGCACCCTTTGTGAATGGATCGATAGGTTGTCTTCGACGCTATCTTTGCCACATCTATATCTCCTCTCTAAACGATATCTCGTATAAGATGGTATTTCCTTTCAATGTGTTTGTTTGGCTTTGTGGGCTCTTGGTTCCCTTGAATTTGCAAATCGCTTTCGCATTGTCACAATAAATGATGATTCTGCTGGGCAAATTCGAACTACATTCAAGTCCACTAGGAAGTTCTTGAGCCAAACCGCTTTTTTCGGCCGCCTCATGAGTAGCTAAATATTCGGCCATGGTAGAATCTGCGCCTGACGCTTCCATGTCACTACCCCATATTACCGGGGTTTTTTTGAGTCTATGTATGATTGGAAATTCGAGTCCGTGTATGGCGGGGGGGATTGGACTATCGACCGATAAATTAACATTCTATCCCGAGTTCTATTCAGATACTTGAGATGTTTTTAATCTGCCATTCAATGTTCTTTCCCCCGGTTACTTTGATATCTTGCCACCATGCCAATGGCAAAGCGATATCCGGGTCGCATAATACCTGAGATTGCATACATAAGGCTTCAGACAACGGTAAGCATAAGGAATGCCTCTCATGTCATCTATCTCCTTTTTATGTCTTAGGGCACATTTTCTTGGATAGATGGATTCCATGTCCGAAAGGTACGAAGCCTTTCTTGGAATCTCATCTTTGAATCGTTTCAAGACAGTTGTCTATGTATGAAGCTTCATGCGACAAGCCTATCATCCTTTTCTTGCGATCTCGAGTGATCTTGATCCCAAGGATGTGTGCGGCTTCCCTAAGTCCTTCATATCAAACCTGCTTTTGAAAGCCATGCCCTTACGCCCGATAACACCTTTACATCGTTCCCGATGATCGAGAATGTCATCTACGATAGTACTAAGAATACCAATGCGCTTTAACACGCTTTTTTGTACACACAACTTTCGAACTCGTTTTGATCGAACCCATAAGACCTTATAACATGATCAAAACATTGGTTCCAAGCTTTGGATGCTTGTTTGCGTCCGTAAATGGACTTCATGAGCTTACAAACTAGGTGTTCTTGGCCTTTTTCAATGAAGCCTTGGGGTTGTTGCATATAGATCTCTTCATCAAGACTTCCGTTAAGGAAAACTGTCTTGACATCCATTTGCCAGATTTCAAAGTCGAGATCTTGAGAATCGATAAGAGAATTCGGATGGACTTGAGCATGGCTACAGGCGAAAAAGTTTCCTCATAATCGATCCCTTCTTTCTGAGTATAACCTTTCGCCACGAGTCTTGCTTTGAAGGTTTCCACCTTCCCGTCCGGTCCTCCTTTTCTCTTATACACCCACTTGCAACCAATGGGTTTGACCCCATTATGTGGTTCGACTAGCTCCCACACTCTGTTATGAAACATAGAACCCATTTCGGCTTTCATTGCTGTTTGCCAAGAATCTGCATCCTTGTCTTGTATTGCCTCGTCATATGTCCATGGGTCTGATTCGTCTTGTCCGGGAATTAAGTCCGAGGACTCTCCTATTCCCATGAATCTCTCGGGTTATTTCACAACCCTCCCACTACGATGAGATTTCGGTTGTGTAAGTGTGTCGTTTGGTATATCATCTTGTACAGTTGGTGCTTATTACCACCTTTTGATCTTCGGGACCATAGAACATACACTCTTTTGTTCCCTCGGGGTATCCCACAAACAACCTTAATTCTGATCGAGGATCTAATTTTCCGGCTTCCTTGTCCAACACGTAGGCCGGACACCCCCAAATCCTCATGTGTCTCAAACTAGGCTTGAGCCCGGTCCACAATTCTTTGGGAGTTTTGGGAACCGATTTGGATGGCACCAAGTTCAGAATGTAGGCTGCTGTTTCCAAGGCATGACCCCATAATGACTTGGGAAGATCCGCATAACTCATCATAGACCTAACCATTTCCAAAAGAGTTCTGTTTCTTCGCTCTGCAACCCCGTTCCGGGTGCAGTTAGCTAGGATGCAATCCCTTCATCAGATAAGTAGTTCAAAAACTCATCGCTGAGGTATTCGCCTCCACGATCGGATCGTAGAGACTTGATATGTTTTTCCCTATGATTCTCTGCTTGAGCCTTAAATTCTTTGAATTTCTCAAAGGTCTCAGATTTATGCTTCATAAGGAAAATATAACCGTACCTTGAGTAATCATCAATAAAAGTGACAAAATACTCATAACATCCTCTTGCTTTGGGTGACATTGGACCACATACATCTGTGTGAACGATTTCTAACACTTCTTTGGCTCTAAACCCCTTGGCTCCAAATGCCCTCTTGGTCATTTTACCCTCCAAATATGATTCACAGGTTGGAATTGGTTCAACTTGGAGAAACTTTAGTGAACCGTCTTTCATCAACCTTTGGATCCTCTTTGGATTTATATGACCCAATCTTAGATGCCATAGAAGTGTCTCGTTCACGTCTGATGAACGTTTTCTTTTTTCGGGAACAGTTGATGTGTTATAGGATGCATTTCGTGAGTGGTGTGCACAGTTAATTGTATAGAGATTATTCGACAACGTTCCATGACAGATAAATTTTTCAAAAAGAGAAATGGTAACAACTTTATTAAAAGTAACCGAATATCCATCAAGAAAAAGTTTAGAAACTGAAATCAAATTCTTTCTAAAATGTGGAACGTAAAGAACATCTCTTAAAATTAAAACTCTTGTCTTCAAAAGACAGGTGCACTTCTCCCACTGCTTCAGCTGCCACTCTCGTAGCATCGCCCAGTGTGATGAGGATCTCACTCCCACTAAGTTTTCGGGTCCGCTTGAACCCCTGTAAAGTGAAACAAACATGATCAGTGGATCCCGTATCCACCACCCATAAATGGGAGGCATACGCCGCTAAACAAGTTTCAACAACTAGTGCGTGAGAATTACCTTTCTTTCCATTCCTTTTGGGTTTGGAACAGGCTGACCTTCAATGTCATTTTTCACCGCAGTTGAAGCACTTCCCCTTAGCTGGCTTACTCACTCCTCCACCCTTCTTCTCCTTTTCTTTGCCATTGGCAACACTTGAGTTCACTTGCTTGTGGCTCTTGTCCTTCTTCTTGTTCTTACCACCCCTTGGCTTAGAAGAAAGAAGAGGATCCATTTGCCACCAAGGCTTGGCTCTTTTGCCCCAATATCGGCTCCTCCGAGACTAAAGCTTGCAACATATCAGGCATCGAGAACTTCTGATTATTCATCTGGTAGTTCAGCCTGAACTGTTCAAAACTTTTCGGCAGAGAGTGTAGCACGAAATCGATTTGGGTCTCGATATCGTATTTAACGCCAAGTACCTCAAGTTTATTAAGGTGAGCCATCATCTAGAGAACGTGCTCCCTTACGGGCGTTCCCTCCACCATTTTCATAGAGAGCAAGTCCCTCATGGTGATCTGACGAAATGACCGCGATTACGATGTTGAAACATCGCGTTAAGACTAGTCATGATGTCTGTTGCGGTCTCAACGTTCTGGTGTTGGTGTTGCAACACATCTGACATAGAAGCCAAGATGGTACACTTTGCCATTTCGTTGGAACGCTCCCAGTCAACATACTCTTTCTTAACTGTTTTAGTGGACTCATCTTTTGGCTTTTCCGGTTTAGGTGTAGTGAGAACCCAGTTATGGCTTTGTGCAGTGAGGACAATAATAAGTTTACGACTCCAATCAACAAAGTTTTTACCAGTAAGGAAATTGTCTTTAAGTATATTGAATAGTGGATTAAAAGGTTGCGACATGATGAACTGAAATAAACAATAATATACATAAGCAAAAATATATCTCAAGATTCGATCACATGCATCATATTAAAATCTCAAAAAAATATGAACATGCATCAGCCAACATCTCAAAACAGTTTAAATAAGCCACGTGGGGTGGGTCATTATTTAAACACATTCAAGCAGGTTACAAACAAGAACAGTTACAAACCTTTAATATCCAGATTAATAGTTGGCTCCCACTTGACCAATATAAAATTGACAGGGACTTTGGGGAAGTATATGCATATCAATTTTATACCTAAGTAATAACCATGATTAAATACAGGATTATTATTTCGCTTTGAACGAGCCTCGTGGGGAGGGTCATTGTCGCCACTAGTAATAATCCACAATCATCCATTTGGAATTCATTCATGTGAAAGCTAACTTTTGACCGTCCCGTGGGGGGAATTTCTCCAAAAAAATTCACAAATAAATAAATCATGGAGGTCAAAATTAATTCAATTTTATTTTCCAGAATAAAATTATCAATTAATTATTTAAACATACTTAGTAATTTTTGAAGGTGAGATTTTTCATTGGGCAACTCTCATGCAAACACATTTAAACAAATTAAATAAAGCATAAGATAACACAATAATAAATCAAGCAAAGCAGAAAAATAAACATATTGGGCACAAATTATCCAATTGTCATGGTTTGATTTTTCTTGGTTTGATCTTGAAGAAACGCCGTCTTGAATTTCTCCCACTCGATCGTCTTGAAAGGAACTCCGCCTCTCGAACGCCACGCCAAAAACGCTCCACAGCCGGGATGCACGCCAGATCCAGGCCGCCTTCGCCGTTTCTCGCCAGCACAGGTCGCTTTGGCACAGCGACGCGCCATCTTACGCCCGCTCGGCGACCTCGGCCCGGCCTCGGCCCCGGAGACCCGCGTGCATCTACTTGTAGGCTTCGCCACCCTCGCCTCGCCCGCCAACTTCGCTTAGCGCCATCCTCATCCCATGCCGTCTCCGGGTCGCCCCGTTTAAACCGCGGCGCCTTTGCCTTAGCGTCTTCCTTATGCGCCACTTCCCGTCTTGATTGCTATCCTTCGCGTCGATCGGCCCCGGCCTGCATGCTGTTCGTCGATCACTCGTCCAGCGTCAAGTCGCGTATGACTCCTTGGCACGTTTAAGACGACGCCGCCCGCCTCGTCCGGGCTCGATTTTATCCTTTAATTCTTCGTCTCCGCCTCCGTTTCCGATCCGATTACAATTTATTTACAAAAAATAAATAAACCTAGATCTATACTAGTCTATTACATTGATCAAATCAAACAAATCCTAATCTACTCGTGCAAAATAAATCCGAACGAATCGAATTAAAAACCACAATTTATATGCATGCATAAATAAACACATTAAATTCCATGACAATTGGATACCTGCAAAATGATCTAGCAATTCTACTATCCAATTTCAAATTTAATGACAGCAAATTAAATTACAATTTAAAATTCAGAGCCCGAAACCGTGGCTCTGATACCAGTTGTTGGGGAATAAGTTGTACAGATCTATTCGGGATGAATATTTAAATACAAATTTAAGTCTTATAATTATTACTAGCACGAATTAATCCTATATTAATTCAAATAATAATCCAACAACAAATCATGCATATAATTAATTCACGTAAATCCTACGCATGCGGAATTCTACGAGTTTACGTGAAAGTACCTCTTGGGACGACAATGGCTTTGTTTATTAGACACACCAAAAGAACTTCCCAAGTATTCCCTTAATCCTTGCTCGACTATCCGGTGGTAGGACGCTTGCGAACAATTAACAAAAGGAAAATAAATTATGTTGCACCACCTTTGTGGATTTACTAATTTTTCCAACACATGGAATTGTACTTGGGAATGAAAGAATCATCCCCTATTTATAGAGTAGAGGTGGTCGAAATTTTGGGGCAAAAAATAATGTGGGAAAATCTTTTCTTGATCTCCAAGAAATCTTGAATATATCTCCTATATTCTTTTTCCCATAATTATAATATTCCACAAAATCCCACATACTCTTTGTTATGGATTATTTTCGAAAATTATAGGGCAAGAATCCAAGATTTGGATCTTCTTGAATTTATGAGATATTCTTGTATTTCAAGAAATACATATCTTCCATAATATATTTTCAAGAAAATCAAGAAAATCTTTCTTTCCCTTAATTATCAAAATTTTGAAATTTTCTCTATGGATAACCAAGTGGGAGATTTCTTGAATTTAATGAGATAATCTTGTATTCCAAGAATACATATCCTCATTCCATAACAAAATTCAAAGAAAATCTTTCTCCCCTTTTCATCCATAAATTTCGAATTTCATGGAAAAATAAGGCAACAATATTTATTTTATTTTAAACACCTTTTTCAATTATTGGACTATATGTTGGGCTACTTAGGGGGCATTTAGGAGAATTAAGATTGGACCTTCCAATGGATCTTGAATTATCAATATTGAGCCAAAATATTATTCAAGCCCATAAATATTAATTAATCCCACTACATAATTAATATTACACTATCCATCTTAACTCATATTACAGTCAATATGGCTCCCGGTTATTATTTTCCGTGTTTAAGATTATCTAGCCCATTAATTAATTCAAGCCACTGAAATAGCTTTCCGTTAATTAATATCTTTTGTCCTTGGTTAAGGAACGGTTCAAGATTATTATCCATATCGGAAACTGTTGGGATATTTTAGTTTTGATCAATTATGCCAAAACATTATCAACTTGTGTTATTGAAGCTAATTTACAGATAACAAGTTGAGGGGGAACGAGAGAACAAATTGAGGGGGAACTCACGGAATCAGAAGAAGATGATCGAGATCAGACGAGGTTGCAGATGAGACTGATCGAGATCAGATGAGTTAGATGAAGTTCCGAGTTAACTGATGAGCTGTGCAAAATCAGAAGAGAAGAAAAGCTAAGCCAGCTGATCAGAAGAATCAGAAGGTCAAATGATCAGATGACCAAAACTGAACTGATCAGGAGACCAGATCAGATGACCGGATCAGAAGAGAAGGTTGCAGATCAGAAGAGAAGCAGATGAGACTGATCGAGATCAGACGTGATCGAGATCAGATATGAAGATGAGCAGATGGTCAAGATCAGACGTGATTGAGACCAGATGTGTTAAACTAATATGCTGACCTGATGCTATATCGATCCGATCATGAACCGATCGATCGACGAGAAGAAATCGACATCGAAAAACCGAAATCAAGATACCGATCGAAGAGATGTCATCGTAAGAGAAGTCATCCTCAAGTCATGTGCACCGAGAATCGAACGCCATCGATGATCGGTAGGCTCGAAAAGGAGTGACCAGAGGGTCAAATAGTCCGAAGACAGAAGAATCAACTCACCACCGAGTGTCAAGATACCCGATCGTATAAGGTCCAACAAGAGAAGACAAATGAAGGCTCGAACATGACACTCAAGACTCAGAGAATCCTCGAATGATTCCAAGGCGAGGAATCGAGGAATATAGTCGTTAGAATCACCGACGTGGACCAATGAGAGGAAGACAACCACTGAAAAGTCGCAAGAAGTTTCTTATAGAATAGTATGGATTTGAATGAGACTCCATCCAACGGTAACATTCAAATCCACACTATAAATACAAGTTCTTCCTTCATTATCAAGTGTGGAAAGCGGAAATGAGAAGATAGCAACGATGCTACAGAGCCAAAGAGAGTTAAGCTTTCCCACCCTAGAACACAAGTCTATAGATATACAAATATATTCAAAGAGTGTTCTAGAACCCAACCTAAGCAACCCACGATGTATCTTAAGCTTAGAGATTTTTTCCCAACCTTAGCATTGAGGCTAAATCATTGTAAGGAAAATCTCACCATAGTTGGAGACAACACCAAAACCAAACCCCATGGTGAAGTGAGGTAGTTGTTAGGCAATCCCGAGTGATGATGATAAGTCCCATTGGAGTGTGAACTCGTTAAACATCTATAGGCAATCCCGAGTGAGGGTGATAAGTCCCGTTGGAGTGTGAACTCGTTAAACATCTATAGGCAATCCCGTGGAGGGTGATAAGTCCCGTTGAAGGAATTTCCCTAGAGAGGGAGAGTGGATGTAGGACCCCGGTTGTCCTAACCACTATATATTCTTTGTGTTGATTTTCTGCTTTATGTTTATACGTGTCATATGCATCTGATTTACAAGCAAAACACAACACATGAGCTTAAAAGTTTGAAAAAAAAAATTGGAAACACTCTACCCTCACCCCTGTTTTATATGCATCGAACTTAATGTTTTCGCTTCCGCAAATGCAAAATGGGTTTTCCCACTGGGACCATCAGAAACTAGTTCCACTTGCAAGATTTGGTATGATAAAGCTTATGAACCTCCCAAGGGGGCAAATCGAACAAGCGTACTTGCACACGATTCTCCGTATTAAATCTTAGCAATCACATGTGACCAATAATATTGCCCAAGATAAAAAGTATTGAATCTCGTTGATTCTCTACCCATGATAAGTCAAAGCAATAGTTACCAACCACACGTGATCCTATTTAAGGAACGAAGATTAAAAATAACGAATCCACTGAGGTCTAATTCTTCCTTGTTCGCTTATGAAGAATTTGTCCTCCTCAGAGGTCCTATTCAAAGGCATCACCATGCACTAGTGTAATCTCTTGGTCAAGACAAGTCAATCTGAGCCTTACACTTCAACCTTTCACGATGGATTGTTCATTTCCATCTAGGTCGTGAATGGTGTACTTTTAGTTACAAGGGACTGTTAATTTAATCTTCTGTGATCTGGTATCACTAAATTAACTACAATGTAACACGTACGATTTATTGAACAGTTATGCAGTAAATATATGTAACATTCGATGATATTTAAAGCATTAGTGATAAACAATTTATTTCAGTAAATAAGTCCGAAATTCAGTTTTGATTATACAAAGTAAAAAACATACTTTCCAGTATAATCCCAACAGAGTCCCGTTGGATGTAGATCCGAGCAAAAGACGAGGTCCTTAAATACTCATTGGAACGAAATCTCCGATTTACTTTTAACTTTGATGGAAGAAATCTTTTCAATTTAATGAAAAACCATATTTTAGTGAGGATCATTTTTAAAGAGGTGCATTAATTGCTTAATCGAGATCCAACATGTTAATCTACGTCAGATTTGAGCAATTATTGGGCGCCGCCTACCCAAACATGACTTACACGGACTAACAAATATTTGGGAACCATCTACCCAATCATTTAATACGGTCTGACAGATATTGGGTGCCGCCTACCCAAACAGTTTGTAATGCGGACGTTAAAACGCATCAACTAATTAAATAAATAAATAAGTCAACTAAGTGGGATTTAATAAACCCTTTTAAAATGAATTTTAAAGTTCAATTTAAAACTCAATTTTAAGATTATTAAACTTTTCCAATTAATCCAATTAATTATTTTGGTCAAACCATGATTTAATTTTAAAAATAAACTTTATAAATTTTCCAAAATTAAATTTTAATTTATTTTATTGTTGGAGGGCTCATTACACGGGAGGGTCTGTCTCAAATTGAATTTGCAGAACAACCCTCCCACATCATTGTTGGAATTTAGAGGCACATAAACACATAATACATGCGCAGCGGAATCAAACAGTTCACCAACAACGAACAATTAATTGCATAATTAAATACGAGTAAATGTAAACATAATTCTTAACTATGGTGAACAGAATCCACGTAACAGTCGTTTACTAATTTGCACAGATCTGCCAGTGTTGAATCCCCGAGATGAATTTGCTAGGAAAATTCTAACTTAGAGATTTTATGGAGAAAATATGAACTCCCGTATTATGAATTCCCAAGAGCTCATATATATAGGAAATGCCCAGCTTAAATCTTAAGCTAACCTTTATTAGGAAAAATCCTAATAAAATAAATCTCTTATATTTATTTCCCACATATAAAATCTCTACGGATTTAATTTCATGTATATCAAATCTCTACAGATTTGATTCCATATATATTAAATCCTATAATAATAATATTCCATATATTATTATTAGGAATTCTATTTAATTAAATCTAATTTAATTAAATAGTAATAATAATTAATTCTAAATATAATTATTATTATATTCTCCATAAATTAAATATTAATATCCAATATAATATTTAATCAACCAACTATAATTAGTAAACAACCGTTACTTGTTGTGTGACCCATAGGCTCTCATATATTAGAGTGATTAGTCAAACTAACGGTCTTAATTGAACCCTAGACAATAAATCAGACATTCGCAATATATGAGGTACGTTGAGAGGAAATGTGCAACTACCTGTAACTGAAACATAGGCTATTATGATTTCCTCATTTCATTCGCGAATACTCGATTAAGTCTTGAACATGATGAAGTGTCTATTCAAATAACTTAATCATATTATCTCTAATCACTAATTGATCATGTATGTCACACTTAGCCACAAAGTTTAAGTTGACGTGCATTGGCCGATGACTTAGATCCAATTACGATGAGAAGATGAGTATTCTCTCTAAATCCACATTGAGGAATGAATCATATTCTTGGCTCAACTACCACGCACATGCACTTCATGATGAACCCAATCCAAGTCATATCTACTCATGAAAGGAGTATCGCATCGCTCCCACTAACCGAGACACTCATAGACACATATAGTGGACTTACATCAAACAATTTCTCGGATGGGTATATCAATACCCTCTAAGGTATTTGTGCATCCATCATGAGATACCTAGTATCTTGTAGTAAGTACGATCTTACTACACCCTCTAAGAGTATGATGCAGATCGCACACCAATCTCAATTGCATCATCAATATCCCATTCTTGATGATCTTGATCGGGGCCATTTGAGAATCATGCTTAAGTCATCTGAGTTCTCACAACCTCAATGACATCAATGACTCATGGGAACACTTGCATGAATAAATACAAACAATCAAACATAATATTCAAACAAGTGTATCGCCATACATTAATATTAAATGAACTATAATATTAAATCAACTGAATATCATCGAGTATTATGTCGTTACAATAGATTGTCTCTAGGACACTAACACTAATAATCTCTCACTTGGACTAGATTCAATCACCTACATGTCTAACCCCTAGACCATCAATTGTCTAGTGTGTACATGAACACTCAATGTTTTGATGAAATGATCTTCCAAATTAAATATGTGGGAATACATTTTAATTCTATTTCTCCTATCGTTATGATCTCCCAGATCAAATGATAAGTCTAGGTACATGCTCATTTATGCTTGTTGATCTCGGTTCCTTTGCTTATGCAATCGCACCAGCATAGTCTCAATACAACTTTATTAGACAACTGGCACTCGGAATTACCCCTAGTTCTCTTGAGGATTCTGATACAGCAATGTACTCAACTTTGGTTGTTGAATCTGCGGTCTACTCGCTTGGAACTATTCCAACTGACCGCCTCATCATTGAGAGTGAAACGTAAACTGACTGTGATTTGTAATTATCACAGTCAGATAGGAAAGTTGTGTCAGCTTAACCAGTCACTACTAGTTCTGATTGTCCACCATAGACAAGAAAACATTCTTTAGTTTGTCTGAGATACTTCAGAATGGTCTTGATAGCAATCCAGTGAGACTCACCCGGATTCTGTTAGTATCTACCAGTGATGTTGATAGCGTAGGCCACGTTTGGCCTAATTCTCATGGCGTACATGATTGACCCAATTGCATATGCATATGAGACATCTTTCATGTGCTTGATATCAACTTCAACAGAAGGACAATCCTTCTTTGATAGCTTTATCCCATGATTTACCGATAGAGATCCTCTCTTAGAGTTCTCCATCGCAAAAACGCTTCAACACCTTGTCTACATAGGTGGACTGTGACAGCCCCAACATCCTCTTGGATCTATCCTTGTGGATCTTGAACCCTAGGATGTAGCAGGCTTCACAAAGATTCTTCATCATTTGAAGTTCTTTGACAACCAATCTTTAACGGACTGCATTAACGGGATATTGGTTCTCAAAATCAATATGTCGTCAACATATACGATTATGAAAATAATATTCTTCCCGCAGCCTTTACAATAAACGCAAGGATCTTCCGAATTTCTGATAAAGTTAAAAACACTTGATTGCTTCATCAAATCGGATATTCCAACTCCTAAAAGCTTGCTTCAATCTAAAAATGGATCTCTTTAGCTTGCATACTAGATTAGAATTTAGCTTAGATATGAACCCTTTCGGTTGAGTCATAAACACTTCCTTGTCAATATTTCCATTGAGGAAACCTGTTTTGACATCCATCTGCCAAATCTTGATAAGTCTTGATAAGTCTAGGTACATGAGACATGTACAAATTAACACATATCAATATTTTCCTCTTTCAAAATGTTAAAATGTAAATTATTAAATAATATTTTATTTTAGCGTGAGACTATCTCACACAAATATACCTATATATATATATATATATATATATATATATGTTGGGAAATCTGTAATTTAGTTTTGATGGAAGTTCCAAAACAGGTTGTAATAGGACCAAAATGACACATTAATTGTTGATGACTTAGAATCGATTAAGATGACCAAATTTGAAATGTATAGATAGGGATGTAAAAGATAGGTCACATATTGAGGGGGAACTCAATATGTATAGGTCAGGTCGAAGTATCAGATGACCCAGATAAGGTCAAATGATCAGAAGACTAAGAACAAATCAGAAGACAAGAAGTCAGAAGATCAGGTGAAGACAAGAAGACACTAAAGACTCAGATGAACCTGAAGACTCAGATAGACATCAAGACTCGGGATGAACTCAAGAATCGATGAACTCAAGACTCAGATAGACATCAAGACTCGGATGAACTCAAGACTCGATAAACCTCAAGACTCAAGAATAAACTCAAGACTCAAGATGATCGAATACACTGAGGCTCAGAGACACCTGAAGATCAAAAGACCTGAAGACCTATATCAGCAGAGTCTGCATATTGAGCTAAGACAATGTGCATCTGAAAACTCAACAAGGTAGACTGATCAGTTACCTGATCAAGTCAGCTCACACCTGGTAACAATCTAAAGGATACACTAAACAAGACGAATCTTCTACAAAAGGAATATCAATCGTCTAACGGACAAATTTACGAAGTCTTGACCTCGGGCCAAGGAGAAAGCGACACGTGCACAAAAAGAGCTGACAATGCGGGATACGACGCTGTGGACAAAAATGACGCTAATGATGCCTACGGCCACGGCGATAATTGGAGCACGTCACAATCATATCCTACCACCTACCTAATATAGCCCAAAATTCAAATTGCTCTCCAACGGCTCTTTGATTTCGAGGTCTATAAAATGGAATTGCTTGTCAATTGAAGATAAGAGAGATAACTAGCAAATAACGAACACGGAGACACCGCAAAAGAAGCAAAAGCTACAGCAAAATCTCAGCTCAAAGTATACTATATTTGAAGATTATTCTCAGAGTGTTCATCCCATTAGTTCTTAGCAAGAAATCCTATCCACTAGCATTTTGGCTACCTAAAACACCAGGATAGATTTCCAGTTGGAACCCTCAAACATTCTTTACCCAAACGCAAGTTAGGTTAAGTTTGTTCCCTAAGATTTCGGACTAGGGATTCTAGTTTTCTGATTTCTAGTTCGGTTGAGTGTGAACTCGATAAACATCTGTAGAGTGTGAACTCAAAAAACATCTCGGCCATCCTTTGAAGGATATAAGTCCCGGTTTGTAGAGTGAGAACTCGGTAAACATCTCGGCCATCCCGTGAGGGGTATAAGTCCCGCAGGTTAAGTTCGGTTAAGGTTCCCCTGTGTTAAGGGAAGAGTGGACGTAAGACGGGTTTCGTCTGAACCACTATAAAAAGTCTTGTGTGCATTTACTTGCTTTCTTATTGCTTTACACTATTCACACTACTGAGTTTAAAATAGCATACATATTCTAAGTTAAGCTCAGTCTGCACCAAGAAACTGATCTGATCAGATTGACACCTTAGTCAACTGGTTGAAAACTGATTTAAGAATCTGAATTGATAAAACTGGTTTTTCACACGGGTTAAAACAAGCTTCCGTACCATTCAATTAAACTGACAGATATCAAGTTGATCTGCCCTTAGGCACTCAGTAAGATTGAACATCAGTCTAAACTGATACACTAGCACTCTGATCGGGTAATCTGCAGTTCACACCTGATCCGTACAAAAAGTTTTTGGAAGTTTATTCACCCCTCCCCTCTAGACTTCCACCCTCACAAAAACCGTTCGGGACCTACAAGTGGTATCAGAGCAGTGGTTCTATAGACCACTGGCTTTGAGTATCATCGATTCTTGAGGAAGAATCTTTGTGGTCATTTGAACAGATCTTGAAAAACCGTTTTTCAAAACTCATTCGTTTTCAAAATCACTCAGCATGGATAATACCTCTGGCATGTACCATGATTTGCCTAAGTTTTCAATTGATGAGTATGCAGATTGGGCCATATATATGTGCAACCATCTAGGATCGATAAGCGGCAGAATGATGGAAGTCATTGAACGAGGACCCATCATTATATATCACGACAACCCAGCTGTTGGAGGAGATCCAGACTTTGCACCGGGAAGTCTTGTACGAAAAAGCCCAGCCCTGATGGATGCAGAAGAAAGAAAGCTGTATACTCTAGATACAATCGCCAGGCATATAATCATTAAGACGATGGATAAAGTCACAAAGGAGAAGATAAAGTATCTCAAAACCGTGAAAGCAATGTGGGATACTCTTGCTGAGATATGCGAAGGAAATGATCAGATCAAAGACAGCCGACTACAAGCTGAACTGGTGAAGTTCAAAAAGCTAAAGATGTTGCCCAATGAGACCATCAACGAGCTCGATGGGAGGATCACCATGTCAGTGAATAAACTACGAGAACTTGGAAGAGAGATGTCAGACAAAGATATCAACTATAAGATCTTAAGATCTCTCACCAAGAAATGGGACATGAAAGTCACGGTAATCAAGGATTGCCAAGACATTTCAAAGATGAAGCCGAGTAGCTTATTCCTAAGCCTTAAAGCTCACGAGTTTGATTTAATCGAAAGAGGACAAGCAGATGAAGATGAGACCCCTGCTGAAGCCTCAACGTCTAAATCAGTTGCATTCAAAGCAACCAGCAGCAGATCGAAGGCCACTGAACCTGTTGGAAACATAATGAGTCAAGCAGAACAGATCGCTCTGCTTACCAAGAAACTTGAAAGAACAAATACTCAGCTTGGTAAGTATCGGAGATTCTACAGTGACTATCAAGACAACAGAAGAAACGGGAGGCCAACTGACAGATCACTAGAAAGAACCAAATCTGATGATCGAAGAGATCACAGAGAAGAAAAGAAAAGAGATGATCTAACAGATGAGAGAAGAGATAACAGATCTGACAGAAGGAGTTCAGATTACCATCAGAAAGGGAAGTCACCTGACAGATCCTACAGATGGAGTGACTCACCCGCGTAGGAAGTTCCGTGAGATCGAGGATCGTGGCTTCAATCGCGAGAAACCAGGTCACTACAAAGACCGACCGCCTCGACCGACTCCCCAGAAAAAGAGAAGAGAAACAATGTAAGAGAACAACGCCTCGAGAGATAGGAAAGCCCCGTCACGACACATCTGGAATTGATGATTCCTATCTGCCTTCTGAGGACTCTGGCTACTCATCTGTAGAAGACTTCCGTCTGATAAGCAGTGTTGTTGACTTCCACGAGCATGAAGATCTGATATTCTCTTCAGATGACGATGAAGTCTTCGCCTTGATGGCCAAGGAGGACCAATCTGAGGTAACCTCCAAACCTTCGCTTTTTTTCAATTTCCACACCTGCTATCAATAGCACACCTGCTGGAGAGATTGACTTGCAGCTCTACTCTGAGCAATTGCTTGATGATCACTCTGATGCAGTAGACACTTATACAATAGTGGAAGCTGAAAATGACAAGCTAAGGATCATAAATAATCAGCTTGTTAAAGAAAACCCTGTCAAGAAAACTACCGAATCGAAATCATTGAAACCGCTTTCGGAAGTAAATCGAGGAACTTAACATTCTTAAAGATAAATCTTACGATCGGGGAGAAGCGGATCAAAGATCGACTAGCAATCAACAAACAAAGAAGTCGATGATTTCAAAATCCTTCAAGCTAAATTTGATGAGCTATTCCGACTACATGAGAGTCTAAAATCTCATCGAGGATAGTTTACAAGAAAAAAATAGAGGTTTTCACGAAGTCATCAAAAACCGTTCACGATATGAACACCTATTTTCGAACGCCAACTAATAAGAAGGGAATTGGGTATGAGAACCCTTCTACATCCTCAAAAGCCCCGTTTGATTCACTTCAGAATGGTGTAATTAAACGAGTCTCTAACAAAGATACACTAAAAGCTAAACTTGTATCTGATAAGGGAAAAAAACCTGCTGAGCAAGTAAGGCAGGTGCCTAATCAGAAAGGGAACAAAAATGGACCCCAACTGATAAAGCATCAGCTGAGGAATCAACAGAAGAACCCAGTTCTTATGAAGAAACCTCAACCTGATCAGCAGATTAGGTATCAGAAGAGACAACCTGTAAGAAGGAAATCTAATTTGAGACCCAATCAAGGTCAGCTGCCTGATAAGCAAGCTATAGGTAAACTGCAAAGACCACCTAGTCCAAAAAGATATGAATCTTTTGATGGTAGCAGTCGTACCTACCTTTATACCCAGAGATCTAGGGCTACTGCACCTAAGCCACACTGGATTAAAAGAAGTTAAAATATAAAGAAAAATCCCAAGTCTTCTAAGTCATCCAAGGCTCACACGAATAATCATACTAATCAGAAAGAATATAAAGAGACGTATGATTATGTTGATATGGGAGACAAATCAGACCTTCTAATCTATCTGATTTTCAGAGAAGTGCTCTGTTTGTGTGGATCCCTAAATCCACCACTAACCCCCCAGGACCCAATTCCAAAGAGGTACCTAAAGCCTGATTTGATTGCAGGTTCGCGTGGGACTGGCCAACAAAGGAGGTGTACAAGCAACTATCTGGTACATCGATAGTGGATGCTCAAGGCACATGACTGGAAGCAAACATCTCCTTAGCTCTTACAAAGAACAAGAAGGCCCACGTGTACTCTTCGGTGATGATAACTTTGGTTTTACCAAAGGATTCGGAACCTTAGAGAATGATGATGTACAAGTAACTGGAGTCTCGTATGTCGAAGGATTAAAGTACAAGTACAATCTACTATCAGTATCACAATTCTGTGACAACAGATTCAGCGTTGAGTTCTCGAGCGACAAGTGTACGATTAGGAATCGAGCCACTCAACAAACCTTGCTAACTGGTTCAAGGAAAGGGACGATCTACACAGCAGATTGGAACAGTTGCCCAAAGAATACATGCTTAATTGTTAAGAGCTCCAAAAGTAGCAGTTGGCTCTGGCACAAAAGAATGAGCCATCTGAACTTCAAAACTCTTAACAAGATAGCTAGGATATCTTTGGTTGAGGGACTTCCGAATGAGATATTCTCCAAAGATCAGACATGTGCCGCATGTCAGAAGGGAAAACAAGTTAAAGCCTCATTCAAGGGAATACCTGGACCGGCATCCAGTAGAGTACTGCAACTGCTCCATATGGATCTATTCGGACCAGTTACACCAGTCAGTCTCAGTGGATGCAAATATACTCTAGTAATCGTGGATGATTATTCCAAGTTTACTTGGGTTGTATTCTTATACAAGAAGAACGAGACAACGACAAAGAAGCTACAAAACGAGAAGGGTGTCAGCATAGTAAAAATTAGATCAGATAAAGGTACAGAGTTCCTGAATTCCTTTATTACTGATTTTTGCACTGAGTTTGGTATACAGCATGAGACGTCAGCTGCAAGAACACCACAACAAAATGGAGTAGCAGAACGGAGAAACAGAACTCTCAAGGAAGCTGCTCGCACTATGTTAGCTGAACATGCCACACCAAGCCATTTTAAAGCGTAAATCAATCAACCTTGCATGCCATACTCGTAATGTATGTTCTCTCGACTAAGACTCACTTCAAAACACCTTATGAACTGTGGAAGGGCAGAAAACCTCGTGTTTCATACTTCCATGTTTTTGGGTGCAAGTGTTTCATACACAACAATGGGAAAAGTCAGTTGAAGACTTTTGAGGCCAAGTCAGATGAGGGCATATTCTTAGGATATTCCTCATCCAGTAAGGCTTTCAGAGTTTACAACAAACGAACCCTAGTTGTGGAAGAAACACTCCATGTGGTCTTTGATGAGACATCTTCAACAAGAGAAAGTCGCCTCGAACAAGCCGCATTTCGGATCAACCGCTATCCGACACGCGAAAAAATGGATCGGCTAAGCATCAAGGAGAAAGAACTGAACACGTAATGGTGTACATCCCGAACTTGATCTTGCTGATTCAACAGTCAATCGCACCCAAAGGTACGCTGGCAACCGTCGAAGAAGAAGTCATTACGGTGAGATAGTATCAACCGAACCATCCGGTTCGGGGGAACTCTGAAGTTCCTATGAATGACTTCAAAGACATGATGAGTCCAACATCACCGAGACATGTTCTTATCAAGTGGATCATAATTCCGCCACCACTCTCAATCACTAGTAATGAACTACTATCGATATGGATGATGTTCTCCAAACAGATTTACATCGTAACGAAGGACTGGATTACCGGTCATCCAACCGGGTCGATTATCGGAGACCCATCTGATAGAGTCAAAACTAGACATCATATTGGTGAAAGTGCCATGTCTTTGTTGTTATCTGTCTTTGAAGGAACCAACTACGATGAGAGGAAGCTCTACAAGACGCAAAGTTGGATTCTAGCCATGCGAGGAGGAGGCGAACAGTTTTGAGAGAAATCAAGTTTGGAAATTGGTGACGCACCAACTCATCAAGACGTAATTGGCATGAAGTGGGTATTTGAGAACAAGAGAGATGAGAAAAATGTCATAACCAGGAATAAGGCAAGACTTGTTGCTAAGGGGTATTCATAATCAGAAGGAATTGATTATGATGAGACCTTTGCACCGATCCGCCGCCTTAAAGCCATTCGGCTATTTACGCATATCTTTGCTACGAGAGGGCTCACTGTGTATCAGATGGACGTAAAGAGTGCATTCTTAAACGGGGTACTAGCAGAGGAAGTTTATGTCGAACAACCTCCAGGCTTTAAAAAAGGCAACCAAGTGTACCATTTAAGGAAAGCTCTTTACGGCCTGAAACAAGCTCCTCGAGCTTGGTATGATACACTCTCTCAGTTCTTGATAGACAAATGGGTTCACTAAAGGAATAGTGGACAGAACCTTATTTAGAATAGAAGATGGATAAGATATTCTAATGGTTAAGATTTACGTGGACGACATCATCTTCGGATCTCCCAACAAGAAGCTATGTGAAAAGTTCAGCAAATTGATGCAAGGGAAGTTCGAGATGTCCATGATGGGTCAGATGAATTACTTTCTGGGTTTACAAGTCAAGCAGAGTACAGAAGGGATATTCATCTGCCAGTGAAGTACATAAGAATCTCATGGCAAAGTTTGGAGTTCAACATTGCAAGGAAGCGAAATTCCCATGATGATCGGGTTCAAGATGGATCCGGATGAAGATGGTCGAAAAGTTAATCGTAAAGAATATAGAGCTCGATTGGATCACTACTATACCGACCGCCAAAGACCGGACATTACTTTTTGGTAAAGGGTGTATGCGCCCGATTTCAAGCAAATCCAATGCAAAGCCACCTAGAAGCAAAAAAAAGCCCATTCTCAAGTATCTGAAGGGGACTGAAACCTTGGTTTATTTTACCCATCGATGACAATCTAGAGCTTAGTGGGTATTCGATTCGGGATTACGGAGGTTGCGTAATCGGCGGAAGTCAACCTCGGGTTCATGTTAGTTCTACGGGAAATAAACCGATCTCTTGGTTTTCGAAGAAGCGGACATCGATTCGACATCTACTACCGGGCAGAATATATGGGCTGCAGGAAAGTCGTTGTTCCCAAATCGCTTTCTGCTAAGTCGGCAATGAGGGATTACAACATCGTAGCTAAGAACGTTCCTATATTCTGTGATAATAGTCTTTATTGCAATCACTCGTAATCCTCGTTCTACATACAAGATGCAAGCATGTGGATGTCGACACCATTTTATCGAGATCACGTTGAAAAGAAGAATATCGATGGAAAAGATCCATACGACAAGCGTAAAAAGTCGATATCTTAACTAAGCCGCTAGTGAGATCAGTTCGAGAGAGTTATGCAACGAGCTAGGGCTTCGGATCTTGGAGAAAATGCACCGGATATGGTTGAAGGACCGGATCTCGAGAACCGGTTGGTTAAAAGACTAACCAAGTTAAGTGGAATCGGTTGAGTTAGGAATCTCAACCGATCGATCGACCCGAACAAGGAGACGATCCGTTCGGATAAGGAGCGGATCGAAAAGTCGATAAGTAGCCGATCCGAAGTTCGGACAAGGAGCGGTCGATTCAAGACATATCGATTAAGGGGAACCGATCGATTGGAAGATTACTTTATAAGTCGATTAAAGCTGCAGTCAACAAGCAAGTCAAAAGTAAAGCTACAGATCGTATAAGTCAGAAGAAACAACACAGCAATGGAATAACAGAGTTTTTCATTGATAAGGACCCGGAGGTCAGATTTACAAGTTACAAGTGATATCACAAGCTACAAATGCTACAAGCTATCATCAAGTGGTATTACAAGTACAAGAAGACCCGGAGGTCGATACATAAACCATAAGCCCTAGACAACCCTAAGCAGGGAAGGAGAGAGAGAGATTTTAAAGAGCTGATGCTATTAGACTCTCCGACCCAGGGGGCAGCAGAGAAGCTTTGAGAATCCTAAGCCAATCTAAAAAGCTTCGGAGTGAGGAGCGAGAGAGGCTTTGAAGGATGTCTAAGTCGGGAGCCCTCAAACGTAAAATCAACGGGCTCTCCAGCTGTTAAATGGGGCACAGTACCACAGGTTTGGTCACAAGGATCAAAAGGACACTAGTGTCGCATACAAAAATTGAGCTTGATATATGGAGATCATCTGTTGACTGATGCAGACCATATACCAAACTCATGTTTTGTTTCAGACTGAGTCTGTTGATGTTAATTCCATCATCTCGATAGGCGCACAAGGTGCATACGATTAGGAGAAGTTCCTTCTCATTTGCCTTAGCAGATCCGCCTCCCTGGTGGTAAAGAAGCTTAGCATTGATCGTATGTGAAATCTTAGATGACGACGAAAGCAGTGTGAAGAAACACACAGGGTTGATTTGAGAAGCTGAATTCATTGGAAAAGGACTAAAGGTTCCCACCGAAAGTTTCACCGGAAATAAGGAACTCATCGGAAAAGCATGAAGGATATGCTAAAGAAGATGAAATGGTTTATATTGTGTTGTTTACCTAACACCCCATGTTAATTTATAGAAGGAAATTAGGGGTATAAATGCAAATTTTATCTTCTCAAAAGATCTTAAGAGATATTTGTATCGACAACGCGTCAGGAACACGCGGCTAATGGTTGGATGAGTTAACGGTGTGATTAAATCACATCGTATCTATGCCATTATTACGGAATATCAAATCGCACCGATTTGGGAATCAAGGCGACTTTTGGACTCCCCGAAGTAAAAATTTTGGCGGGAGTTGACTTCAGTAAATACGGGCTGATTAGAAGAAGACTGAAGGATGAAGTGTATCAGATAAGTGGATCAAATAAGTAGCGAGGTGTTTCAAGCAAGAATCTGATCAGATAAGTGAGATATTGTTGGGAAATGCATGAGGCAACCATCAGATAAGTCAACAAAGTACCAGATCAGATCACCGTGGTAACTGATTGATTACAATATCAATCAGTCAGATACGCTCTCTTATTTATCTCTTTCTGAATACCTTACATGCGTTATTTAAATAATTGATTTATTTTACTCTGTTCATGACGCATGCTCTGCAAAGCTTTTAATGCGGACTTGGGAAAATGTTTTCAAAATGTTTTATTGCGATTTTTTCGAGTCCGGAAAATGAGAAGACTACTTTTCTCAACCGTGCGATCAAAATACTTTTTGGCCGACTAATCTCAGCCATTGATTTCAAAACACGGATACTTGAGTACTTTGGAAAGTTGTGCAAAAAGGTTTTCCCTCGTATTCTATAAAATCCAAATCCCTCTCAGAAAACCGCTTTCCACTACTTTGTCTTCTCAAAGTTCTTAAAAGATCAAATTTTTTCAAAAACTTCAGAGAATTACTTTCGAGATCAATTGATTCTACTCTTCCGATTTCTAAAATCTTTCGAATCAATTTCTGGTAATTTCTTGTTTTAATTAATTGCATGATCTCAATTTCTCTCTGGTACCTAGGTTTACAAATCGTGATGATATATTTCTGTAATCTTTATTAGATCTAAACGCTTATTTGCTAAATTGATGCTAAAATTACTAGTTTGACTGAATTTATTGAAATATCTTACTCAAACTAAACATCAATTTGCATATCGTACAGAAATGGCATATCTTATTCCACGACCGGGCCAAGGGAAAAAGTTCTGCAATTTTTCATCGATGAAGAAAGACATCATTGATGAAAAGTACGTAGTCTTCACCATCACCTCAGACCCTGAATCGCTGGAAATTCTGGAGTGCTTGCGAGCGTGTGGACTTGAACGCTATTGCTCTACACATCAGAACATCGTCCACGCACATGATGTTGGGGAATTATAATCCCAACACATGAAGCTCTGGAGTTTCTCTACAATCTACAGAGGGATGAAGACATTGATGCTGACCTGATTTCTTCCGTTGGAGGACTGGAAGTGCGAGTGTCGAATGACGATCTCCAGAGGATATTCGGACTTACTCGAGGAAGCATCAATCCAGAGACCTACATGACTGATGTAGGAGAAAAGGAATTTCTTTAAGCCGAGCTGTTGAGACCAGCAAATAAGAAGAACACGACAAACGTCAAGGCCTCCTATCTGAAGAGAAAATCGCCTTCTTCTTGAAATTGTTCGTAAGGTGATCATGTGCTCAACCTCTGATCTTGATCGCAATCACTTCGCACAAGATAAGTGTCATGGCCGCACTAATCAAGAAGGCTTCGGATATCGATTGGTTGGGTATGGTCAAAGCAAGATCGAGAAAAGACTCGGGAAGTTCGAATCGACCCGGAGCAATGAAGTGTGCTTATCTTCCAAGTGCTCATTCATACAAAAAATCTATCATTCTCGTCGATAAGCCGCCACGTAATTATAAATGGATCGAGAATGGAGCAAAGATATACCAAGCAAAGCACAAGGCCATATTGGGCAAAGATGAGTCCCTACCGACAATCGATGAGGATCCAACTCATTATGTGCCCAAACCCAAGGGAGAAAATGAAGGGAAAAGATAAGGCAAATGCGATCTAAAGTGCGCGTAAAAAGGCCGTTCCAGAGAAGAGGATGAAGAGGAAGGATCTGGCCAAGAAACCAGATGCTCAGCGGAATCGTTAGAAGAGAGTCTCATCTCCTCTCGAAAATCGCTCCCAAGTTCTCCCAACAAAGTCGGTGAGCGAAGGATCCGATGCAAGTAAGATCAAAAGAAGAGATAGCAGTCCGCTCTGAGCCAACTATCAGAGAAGTAAGGGAAGAGCAGATGATTGCAGCAGAAGGAGAGAAATCTGTCAGAGGGACAGAAGTGGAGCAATCTAAGGAAGAATCACCATCTGATTCTCTGCCTCTCACCAAGATATTCCAAAGAGAAAGATCGCCAACGCCCACTTCCAAATCGCCATCACCCTCTCCTCAAAAGTCATCACCACCATCCTCTCCCCACAAAACCTTCTCACCCTCACCCTCGCCTATCAGATCACCAACATCTCCCACACCACCAATCAATGAACCCGTTCAGGAAACTGAACACCCTCAACACGCTAAAAACGAACCTGAACTACAAACATCCCAATCCCCAATCAAGTCTCAAGAACATGAGAGATCCGACAAGCGAGTGTCCGTCTCTCATAATCCCTTCAATACCAGAACCGTGATTGCTTCACCTGCTACAGAAAGCCCCATCATAAGGATAATGAAGCAACATATCAAGGAGTATCTGCTGGATTTATGCCCTGAATTGGATCAACATCTTGGCATCCAGCAACAGATAGAAGAGATAGTGTTCTGGAGGGATATCAGACTGAAGAGCATTGAAGAATTTCTGATTCTAATGACAACTCTGGGATCAGATTTCTTTGTAGACTTGGAGTTGAAATGTCTAAACAATGTTGGGATTAAAAGTGTTGTTGAATTGGCATCTGACGATGATATCAGGTGGTTAATTCACGAAAGGTTCGGTATTGCTGATAACAGGGAGGAAATTGTTCAACCTCCTACAGATCATGAGGGAGCTGCCGATGAACCAAGAATGGGTGTTGCAGATGAGACCCGACTTAGCAAGGCTTCAACATCTGAACAGACTGCTACGATGAGCTCTGATACCCTAGATCATCATACTCAGAAGATTCAAGATGGGATCAAGGCTGCATTTGAAGACAAATTGGCAGCGCTCACAGCAGATCTGATGAAGCAATTTGAAGATGAGCAAGCAAAACTAGTTGACAAGGAACGAAGTCACACAGTTGGGATGCACAATGCCATCATTGCTGAAGTAATGCAACTAGTATATCCTTTTCTTTGAGAAGCTCAAACTCCAATCGACAAACTCTCGATTCGCATGTAGATGCTCAATCGCACATAGGTACTTTTGGAAAGTGTCTCAGGCATCCTTGACAAAAACCAACAACCACTTGGATATGGGTTGGAAACATTTTCTAGCTTCTACAGAACGAGCAAGACAGGAAATCGAAAATGCTCTCAGATGCTTCTACACTCCTACACCTTCTACCACCGTTCAGATCACTCATCTTGTTGTCGAGGAACTCTGAGAGGAGATCTCATGGCAATTAATCGCTCACGAACAAGAAGATGTACAACCTCTTTGATGAAACCAAAAAGGGGAAGGAAAAGAGAATAAAGAGAAGAAAGAAAAAAACAGACTCGGCATACGGTTGGTAACTTTTTTCATCTCTACTAAAAACCATCAGATCGACTTGCCGGCCACTCCATCTACCGATCTCGTTAAGGAAATGAAAGAAACCGTGGAGCAACATAGCAAAAAAAGATCGCCGAAAGCGTAAAAGTTCTCTTCGAGGTTACTGCCAGAGTCGACAAGATTGAAGATTTTTTCTTCCTTCGCTCGTAAAATAATGGAAATCGATGATCGTGCCAATGACCTTGAACTCGCTAAGAAATTAGTCAAGAAGACGAACAAGATGAACTCCGAGCGGACTCGAGGAGAAAGAAAGGCAAAGGCAAGATGATGAAAGAATCATGAAGAGATCGAGACAAGGTCATTTATTCTCCACTAAAGCGATGACTCTGAACAAGTTCAAGAGCATACAAGACAGAGAATAAGAGAGGCCGCAATCAAGAAGCAGAAATTAGCAGAGGCTAAGGGACTAAACATCGCTTACATCCGAAGGAAGAGGAAGAACGAAGCTGCCGCAGAGGAGATTGCTTGGGAGAAGAATGCCCTTCCGGCACCTGTTAAAGGCATCCTCTGTGCACGGCAAGATCTGCTTCCAGAATGGGATCAGATCAGAGGAGAATGGTTATGTGACGTCTACATCCTGGAGAAGATTCCAATTCATCAAGATAAGACTGAGAATGATGATGAATTTCGGAACTGGTTAGAAACAAAGTATCCAGACTTCTACCAGACAGTGATGAAAGAAGGCGATATCATGTCACTAATACCAGAAGCTCCACCCTTTGAAATACTCCTTCCACCTTTGCGTCCAGATAACAAGCTAGATCCTGTTAAATTCAAGAATATCTACTATGGACTTGCTGAAAAAGGAGGGATCCATAGAAGAGAAGAGCTAGACAAACTAATGCAAAGGATGTATAGGATGTTTGGCATCCCCAAAGAACTACAAATTTTCAAGTTCACCTGAAGAAGACAACTTGGAATCAGATGATAGGTACGCTTTTCATGTATTCTACAATGCACACACCTATCTGAATGAAACTTTCCATCTCACTGATTCTAAGACATCATCTCATTGTCTTCTGAGGTATGTACTGTTTACATTATCTACATTTCCATTCATGGTATCTGTTTTTCTGATTAAGTGTGATTTAGTGTTTTGGTTCCATCAAAAAGGGGGAAATTGTTGGGTAATCTATAATTTAGTTTTGATGGAAGTTCCAAAACAGGTTGTAATAGGACCAATGGTCGGACACATTGGTATCGATGACTTAGAATCGATTAAGATGACCAAATGAAATGTATAGATAAATTGATGTAAAGATAGGTCACATATTGAGGGGAACTCAATATATAGGTTGAAGTATCGATGACCCCGATAAGGTCGATGATCAAGACTAAGCACAAATCGAAGACAAGAAGTCAAGATCGGTGAAGACAAGAAGACATTGAAGACTTCGGATGAACTCGAAGACTCGGATGTAGACTCGATAGACATCGACTGATGAACTCAAGACTCGATGAACTCAAGACTCGGATAGACTCAAGACTCGGATGAACTTCAAGACTCGAGATAAACTCAAGACTCAAGAATAAACCTCAAGACTCAAGATGATGAATATACCGAGGCTCAAAGACACCTGAAGATCAAAAGACCTGAAGACCTATATCAGCAGAGTCTGCATATTGAGCTAAGACAATGTGCATCTGAAAACTCAACAAGGTAGACTGATCAGTTACCTAATCAAGTCAGCTCACACCTGGTAACAATCTAAAAGATACACCAGACAAGACGAATCTTCTACAAAAGAATATCAATCGCCTAACGGACAAATTTACGAAGTGCCGCCTCGCTGGGTCAAGGAGAAAGCGACACGTGAACAAAAAGAGCCGACAATGAGGATACGACATGCGGACAAAAAATGGCGCTAATGATGCCTACGGCCACGCCGATAATCGGAGCACGTCACAATCATATCCTACAACCTACCTAATATAGCCCGAAATTCAAATTGCTCTCCAACAGCTCTTTGATTTCGAGGTCTATAAAATGGGATTGCTTGTCAATTGAAGACAAGAGAGACAACTAGCAAAGAACGAACACGAGACGCCAAAAAGAAGCAAAAAGCTACAAAAAATCTCCGCTCAAGAACACTATATTTGAAAGATTATTCTTAGAGTGTTCATCCCATTAGTTCTTAGCAAGAAATCCTATCCACTAGCATTTTGGCTACCTAAAACACCGGGATAGATTTCATTGGAACCCTCAAACATTCTTTACCCAAACGCAAGTTAGGTTAAGTTTGTTCCCTAAGATTTCGAGACTAGGGATTCTAGTTTTTCTGATTTCTAGTTCGGTTGAGTGTGAACTCGATAAACATCTGTAGAGTGTGAACTCAAAAACATCTCGCCATCCTTTGAAGGATATAAGTCCCCGCAGTTAAGTTTGTAGAGTGAGAACTTCGGTAAACATCTCGCCATCCCGTGAGTGGTATAAGTCCAAAGAAAGTTAAGTTCGGTTAAGGTTCCCTGTGTTAAGGGAAGAGTGGACGTAAGACGGGTTTTCGTCAACCACTATAAAAAGTCTTGTGTGCATTTACTTGCTTTCTTATTACTTTTACACTATTCACACAACCGAAGTTTAAACAACATACATATTCTAAGTTAAGCTCGATGCACTAAGAAATCGATCGATCAGATTGACACCTTAGTCAACTGGTTGAAAACTGATTTAAGAATCTGAATTGATAAAACTGGTTTTTCACACGGGTTAAAACAAGCTTTTCGCACCATTGATTTAAACCGACAGATATCAAAAGTCGATCCGCCTTAGGCACTCAAGAAGATTGAACATCGGTCTAACCGATACACTAGCACTGATCGGGTAATCATAGCGCAGTTCACACCGATCCAAGACAAAAAAGTTTTGGAAGTCTATTCACCCCTCCCCTCTAGACTTCCACCCTCACAAAACCCTTTCGGGACCTACAATATATTACTAGACGCGTAAATTATTCATCAAATATATATATATATATATATATATATATATATATATATATATATATATATATTTTTATATATATCAAATTATTCATCAAATATATATATATATATATATATATATATATATATATATATATATCATTTATGAGGTGTACTAGGTTTTCTAGGCCACTATACCACATGCTTTTTAATTACTATAATAAATTAAAAGTTTATGAATACCTTAGTTTTGGGTATTTATTAAGATATGATTTGTCATTTTCTTAAAATTAATCATAAGGAAAAAGCGTCTACTCCCTCTCTTTCTCCTATTTAATGGCCAGGTCTTGTAAGCACCCAGGTGCACCATGCACTCATAGTATATTTTAAAAATGTGTGGTTTGTTATATTGAAAAGTGTAATTTATTTACACTAAAATACGCAACTATTAATATGGAAAAATAATTGCACGATTTAGTGTAAATAAATTACACTTTTCAATATAACAAGTCACACGTTTCTAAATTGCACTATGAGTGCACGGCTGCACGTGGGTGTGTTGGGGTTATACTGGAAAATATGTTTTTACTTTGTATGAGAAATATGTAAAATCCAGACAACCTCCTTGAGGCTTCTGATACAGCAATGTACTCAACTTCGGTTGTTGAATCTGCGGTCTACTCGCTTGGAACTATTCCAACTGACCGCCTCATCATTGAGAGTGAAACGTAATCTGACTGTGATTTGTAATTATCACAGTTGGATTGGAAAGTTGTGTCAGCTTAACCAGTCACTACTAGTTCTGATTGTCCACCATAGACAAGAAAACATTCTTTAGTTCGTCTGAGATACTTCAGAATGGTCTTGATAGCAATCCAGTGAGACTCACCTGGATTCTGTTAGTATCTACCAGTGATGTTGATAGCGTAGGCCACGTTTGGTCTAAAGCTCATGGCGTACATGATTGACCCAATTGCATATGCATATGAGACATCTTTCATGTGCTTGATATCAACTTCAACAGAAGGACAATCCTTCTTTGATAGCTTTATCCCATGATTTGCCGATAGAAATCCTCTCTTAGAGTTCTCCATCGCAAAAACGCTTCAACACCTTGTCTACATAGGTGGACTGTGATAGCCCCAACATCCTCTTGGATATATCCTTGTGGATCTTGAACCCTAGGATGTAGCAGGCTTCACAAAGATTCTTCATCATTTGAAGGTCTTTGACAACCAATCTTTAACGGACTGCATTAACAGGATTTTGGTTCCCAAAATCAATATGTCGTCGACATATACAATTATGAAAATAATATTCTTCCCGCTGCGTTTACAATAAACGCAAGGATCTTCCGAATTTCTGATAAAGTCAAAAACACTTGATAGCTTCATCAAATCGGATATTCCAACTCCTAAAAGCTTGCTTCAATCAAAAAATGGATATCTTTAGCTTGCATACTAGATTATAATTTAGCTTAGATATGAACCCTTTCGGTTGAGTCATAAACACTTCCTTTCAATATTTCCATTGAGGAAACCTTTTTTGACATCCATCTGCCAAATCTTGATAAGTCTTGATAAGTCTAGGTACATGAGACATGTACAAATTAACACATATCAATATTTTCCTCTTTCAAAATGTTAAAATGTCAATTATTAAATAATATTTTATTTCAGCGTGTGACTATCTCACACAAATATACCTATATATATATATATTGCATTCTCGGTCACATGTGATATCTCATTTATGAGGTGTACTAGGTTTTCTAGGCCACTATACCACATGCTTTTTAATTACTATAATAAATTAAAAGTTTATGAATACCTTAGTTTTGGGTATTTATTAAGATATGATTTGTCATTTTCTTAAAATTAATCATAAGGAAAAAGCGTCTACTCCCTCTCTTTCTCCTATTTAAAGGCCAGGTCTTGTAAGCACCCAGGTGCACTATGCACTCATAATATATTTTAAAAATGTGTGGTTTGTTATATTGAAAAGTGTAATTTATTTACACTAAAATATACAACTATTAATATGGAAAAATAATTGCACGATTTAGTGTAAATAAATTACACTTTTCAATATAACAAGTCACACGTTTCGAAAATGCACTATGAGTGCACGGTGCACGTGGGTGTGTTGGGGTTATACTGGAAAATATGCTTTTACTTTGTATAACCAAACTGAATTTCTGTCTTATTTGCTGAAATAAATTGTTTATCATTGTTGCATTAAATATGATTAAATGTTACATATATTTACTCCATACCCGTTCAATAAATAGTACGTGTTACATTATAGTCAATTTAGTGATACCAGATCACAGAAGATTAAATTAACAGTCCATTGTAACCAAAGTACAGAATTCACAACCCAGATAGAAATGAACAATCTGTTGGTCCCGGTGCAAACGAGTCTTACACGTGTATGGGGGGGGGAATACACGTGTTCAGTATTTTTAAAACTTTTCTTTTACTGAGGTCAGCTTGGGTCAGGTAATCCTGAAGATTAGGTCCTGAGAAGCACAAATCACTCTGAGTCAAAGTCTACTGAGACAGTGATCCTGAGCTGCTTTCAGAAACCTTAGATAATCCCAACTGAGTCCTGAGTTTTCAGAGATCCTGAGTTGCTTGGATCAGATAACTAACTTACTGAACCCTCAGAAGAGTAAGTTCAGTTTGGTAACTATCTGTTCTAGCTACTCAGATGTGCGGAATGGTTGGCCCTTTAGTTTATACTCGTTTTAAGCTTTGCTGAAAACCTTCCTTTAATGGAATAGTGATTAGGCTGTGATTCAATTACATGCAACTTCCAGTGGATTGATTCCAACTGAAATATCAGTGAAAATATGCTTTCAGATTTAAGTCAATGCAACAGTTAAGCACAGATAAGGAAAGCAATAAATAACATAGCAATTTATAGTGGTTCAATGACTCAAGCTCCTACGTCCACTCTCTCTGATCTCTTCAGAGAAATTCACTAATCACTTCCTGAGCTTTCTGACTACCTCGCGTAGTTTACTTACTCAACTCGGCCCTGAGCTTTCTGACTACTCCACGTAGTTTACTTACTCAACCCGACCTTGAGCTTTCTGACTACCTCCGTAGTTTACTTACTCAAACACAAACAAGCTTTCAGACTACCTCTGTAGCTTACTAACTTCACCTCTAGAGCTTTCTGACTACTCCGCGTAGTTTACCAACTCTTTACAACTCTTCTCACCAACAATCACACTCAAACTACCTTCTAAAGGGTTTGGGGTTTCTTGGTTGGTTTCCAACTAGGATGAGATATCCTTTACAATAAAGTACAATGCAAAGGCTATGATATCTCGACTAAGCTTCAGATATATCTTATCAAGCTAGGCTTAGTTTAATGAGCTCTCTTCGATTTAAAAGCACTTGGGAAATTCTAAATTTTTCGAGTGCTTTAACTTTGCGATAATAAGTTTGAGCTCTTGAGTTGCTTACAAATTTCCCGTAACCTTACAATGTAGAGGGTCACAAGTATTTATAGGCATACACCAAGGTCACTCTTGAAAAACTATCCGTTGGAGGAGATAACCCGTGAGTTTCCTCTTATGGTGTGTGAGGAACGGCTATATTTAGGGTTTGAAACTCCCTAACACGTTTTAGGCAATAGCCTTTCATGTAGCCGGTCTTCACTTTTTTTGCGATGCGAACTTTTGTACTTGACATCTTTTTTCAATGACACATCCTTTGTCGATTAATCGGTATGGTATCTGTTGTCTTCCACATTTTGACTTTTGTCTCCAGTTAAAGGTAGACACCTTCAACGGCTCTTTTGGTTATATTCTCTGAGTTGATATAACCTTAACAACACTCTGACTTAGTTCCTTTTGTCTGCATTTGAATGTCTTGGCAAATATCTATTCTTCTAAGGAATCGCGATTTTCTCAGTATTGCATCCTTTAGATAGATATTCTCAGTGCCTCGGAACATTCAGGTTTATACTGAGCATTCAGTACATTACTGAGTCTTCAGTAATTATTGTGCCTTCAATATTCTTGATCTTCAGTTCTTCAGTCTTCTGTCTTCTGTGTCTTCAGAGTCTTCTGAGTCTTCAGGGTCTTCTGAGTCTTCAGCGTCTTCTGAGTCTTCAGAGTCTTCTGAGTCTTCTGAGTCTTCACAGATATACTGACTAATATACTGAATCTTCATGATGAGTCTTCAGTTCCTCAGTTTCATACTGAGTCTTCAGTATCTCAGTTTCACACTGAGTCTTCAGTATCTCAGTTTCTCACTGAGTCTTCAGATTCTCAGTTTCTCATTGAGTCTTTAGATTCTCAGTTTTTCACTGAGTCTTCAGAAACTTCAGTTTCATACTGAAACTCCAGTTTCTTCAGAAACATAATGAGTCTTCAGAATCTTCAGATCCTAATCTGATCTATATCTGCTAACTATACATATTGCAGATATCATCCTGAATACTCTAAAACTGAATCCTGACTCAACTATCAAGATTATCCTGAACATGTCATACTCAGGGGTTTTGGGATCTAATCAAAATCATATATCTTTATTAAATTCATCTCCCAACAATTCATGATGCCAAAACCTATCTTGTTACAACCATACAACCTAAACTCAGGTTTCAGTTTATCCTATTACAAGATTGGTTTCTGAATAGAGAATCTCCCAACAATTTCCTAAGTAGAGAATCTCTTATCAGTTGGTCTCTCAACAATTTCTTCAGTAATGAATTATTCAAAGAATTCATCACCAAATACTTAAAACAATTTCCCATAAACAATTAATTCAGAGACAACATTCAGCATATCAAAAGTAAAAGACATGTAAATAAGATAATGAGATATTATCTTTTGAGCACAAATGATAAATTTTCATTGATGATGAGTAGACTGTTACAGGTTACAATGAAATTTATCAGAACAAAAAAATAAAAGACAAAAAGATAGAAAAATTACAAGTGTCTTCAGGTAAGTCTTCAGTCTTCAGTCTTCAGATTTGGCTCTTCAGTCTTCTGCTCTTCAGTTTGCATCCTCTTCAATTTCATCAGCGGGCACTTCCAGGTTGAACATTCCGAAATACCTCTTCTTCAGTGCATTTCTTTCCTTGATGATATCCGGACTGTTCCCTGTCAAACCCAACTGTGCAGCATATTGAGCAATTTCTTGAGTAATGGCTTTTTCATTCACCAGGCCATTATCAAGTCTTGGAGGAGGGTAGGTATATGGACCGGGGGCTACTATCTGCACCTTTCCTTCATCCGCAAGGTTTATCCAGCTTTGGAGATATTTAGGATAGAAGGTTAGGAGATATTCAATAAATGCTTCATTTGGATCTGAGCTTTCCCCTTTCCATTCCCTGAGCACAGCATAGTAGAACCAGAAGGTTCTCTTGACCTCTTCCCAACTGTCGTTGAATTGGATAGGCATCCATTTGTCAATGTGTGGCCATTTTTGTGCTTGTGAAGTCCCTCTCCGTTTGCTCGCAAACTTTTTGTATCCACTCCTTCGCTTCTGCTCTTCATCTATTTTCTTCCTGATCACAGGCACGCTTGAGACCGAAGCAGCAGCTTTCTTTGCTTGTTCTATCTGGAGTGTCTTCAGAGCATTCCTTGTGTTGAAGACTTTTCTCTGAGGTTGACCTACAGACTCTTCTAATTCTTCAACCAACTTCCTTTGTACTGGCTTAGAAGCCTTAGCACGCTTGCTCTCAGGTTCAACAATGCCCAAGGCTTTCCTCTTCATAGGCAATTCAGCAGCAGCCTGGCTTGTTTCAACCTTAGCTCTATCACTCAGTTTTTCTCTTGCAACATCAAGCATGGTTTCCTCAGAAACCTGAGTGTAGATCGGCTTCTCCACCTTACTGAACTTCATCTTGTCAGTAGCTTCGACTTCCTTCAAGGCTTTGGACAGGCTATTCATTTCAGCTTCCTTTTGCACCTTTTTCTCCAAAGTACGTGCCAATAACTTCCTGAGGTCTTCATCTGGTCTTTCCCCCTTCTTGGCACCGTAATTTGGAAGAAGTCTGGAGAGTGCTGTGTCCATATGGTATTTCTCTTTGCTTACACAACGCACCTCTCCTGCTAACTGATCATCTTCTAGCCTCCTGAGGTGGTTTTTAGCCATAGAGAACTCTTCAGAAAGATGGGCAAACTGGCCAGCGAGAGCATCTTTAAACATCTCTGTCATCTTGGTCATGAGCATTGAACTCATTTCCTCAACAGCAGACTTAATCAGCACTTCGTTCTTCTCTGCCAAATTCACCTCTAGGAACTCAGTATTCTCCTGGTGCTTCTGTTTAAGTTCAGCACTCAGCTCAGCCTTGACTCCCTCCAACTTCTCATTCAACTTTGGTCTTCCATGGAGGTCATCTTTGAGGTCGAGTGTCTTGGAGTTGCACCAGTTCTGAAGATGAACTCAGATTCTCCATCTTACGAGTTTGGGCCGCCAATGTCTCTTCCATCCGGCGATTTTGTTCAAAGATTGGCTCAACCTTCTCAAGCTTCTCCATCAAGGGAGTGAGGTTGATCTCAGGAATATTTTGCACCTTCTGTGCTGATTGATCATCCTGAGGTTCAGACACAACCTTGACCGTCGGTCGGTCTTTTTTGACCGCATCGGCTTCATCTTGAGCTCCGATTACCTAATCGAGCCTCGGTCAGTACATCGAGACAATTGAGTTAAAGATAGAAACTTGAAGACTTTGGCATAATTGTTAATAGTGCCAAAAGGTACATGAAGAGTGCTAGCTTCAGTCTGAGGTTGAATGATTTCAGGTTGATCAGCACAAGGAGTTTCCTTCTCCATCCGAGACGATCCTCGGCATCTCCCCCGTTGGTCCCCATCTTGAGATTTGTCTCTGCTTTGCTAGGGGCACCAACCCGGTAGCTCTCCTCTCGGCTATCTTCTTCGAACTAGCTCATCAAAATCGAAAATTTTCATCCCGATCTTTGTCTTTTCGAATCCCGAGAACTCGATCGGAAAGCGATCTCCTCATTCCACCGATCTTCCCCTGCGAATGCAAAGAATGTTAAGCATCTCCTAAGAGTCTCGATTGAGGATAAAAACCGTCGTCCTTAATCGAAGAAGATATCTTGCGGATCGGGGATATGAAGTTCGCTTCGGTGGCGGTCAAGGATGAACCGTTCCCCCTTGCTCCTCCACTCGGTTTCTTCAGCTTCGCCCTTCTTCCATCTCGGGCTTTCTGGATCAAGAAGTAGATCACTCAGGAGCTCATCCAAAATAAACTGCTCCTGAGTCTCATCAGCATCTGAATGTTGTGCAGTCAGGTCCTCAGTTTACATCTGAGTAGGTTTTGGGCCTGGTGGCACGCCCCCTCCGATTAGTCCGAGTTGGCTCTTCTGTCTGAACGGCACATCTTTGGTAGGAATCTCTGAGGTCTGAGTTCCTTTAAAAATTTCCTAAGAAATTTTATCTAAACTGAGCGATGTCTCAAGCACCTCAGAGAAGACCTGCTCCTCAGTCTGGTCATGTGCCTTAGAGATAACCTGAGCCAAGACTTGTAATGGTGATTTCTGAGCGGTTTGGCCCTCAGGTTGAATCTCTTCAGAATCACTGCCATCATCATCGGTGAGAACCACCATTCTTTTGCGTTTGGGAGCAAGGGTTTTCTGCTTCTTCAACTTCTCACCCTGCTCCATCTTGGCCTCCAACAAAACCTTCCCCCTGGTTTGTTGGGTTTCTTTTTCAGCAGTAGCGCTTGGTGATTCTGCTTTCTTTTCTTTCTTCCCCCTGATGGCCTGCTTCTTCACAGCAATGGGCTTGAAGAGCACCTTGGATTTAGGTAATGGGGTCGAATTGGCGAAGATGTCCTCCTCCTCTCTGCACATCTCCAAAATAAATGTTATTTTGGTGGCATGGTGGATCTTGCCTTTGATCGAGATAGCCCCGTCCTTCTCTCTTTTTACGACCTTAGCTTGTTCACTCACTGTCTGAATCAAGAATCTGAGCCAGTTGAAGTCGGTGGTGGGTGAAGCCTCGATCGCCGCCATTAATCGGAGCTTCGGGGTACTAATCTGCTCAAAACTCCCTGAATGACTCATGATACATTTGCTCACAATATCCAACAGAACTCTATATTGTGGCTTCAAATGCCTCTTATGCAGTGTAGCCTCAAATTTTACAGGATTCTCAGCAATCCTATCTAAAAACTCCTGCTCTCTACCCAACATATACACAGCAGGATCCTCTCCACTATCACAAAGCTCAAAAACATCGTTTAAATTCTTTGGAATTATATACAATTCCCTTTCAAAGTTGATGTATTTAGACGAGTGTTCTAAATGTGATACAGTAATCTCGGAATGCATACCATCCTCTTCATCTATTTTCATATTACAGATGAACTCGATTACCTCTTTCGCGTATTCTTGGTCCGGTCGGCTTGAGATGAGATGAGTGAGCTTGGCCAAACGGATCATATGGAGAGCCTCCTCTTCTGGTTTAGAGTTGGTTATGCTATCGAGCGAGACAATGAACTCGTACCAAGGTTTATTGGTTTCAGCTAATTTGTCGAAAACGGTAGGAGCCATTTGAGAGATTAAAGATTTGAAGATTTAGGGTTTAGGTTTTCTGGGCAAAGGGAATTTTCTTGCAGAGGATTTTGGGAACGAAGGGTTTGATAAAATTGGGCTTGAATGGCTTCTTGAGGAATATATAGTTTTGAGATCGTGGGAATTCGCGTTGGTTAGGTGAAAAGCAACGGTTGAGATTAATCGCCGATTAATCGGGTATGTGAAAGGTCGATTCCCAAAAAGTAAGCCGCCAATATATCCTCATTGGTCATTAATGTAACAGAGCATTAAATGACTGTTGACCTTCTTTCGGAATTTCAAAAGATCCCGCCCAAAAACATTCCTTAGGTGTTTTGTATTTATTGCAAATGATTACTGAGCTTCACTTAAGCAATAAATGAGTCGCATGAGTCATTACTTCTTCAGACTAATTTCTCTCTATCAGTCTTACTGAGTACTGACCTTGATAAAATGTCAAGATAATATCTTTAATCTTGAATGGGTTCAAGATATCTTCTTGAAATCTTGACCTTCAGTAAATCTAAGTTTCCTGAGACTCAGTTTAGTATATCCATTTTATCCTGAGTTTCTCAGTAGAATTCTGAGAAAACTTCATGAATCTGAAAACCTTCAATTTTTTAGATTTTACTCTATACACCTGGATCTAACATCCCTAATTCAACTGAAAGTTCCTGAAATCTTGATTCAGCCAAAGGTTTAGTCAAGATATCAGCTCTCTGCTTATCAGTATGAATTTTCTCCATCCTTATGTCCTTTTTCTCGACATGGATTTCTGATGAAGTGATGTCTGATATCCACATGCTTGCATCTAGTGTGCAATACCGGATTTTGTGAAATAGCAATGGCACTATTATTGTCACAAAATATTGGTACTTCATTGGCTACAACTTTATAATCCCTTAATTGTTGTCCGAGCGAAAGAATCGAAACCGCAAAGCACTTCCCTGCAGCCCGTGTATTCAAATTTCGATGAGTCTTGGTTCTTCTTGAGGTCCGCTTTCTTCAAAAATCAAGATATCGACATTTCCTAGAAATTGACAAGTTCCTGTAGTGGACTTCGCATCAATTCTGCAACCTCCATAATCGACATCTCGAGTAACCCGGTTAATTCAAGGTTATCATCATTTGGATACCATAATTCTCTATTCATCGTGCCCTTAAGATACTTCAAGATCTTTTTGGCGACCTCCATGTGACTAGCCTTAGGATTAGCTTGGTATCTTGCACATATCCCAACAAAGAAATGTTATATTCGCCTACTTGCTATGAGATAGAGCAATGATCCAATGATTCCTCTATAATCGAGATGACTCACCGATTTGCCTTGAATCGGGATCCATCTTGTAGTTAGTATTCATGGGAATCCTAATCGCATTGCAATTTCGTACACCATATTTGGCAATCGGATCTCTCGGTGTACTTTGCACGGTTGATGAATATTCCTTCCTTTGATTGTTTCACTTGAAGACCTAGAAAGAAATTCATCTCCCCATCATTGACATCTCAAACTTGCCTTTCATCGTGTTGAAAACTTTTCACACGGTGATGGTTTGAGATCCAAAAATGATATCATCAACATATATCTCGAACCCGAAGAAGATATCTTCCCCATCATCTATCCCGAACAGAGTTCTATCAACAGTTCCTTTGACAAAACCATGGTCAAGAAGAAACCGAGAAAGAGTATCATACCATGCTCGGGTGCTTGCTTAAGACCATACAAAGCTTTTTCGAGCCACGTAAACTTGGTCATTCTGTTTGAAACCGGAGGTTGTTCTACATAAACCTCTTCTTTAAGCACACCGCTCGAAAATGCACTTTTCACATCCATTTGATAGACTGTGAACTTCATGTGGGCAAAAGATATGCAAGAAACAATCTGATGGCTTCTAGTCTTGCAACCGGTGCAAAGGTTTCATCATAATCCAAGCCTTCTTCTTGGGAATAACCTTGTCTAACTAGCCTTTCCTTCTTTTTCTTACAATGTTGTTGTTTTCATCTCTTTTATTCTTAAAAACCCACTTGGTTCCAATGACATTGTGCCTTTTTCGGTCTATCTACTAGCTCCCATACTTCATTCCTTGATAATTGATTCAAATCATCTTGCATAAAGAAGAATCCAATGAGAATCTTGTAGAGCTTCACCAATCTCGATGAGGTTCTTTCTCCGATAGGAAGCAAGCAGAATAGTGCACTCTCACCATGGAACCTTCTTGTTTTAACACCTTCAGCTAGATCACCCACAATCTGACTTGTAGGAAGACTATCTAACCATTTCCTTCTTGGTGTTCCCCCTTTAGCAGTATCCTCAACATTTGAAATGTTAGGTTCAGTTAATTCAGTAAACTCAGGGAACAACAGAAAAGGAGAAAGGGAATCATCTTCCTCAGGGGAAATTCTATTCAGAACATTGTCAGAGACATTTGTTCCCCTTTAGTTGATAGATTCAGAATTTGCCTCAGCTGTGACCACATCTTCATTGGCATCACATACCTGAGTCTGAACTGGTGTTTGTTTAGATTGGTCACCTTTGGTGTGTTGGCTTTCCTGAGTCTCACCATCCTGAGTTCCATCCTAAACTTCTTTATCTGAGTCTGAGTCACTCCAATCATAGATAGTGACCGACTTCTTCTTTTTCGAGTTCGATGGATGATTAGTCATTCTTTTTCAGGCTTAATCTGGTGATCCTCTTGGTCAGTTCATCTGCATCATGTTCCTATTTCTTCTGAACACAAGTAGATTCATCAAAAACAACATGAGGTGTTTCCTCCACAATAAGAGTTCTACACTTGTAAACTCTGAAAGCTTTACTGGCTTCAGAATATCCTAAGAATATTCCTTCATCAGCTTTACTATCAAATGTTTTCAACTGATCTTTACCATTATTGTGTATGAAACACTTGCAACCAAACACACGAAAAAAAAAGAAAAACAAGAGGCTTCCTTTCATTCCAAAGCTCATAAGGTGTTTTGCCTTGACTCTTGGTCAAGATGGATCTGTTTCCGAGAGTAGCATGCGGTGTTGATGACTTGACCCTAAAACCTTTTAGGAATATCGACTTCATATCATTGTCCTTGCAAACTTCTTTTCGAGTCCTGTTCTTCTTTTTCAAAAACACCATTTTGTTGAGGGGTCCTTGCGGTGATGTTTCATGAGTAATTCCATTTCTTTGCACAACAATCGATATGATATGATTTATAAATTCGGTTCCTTGTCGGATCGATTTTGACCACACTCGATTTTTTCTCAATCTTGAGTCTTTTCAAGAATTCGACAACTTTATCTCGAGTCTCTTTCTTCGAAAAGAATATGACCCAAGTATATCTTGAGTAGTCATCAACTACTACCAATGTGTATTTCCTACCATTAGTGCTCACTGGTGTTATAGGACCAAAAAGATCCATATCAAAGAATCAAGTATTCTTTTCGAAGGAAACATCTACTTTGCTTTTAAATGATGCTCTAACTTGTTTTCCTTTCTGGCACACATCACAAATATGTTCCTTACTGAACACTTCATTAGGAAACCCTCTCACAAGAGCTAATCTTGCAAGCTTATTCAGGGTTTTGAAATTCAGGTGATTCATTCTTTTATGCCATAACCAATCGGTATCAGGAACTTTTAGCAACCAAACATGTATCTTTAGGAGTTGAACTCCAATCAGCAAGATACACATTTCCTTTTCTAGTACCAGTCAGTAATATTTTATGTGTTGTATCATCTTTCACATAACATAAGTTCTTAGAGAACTCAACATTAAAACCCTTATCACAGAATTGGCTTATTGAAAGCAAGTTATGCTTCAATTCAGATACATATGAAACACCATGGATATGAACTGAGTCGATTTCCAAAGTTCCATATCCTTTAGTCCGTCCCTTGGAGTTATCTCCAAAAGTGATCTGAGGGTCTCTTTGTTCAACATAGTCACTGAGTATCTTCTTGAATCCTGTCATATGTCTTGAACATCCACTGTCAAGATACCATACATCGGTGGGGCTTTTTTTCATCTCTCTCGCTCATCGCTCTTTATGTGATCTTTAATCACCTCGGTGCCCTTGTTTTCCTCTAAAAAACAAATCAATTTTTAGGTACCCAATTTGTATAGGGTCCTACAAGGTTAAATTGCACCTTTCGAATCCAAATCACCTCGACAACTCTAATCACTTTAGAGTGGCTAATTTTTCTTCCATAAACATCAACATACACATTTACTACTCTGGGTGTCTTAGCAGTTTTCTGTGTATGTGTGCTAGCTTTAGCATGAACATGTGCCTTTGAATTTTTCTTTGGTTCAGGTCTTCTGTTCATTTGCTTTGGCTTCAGTGCAGCCGGTCTAAATCTTTGATGACTCGGGTTCAGGTAACCTTTACCCTTAGGCAAGTGGGGGTTCAAAGGTTCTTGAAAACTGGGTCTTTCAAGATAATTGAGGACTTGGTCTCTTCGGTTGAGAATGTCTCTGTTGAGTGTTTCTCATCCGAGGATTCCTCCGATGGTTCATGTGGAGCCTTTCAGTTTTGCATTCTTAGCCCGAGGCTTTGAAGTACTTGCTGAAACTTTCCAACCGAAAGTGCTCAGGTTTTCTAGCCTTCATCTGAATTTTGGGCTTTCCTACCTGATCATTCAGTTTTACTGAGACCATAGGTCCTTTTCCCTTGTCTACAACCTTGGGCATTTCTTCAGTTTGAAGTGTAGGTGCCACTGGTTTTACAAAGATTGTCTTCTTGCTACTTGATGCAGCATTCAGATGACCTTGTGAGGTTCCTCCTAGAATGTATCCCAATCCAGTTTTATAGTGGCGGATCTCCGGTAACTCAATTTCATCTATTACTTTAGATCGCGATTTCAATAGAGTTAGCTTCTTCATGCACTATCCTCACAGTTCTATAGAGTTTCATGCTTCTCGAGAGGTCATTGAACTTAGTCCCGATTAATTTGAATCTCTTCAAAGGATTTCCCTAGCTTTTTCGCTTAGAGTCACTATCAACTTCTTTTCTCTCGAGAGTTGTACTTTCGTAACATCCAGTTCATCAATAGCTCCCATTAATTGAGAAGTGATCTCAGTTTTGCTAGAGTCTTTCCATTTTAGATTTTCAGCCTTCAGTTCCTTATTCTGCTCTTGAGTTTCATTTAGCAGTTCTTGTAAAACAGCATAGTCCTTCATCAGATTCTCAAAAGAATCCATCAGGTCAAATTGACTGTTTACAGTTGAACTTGACAACTCTTGTGCTAGTGTAGGAGCAACAACAGAGAAAGAAGAGTTTACCTCCTCAATGGCCATCAGACAAATGTCACCACTTTCACTGTCTGAGAATATTTTATCTGAAGAGCTAGATCCCTCCTCAGAATGTTCTTCTTCTGCAACCATGGCCTTTTTGCTTGAGAACTTCTTGTCTCTTTTAGCTTGCCTTTCTCTTCTCTCCTTAGCACTCAGATCTGGACAATCATACTGGAAGTGACCTTTCTTTTGGCAATTGTAGCATCTGTTGGCATCATCATCCTGATCACTTTCTTCTTTGGACTTGGAGTCCTTCCTTTTGGATGAAGATCCTCGACTTTTCGTGTCCTTCTTCTTCTCAGTTGATCTGTCCTCTGGTTTTTTCTGGTACATGTGATTCCTGTAATAGCTTTTGTATTTTCCATATCGACTATTAAGTCTTTCAAACCTCCTTGCCATCAGTGTTAGCTTATCCTCAAGCTCATCCTGATTTTTAGCAAGGGAGTTCTCAGACTCTCTAGTTTTACAGGTTTTATCTTTGGCCTTAAAAGCCACATTCTTACTAGATGATGAATCATCTTTACTGTAAGCCTTTTTAGATTTCTTATCAATTACAAACTCATAGGCCTTCAGCTCAAAGAAGACTTGTTGATAGGGCATTGAATTAATGTTTTTGGTGTTTTCAATCACCACTGCATGTATATCCCATTTCTTAGAAAGACCTCTAAGAATTTTCAATGCAACTTCTCTCTGTGGATATTTCTTTCCAAGTGCATTTAGATCATTCATAATACTAGTGAATCTGACTTCCAATTTGTCAATTGATTCACCTTCTTCCATTTCAAAACTATCAAACTTTCCAATTGCAATTGAAAGTTTGTTTTCCTTGATATGATCTGTGCCTTGGCACATTACAGCTAGTGTATCCCAAATTTCTTTTGCGAAGATTGCGTTGAGAGATCATTCCCATCACACCATCATCAATTGTACTGTATAGTGTGTCTTTAGCAATGTAGACTAGATTGATTAACTTTCTCTCCTCGAGTCGGGTTGGTCATCGGACTTAGGAAATTTCTGCTCTAGGATCGTTTCTCTCATTTTACGCTTCCTCTAGATTCACCAGAGTAAATTGGAATGGTCCTTCAGAGACCACTCTCCACATAATGCTCATGTTTGGAATACTGGTGAGCCTGCATTCTCGATCTCCATAAATCATAGTTCTCCAATCGAGAACATGGGAAGTTTCTTAGAAGACATTTTAACTAAGTCTTTTAAGAATTCAAAGAAATAAGATCGATTCGGATAGACCACAAGTATTTTTAGCAAATAAAACTTTGGTCAACAAAGGTGGGTCAAGTTGAACCACTACTCGATACCACTTGTTGGTCCCGTGAAACGAGTCTTACACGCGTGTATGGGAGGAATACACGTGTTCAAGTGTTTTAAAACTTTTCTTTTTACCGAGGTCACTTGGGTCGTAATCCTTAAAGATTAGGTCATGAGAAGCACAAATCACTCGAGTCAAAGTCTCATCGAGACAGTTGATCCTGAAAGTCGCTTTCAAACCTCGATAATCCCAACCGAGTCCCGAAGTTTTGAGAGATCCTGAGTTGCTTGGATCGATAACTAACTTATCAACCCTCGTAAGAGTAAGTTCATTTTTGGTAACTATCTCGTTCTAGCTACTCGGATGTCTTGGAATGGTTGGCCCTTTAGTTTATACTGCTTTTAAGCTTTCTTTAACACCTTCCTTTAATGGAATAGTGATTAGGCCGTGATTCAATTATATGCAACTTCCAAAGGATTGATTCCAACCAAATCTCAAAGAAAATATGCTTTCGATTTAAATCAATGCAACAATTAAGCATGAGATAAGGAAAGCAATAAACAACACAGCAATTATAGTGGTTCAGAGACTCAAGCTCCTACGTCCACTCTCTTTGATCCTGAGAGAAATTCACTAATCCCTCCCTGAGCTTTCTGACTACCTCGCGTAGTTTACTTACTCAACTTCGCCCCGAGCTTTGGACTACTCCAATGAGTTTACTTTACTCAACCCGACCTTGAAATAATCTGATGGCTTCTAGTCTTTTGCAACAGGTGCAAAGGTTTCATCATAAACCAAGCATTCTTCTTGGGAATAACCTTGTGCAACTAGCCTTGCCTTGTTTCTTACAATGTTATTGTTTTCATCTCTTTTATTCTTAAAAACCCACTTGGTTCCAATGACATTGTGCCTTTCGGGTCTATCTACTAGCTCCCCATACTTCATTCCTTGAGAATTGATTCAAATTTCATCTTGCATAGCAAAAGAATCCAACGAGAATCTTGTAGAGCTTCACCAATCTCAAGAGGTTCTTTCTCCGATAGGAAGCAAAGCAAATAGTGCACTCTCACCATGGACCCTTCTTGTTTTAACACCTTCGCCAGATCACCCACAACTGACTTGTAGGATGACTATCTAACCATTTCCTTCTTGATGTTCCCCTTCAACAATATCCTCAACATTTGAAATTTTAGGTTCGGTTAATTCAAGAAAACTCGGGGAACAACGAAAAGGAGAAAGGAATCATCTTCCTCGGGGAAATTTATTCGAACATTGTCGAGACATTTGTTCCCTTTGGTTGATACATTCGAATTTGCCTCACCGTGACCACATCTTCATTGGCATCACATACCCGAGTCCGAATCGGTGTTTGTTCAGATTGGTCACCTTTTAGTGTGTTGGCTTTCCCGAGTCTCACCATCCCGAGTTCCATCCCGAACTTCTTTATTCGAGTCCGAGTCACTCCAATCATAGATAGTGACCGACTTCTTCTTTTCGTGTTCAATGGATGATTTATCATTCTTTTTCGGGCTTAATCTGGTGATCCTCTTGGTCACCATCTCATCATGTTCTGTTTTTTTTTTCGAACAAAAAGTAGATTCATCAAAAACAACATGAGGTGTTTCTCCACAATAAGAGTCCTACAGGTTGTAAACTCTAAAAAGCTTTATGACTTGAGAATATCCTAAGAATATTCCTTCATCGAACTTTTACTATCAAATGTTTTCAAATCGATCTTTACCATTATTGTGTATGAAACACTTGCAACCAAACACACGAAAAGAAAGAAACAAGAGGCTTCCTTTCATTCCAAAGCTCATAAGGTGTTTTGCCTTGACTCTTGGTCAAGATGGATCTGTTACGAGAGTAGCATGCAATGTTGGATCGCTTCAAATCCAAAACCTTTTAGGAATATCGATTCAACTATCATTGTCCTTGCGAACTTCTTTTCGTAGTCCTGTTCCTTCTTTTCGGAACACCATTTTGTTGAGGGGTCCTTGCAATGATGTTTCATGAGTAATTCCATTTGTTTGCACAATAATCGATATGATATGATTTATAAATTCGGTTCCTTTTCCAGATCTAATTTTGACCACACTTTTATTTTTTCTCAATCTTCGAGCCTTTTCATGAATCTGGCGCTTTTATCTCGAGTCTCTTTCTTACTAAGTAAGAATATGACCCAAGTATATCTTGAGTAGTCATCAACTACTACCAATGTGTATTTCCTGCCATTAGTGCTCACTGGTGTTATAGGACCAAAAAGATCCATATCGATGAATCAAGTATTCTTTCAAAGATAAACATCTAATTTGCTTTTAAATGATGCTCTAACTTGTTTTCCTTTTCGCACGATCACAAATATGTTCCTTCTTGAACACTTCATTAGGTAACCCTCTTACAAGAGCTAATCTTTCAAAACTTATTCGGGGTTTTGAAATTCAGGTGATTCATTCTTTTATGCCATAACCAACTGGTATCTGTGGAACTTTTAGCAACCAAACATGTATCTTTAGGAGTTGAACTCCAATCAGCAAGATACACATTTCCTTTTCTAGTACCCGATCGGTAATATTTTTTCGTGGTTGTATCATCTTTCACATAACATAAGTTCTTAGAGAACTCAACATTAAAACCCTTATCACAAATTGGCTTATTGAAAGCAAATTATGCTTCAATCCAGATACATATGAAACACCATGGATATGAACTCGAGTCGATTTCCAAAGTTCCATATCCTTCATGCATCCCTTGAGTTATCTCCAAAAGTGATCTCGAGGGCCTCTTTTGTTCAACATAGTCACCGGGTATCTTCTTGAATCTCGTCATATGTCTTGAACATCCACTGTCAAGATACCATACATCAGGGGCCTTTTCATCTCTGCTCATCAGTGCTATGTGATCTTTAATCAGCTCAGTGCCCTTGTTTTCCTCCTCCTCAATGGCCATCAGACAAATGTCATCACTTTCACTGTCTGAGAATATCTCATCTGAAGAGCTAGATCCCTCCTCAGAATGTTCTTCTTCTGCAACCATGGCCTTTTTGCTAGAGAACTTCTTGTCTCTTTTAGCTTGCCTTTCTCTTCTCTCCTTAGCACTTTCATATCCGACAATCATAATCGAAGTGACCTTTCTTTTGGCAATTATAGCATCTGTTGGTATCATCATCCTGATCACTTTCTTCTTTAGACTTGGAGTCCTTCTTTCTGGATGAAGATCCTTCAGTTTTCAGGTCCTTTCTCTTCCCAGTTGGTTTCACCTCAGGTTTCTTCTGGTACCTGTGATTCCTGTAATAGCTTTTTTATTTTCCATATCGACTATTAAGTCTTTCAAACCTCCTTGCCATCAGTGCTAGCTTATCCTCAAGCTCATCCTGATTCTTAGCAAGGGAGTTCTCAGACTCTCTAGTTTTACAGGTTTTATCTTTGGCTTTAAAAGCCACATTTTTACTAGATGATGAATCATCTTTGCTGTCAGCCTTTTTGGATTTTTTATCAATTACAAACTCATAGGCCTTCAGCTTAGAGAAAACTTGTTGATAGGGCATTGAATTAATGTTTTTGGTGTTTTCAATCACCACTACATGTATATCCCATTTCTTAGAAAGACCTCTAAGAATTTTCAATGTAATTTCTCTTTGTGGATATTTCTTTCCAAGTGATTTAGATCATTCATAATACTAGTGAATCTGACTTCCAATTTGTCAATAGATTCACCTTCTTCCATTTCAAAACTATCAAACTTTCCAATTGCAACTGAAAGTTTGTTTTCCTTGATATGATCTGTGCCTTGGCACATTACAGCTAGTGTATCCCAAATTTCTTTTGCAGTATTGCAGTGAGAGATCATTCCCATCACACCATCATCAATTGTACTGTATAGTGTGTCTTTAGCAATGTAGACTAGATTGATTAACTTTCTCTCCTCAGGAGTCAGTTGGTCATCAGACTTAGGAAATTCTGCTCTAGGATCGTTTCTCTCATTTTCTGTTCCTCTAGGATTCACCAGAGTAAATTGGAATGGTCCTTCAGAGACCACTCTCCACATACGTTCATGTTTGGAATACAGGTGAGCCTGCATTCTCAGTCTCCATAAATCATAGTTCTCCACTGAGAACATGGGAAGTTTCTTAGAAGACATTTTAACTAAGTCTTTTAAGAATTCAGCAAATAAGATCAGTTCAGATAGACCACAAGTATTTTTAGCAAATAAAACTTTGGTCAACAAAGCAGGTGGTCAAGTTGAACCACTACTCTGATACCACTTGTTGGTCCCGGTGCAAACGAGTCTTACACGTGTATGGGAGGGAATACACGTGTTCAGTGTTTTTAAAACTTTTCTTTTACTAAGGTCAGCTTGGGTTAGGTAATCCTAAAGATTAGGTCATGAGAAGCACAAATCACTCTGAGTCAAAGTCTCATCGAGACAAAGTGATCCTGAAGTCGCTTTTTAAACCTCGATAATCCCAACCGAGTCCTGAAGTTTTCGAGAGATCCTGAGTTGCTTGGATCAGATAACTAACTTACTGAACCCTCAGAAGAGTAAGTTCAGTTTGGTAACTATCTGTTCTACCTACTCAGATGTGCGGAATGGTTGGCCCTTTAGTTTATACTCGTTTTAAGCTTTCTTTTAACACCTTCCTTTAATGGAATAGTGATTAGGTTTGATTCAATTACATGCAACTTCGAAAGGATTGATTCCAACCTGAAATATCGGTGAAAATATGCTTTGATTTAAGTCAATGCAACGATTAAGCACAAATAAGGAAAGCAATAAACAACCGCGAAGAATTTATAGTGGTTCGGAGACTCAAGCTCCTACGCCCACTCTCTCGATCTCTTGGAGAAATTCACTAATCACTTCCTCGAGCTTTACTACCTCACGTAGTTTACTTACTCAACTCGCCCCGAGCTTTACGACTACTCCACGTAGTTTACTTACTCAACCCGACCTTGAGCTTTTTTTTACCTCCGTAGTTTACTTACTCAAACACAAACAAGCTTTGACTACCTCTATAGCTTACTAACTTCACCTCTAGAGCTTTCTCGACTACTCGCGTGGTTTACTAACTCTTTATTAACTCTTCTCACCAACAATCACACTCAAACTACCTTCTAAAGGGTTTGGGGTTTCTTGGTTGGTTTCCAACTAGGATGAGATATCCTTTACAATAAAGTACAATGCAAAGGCTAGGATATCTCGACTAAGCTTCGGATATATCTTATCAAGCTAGGCTTAGTTTAATGAGCTCTCTTCGATTTAAAAGCACTTGGGAAATTCTAAGTTTTTCGAAAGTGCTTTAACTTTATGATAATAAGTTTGAGCTCTTGAGTTGCTTACAAATTTCCCGTAACCTTACAATGTAGAGGGTCACAAGTATTTATAGGCATACACCAAGGTCACTCTTGAAAAACTATCCGTTGGAGGAGATAACTTCGTGAGTTTCCTCTTATGGTGTGTGAGGAACGACTATATTTAGGGGTTGAAACTCCCTAACACGTTTTTAGGCAATAGCCTTTCATGTAGCCGGTCTTCACTTTTTGCGATGCGGAACTTTTGTACTTGACATCTTTTTTTTGACACATCATTTGTCGATTATCCGATATAGTGCGATCTTGTCTTCTCTTTTTGACTTTTGTCTCCGATTAAAGGTAGACACCTTCAACGGCTCTTTTTAGTTACATTATATTAGTTGATATAACCTTAACAACACTCTGACTTAGTTCCTTTTGTCTGCATTTGAATGTCTTGGCAAATATCTATTCTTCTAAGGAATCGCGATTTTCTTAGTATTGCATCCTTCAGATAGATATTCTCAGTGCCTCGGAACATTGAGTTTATCTTGAGCATTGATGCATTCTTTAGTCTTGATAATTCTCTTACGCCTTGATATTCTTGACCTTGATTCTTGATCTTACGTCTTGAGTCTTACGAGTCTTGGTCTTACGAGTCTTGGCGTCTTGAGTCTTAAGTCTTACGAGTCTTCCACAGATATCTTGGTAATATCTTTGAATCTTCATCTTTGAGTCTTGATTCCTCGGTTTCATCTTGAGTCTTGATATCTCGATTTCATGTTTGAGTCTTGATATCTCGATTTCTCACCGAGTCTTCATATTCTCAGTTTCTCCCTGAGTCTTTAGATTCTCAGTTTCTCACTGAGTCTTCAGAAACTTCAGTTTCATACTGAAACTTCAATTTCTTCAGAACATATCTTGAGTCTTGAAATCTTGATCCTAATGTCGATCTATATCTGGCGACTATACATTTTGCAGATATCATTCTGAATACTCTAAAACTGAATCCTGACTCAACTATCAAGATTATCCTGAAAATGTCATACTCAGGGGTTTTGGGATCTAATCTAAATCATATATCTTTATTAAATTCATCTCCCAACACAATCCATCGTGAAAGGTTGAAGTATAAAGACTCAAATTGACTATCTTGCCAAGAGATTGCACTAATGCATTATGATACGCTAAATAGGACCTACGGGAGGATAAATTTTTCAGTACTGAATATAGAAGAATTAGACCTCAGTGGTTTGTTATTTCTTAATCCCCGTCCCTTAAATATGATCTTGTGGAATTAATAATTATTGCCTTGACTTATGATGGGTAGAGAATCAATGTGACTCAATACTTTGTATCTTGGGTAATATTATTAGTTACATGACGATTGCTAAGATTTAATACGGAGAATCGTGTGCAAGTATTTATTGCTTGATTTGTCCCCTTGGGAGGCTCAGAAGTTTTATCATACTAAATCTTGCAAGTGGAATTAATTTTCGGTATGGATAATAATGTTGAGTCGTTCCGAATCCAAGGAAAAAGATATTAATTAATATGAAGCTCTTCAGCGGCTTAAATTAATTAATGGACTAAATAATCTTAAACACGGAAAATAATAACCGAGATTCATATTAATAGTAATATGGGTTAAGATGGATAATGCAATATTAATTATGTAGTGGGATTAATTATTATTTATGGGCTTGAATAATATTGTGGCTCAATATTGATAATTCAAGGTCCATTGGAAGGTCCAATCTTAATTCTCCTAAAGGCCCCTCAAGTAGCTCAAAGATAAAGTTTAATAACTGAAAAAAGTGTTTAAAATAAAATAAATTATTGTTGATTATTTTTCCCTATTTTTTTAAAAAATAATTAAGGAAGAGAGAGAAAAGATTTTCTTGATTTTCTTGGAAAGATTTTATGGAATATGTATTCTTGGGATATAAGATTATCCCATAAATTCAAGAAAAGTCAAAGATCTTATTTCTTCCCTACTAATTAGAAATTTTTGAAAATTATAGTACAATAAGGAGGAGGAGATTTTGTTGAGAGATATTTTGGGAAACAAAATATATTGGATATATTCAAGATTGTATCTTGAGGAAGAAGCAAGGAAATTCCCAATAGCCCAATAGCCCTAATTTTCGTCCCCCCTTGTATTATAAATAAGGGATGAATTTTTCATCCCTAATGCAATTTCACTTGTTGGAAAAATTAGAAATCAACAAAAGTTGTGCAACATAATTTTATTTTTCCTTTTGTTAATTGTTCGTGACCATCCTACCACCGGATTATTGAACAAGGACGAGTGAATACTGTTGGGGTTATACTGAAAAGTATGCTTTTACTTTGTATAACCAAACTGATGTTTCTTATTTATTTACTGAAATAAATATTTAATCACTGTTGCATTAAATATGAATGAATGTTATATATGTTTATTGCAAACCCGTTCAATAAGACAATACGTATTACGTTGTAGTTAATTTGGTGATACCCGATCACTTAAGATTAAATTAACAGCCCTCGTAATTAAGTACAAATTCACAACCAAGATGGAAATGAACGAACCATCATGAACGGTTGAAGTGTGAGACCCAGATTGGCCTGTCTTGATCAAGGGGTCACACTAGCACATTTAGGTGCGCTGAATGAGGACCTAGAGGAGGACAAATTCTTCGGTACTGAATATACAAGAATTATACCTCAGTGGTGCGTTGTTTCTTAATCTCCGTCCCTTAAATAGGATCGTGTGAAATTAATAACTATTGCTTTGACTTATGATGGGAAGAGAGTCAATGCGATTCAATACCTTATATCTTGGGCAATATTATTAATTACATGACGATTGCTGACATTTAATACGGAGAATCGCGTGCAAGTACGTTTTGCTTGATTTGTCCCCTTGGTGGGCTCATATCCTTTATCATGTCAAATCTTGCAAGTTGAAATTTATTTCCGGCATGGATAATAATGTTGAGTTGTCTTTACTCCAAGGACAAAGATGTTAATTAATATAAAGTTTGTTCAGTGACTTAATTAATTAATGGACTAAGATAATCTTAAACGCGGGAAATAATGACCGGGAGCCATGTTACATGTGAAATCGTAATATGGGTTAAGATGGATAGTTCAATATTAATTTTATAGTGGAGTAAATTAATATTAATGGACTTGAATAATATTTGGCCCAGAATATTAAAGCTTCATAGTCCATTGGAGGTCCAATCTTAACTCTCCTAAAGGCCCCCCAAATAGCCCAAAATAAAGTCCAATTAATGAGAGAGAGAAGAAAATATTCTTGCTTATTTCCAAGTCATTATTTTCGAATTTTTTTGTCTATTAAAGGAAGAAAAGATTGTCTTGATTTTCTTGTAGATATTTTATGGAAAGAGATAATTATTGTAGGAATACATAATTATCCCATAAATTCAAGAAGTCAAATCTTGACCCCTTTATAAGTGTATTTTTGAAAATTAGGTAGTAGAGGGGAAAGAGATTTTTATGGAAAATTTAATTAAGGAGAAAAGAATATAGAAGATATATTCAAGATTTCTTGGAGACCAAGAAAAGATTTTCCTCCTTGTTTTCCAAGCCAAAATTTTCGTCCCCACCTCCCTATTTATAGGGGATGAGCTCTTCATTCCCAAGTGCAATTCCATGTGTTGGAAATATTAGAAATCCACAAAGGTGGTAGCAAAATATTTTATTTTCTCTCCATTAAAATCGTTCGTTGAAATCTTCCCACCGGATAACGCACGTTGACTTTGGGAATGTATTTGGGAAGACTCTTGGGTTGATTCATCCGTTCAATTCATCTGTTTGATTCTTCAAGAGGTTAGTAATTCCGTAACTCCTAGTTCCGCATGTTTAGGTTTTACGTGAATTATGTGTACGCATGTTGTTTATTATTATGTTGAATTAATTTATGATTAATTCATGCTAGTAATTAACTGCTTAATTTAAATATGTATTTAAATAATCACGTCGAATAGATCCGGGCACCCCGATTTCCCAACAAATACTTGAGAAGGCTCTTTGGGTTTGTTTGTGTGAACGGGTATTCATCATCTCAACGGTTGTCACTCCAAAAGGTTAGTTCATGTAAACTCCTAGCAATTCCGCATGCGTAGGATTTATGTGGCTTGTTTATATGCATGATTTGTTGTTGAATTAATATAGGATTAAGTCATGCTAGTAATAATTATTAGAATTATATTTGTATTTAAATATTAACCCCAAATAGATCCGGGCAATTAATTCCCCAACAACTGGTATAAGAGCCTCGGTTTTGGGCTCTGAATTTTTTGAATTGTAATTTAATTCGTTTTCATTAAATTTGAAATTGGATAGTAGAATTGCTTGAACTTTTTTGCAGGTATCCAATTGTCATGGTATTTGATGAATGTTTAATTATGCATGCATATAATTGTGGTTTTTAATTCGATTCGTTCGAATTCGTTTTCCCTCATGAGAAAATACACGAGTAGATTAGAATTTATTTGATTCGTTGAATGTAATAGACTAGTCTAGATCTAGGTTTATTTATTTTTTATAAATAAATTATAACCGGATCGAGAACGAAGACATAGACAAAGAATAAAGGCAGACGACCAAGTGCCAGGCCGTACACGAGCCAAGGCGTGCACCCGGGCTAGGCCGAGGGTTGGGCGCGCATAGGCACGCTGGCCAGGACTTGGCGAGGCGGCACATACAGGCGCGCGCGGAGATGGGTGTGGTCAGGCGGCACACACGGGTGCGCGCACAGGCACGCGCGGAGACGGGCGTGGTTGGGCTGCTGGATGCGGCGCGCGCTACAGCGCGCGATGGTGCGAGAGCACGCGGGCGAGGCAAAAACGGGTGAGCGCGAAGTCGGGCGCAAGTTGCTGGGCGATGGGCGATTGGGATGGCCGGTTCGGACGCGGGCGTGTGCCTTGGCGCACGCGGATACGCGTTCTGGGCCGTGAGCTATCCGTTGCTGGACGTCGTCTCGAACTTTGATGGATGACGTTTTGAAGAATTTGTTGCGGTCGAGTGGGAGCTTTTCGAGATGAACGATGAAGGCCATGAAGACGATTTCTCAAGATCAAGACATGACAAAAATTAACCGTGATAATTGGATATATGTGCCCAATGTGTTTAATTATTTTTTTTATGTTTGCTTTATTTTTTATTCTTATTTAATTTGTTTGAATATGCGTTGCATGAAAAATTATTTTGAAAAATCTCACTTTCGAAAATTATTTTGAAAAATTATTTTGAAAAATCTCACTATCGAAAAATTATTTTGAAAAATCTCACTTAAATAATTAATAGACAATTTTATTCTGGATAATAAAATTGAATTAAATTTGACCTCCATGATTTATTTATTTGTGAATTCTTTTGGAGAAATTCCCCCCACGGGAAGGTCAAAAGATAGCTTTCACATGAATAAATTCCACATGATGATTGTGACTTATTATTAGTGGAGACGATGACCCTCCCCACAAGGCTCGTTCAAAACGAAATAATAATTTTGTATTTAATCATGATTATTACTTAGGTATAAAATTGATATGCATATACTTCCCCGAAGTCCCTGTCAATTTTATATTGGTCAAGTGGGAGCCAACTATTAATTTGAAAATTAAAGGTTTGTAACTGTTCTTTGTTTGTAACCTGCTTGATTGTGTTTAAATAATAACCCACCCCACGTGGCTTATTTAAGCTGTTTTGAGATGTTGGCTTATGCATGTTCATATTTTTTTCAGATTTTAATATGATTCGTGTGATCAAATTACGTGATTTATTTGTGTTACTCTGGATATTGACACAAAATGTATGTTTATTTTCAGACTCAACATGTCGCAACCTTTTAATCCACTGTTCAATATACTTAAAGGCAATTTTCTTACTTGTGAAAACTTCGTTGATTGGAATCGAAAACTTACTATTGTACTTACTGCACAACATCATAACTGGATTCTTGCTGTCCTTAAACCCGAAAAGCCAACTGATGAGTCCAGCAAAATGGATAAGAAAGATTATGCTGACTGGGAGCGTTCAAATTAGATGGCTAAGTGCACCATACTGGCTTCTATGTCAGATGTGTTGCAACATCAGCATCAAGATTTTGAAACTGCTGCAGACATCATGAAAAGTCTTAAAGCGATGTTCCAACATCAAAACCGTGTGGTTCGTCAGATCACCATGAGAGATTTTCTCTCCATGAAAATGGTGAAGGGAACGCCCGTAAGGGAGCACGTTCTCCAAATGATGGCTCACCTAAATAAACTTGAGGTACTTGGTGCTGAATATGACTCGAGACCCAGGAAGATTTCATACTCCACTCTCTGCCGTAAAGTTTTGAACAGTTCAAGCTGAACTACCAAATGAACAATCAAAAGTTCACGTTGTCTAATCTGTTGCAAGTTTTAGTCTCAGCAGAGGCGATATTAGGGCAATAAAGCCAAGCCTTGGTGGCAAACGGTCCCTCTTCTTCTTCTAGGACAAGGGGTGGTAAGAACAAGAAGAAGACAAAAGGCCAAAGCCAAGTAAACTCAAGCATTGCCAAGGGCAAAGGAAAGGTGAAGGGAGATGGAGGAGCCAAGAAGCCAGCTAAGGGGAAATGTTTAACTGCAGTGAGAAAGGACATTGGAGGTCGGCCTGTTCCAAACCCAAGCGGAATGGAAAGAAAGGTAATTCTCATGCACTAGTTGTTGAAACTTGTTTAGCGGCGTATGCTTTTCATTTATGGGTAGTGGATACGGGATTCACTGATCATGTTTGTTTCACTTTACAGGGGTTCAAGTAGACCCGATAACTTAGTAGGAGTGAGATCCTCATCACACTGGGCGATGCTACGAGAGTGGCAGCTGAAGCAGTGGGAGAAGTGCAGCTATCTTTTGAAGATAGAGTTTTAATTTAAAAGGTGTTCTTTACGTTCCTAGCTTTATAATGAATTTAATTTCAGTTTCTAAATGTTTTCTTGATGGATATTCGGTTACTTTTAATGAAGTTGTTACCATTGCTCTAAATAATGAGTTTATTTGTCATGAAACTTTATCGAATAATCGCTATACAATTAACTGTGCACACCACTCACGAAATGCATCCTATAACACATCGACTATTTCAAGTAATAAAAAAAATGTTCAGCAGATGTGAACGAAACACTTCTATGGCATCTGAGACTAGGTCATATTAATCCAAAGAGGATCCAAAGGTTGGTTCAAGATGGTTCATTGGAGTCACTCCGGGTTGAACCATTTCCAACCTGCGAATCCTGTTTGGAGGGCAAAATGACAAAGAGGGCATTTGGAGCCAAGGGGAATAGAGCCAAAGAAGTGTTAGAGATCATTCACACTGACATATGTGGTCCAATGTCAATCAAATCAAGAGGGGGTTATGAGTATTTCGTTATTTTTATCGATGATTACTCAAGATATAGATACATTTACCTTATGAAGCATAAATCTGAGACATTTGATAAATTCAAAGAATTTAAGGCTTAAGCAGAGAATCATAGAGAAAGGATTATCAAGTCTCTACGATCTGATCGTGAAGGCGAATACCTCAGCGACGAATTTTTGAACTACTTATTAGACAAAGGGATTGTATCCCAGTTAACTGCAGCCGAAACCCCTCAACAAAATGAGGCTGCAGGACGAAGAAACAAAACTCTTTTAGAAATAGTCAGATCAATGATGAGTTATGCGGATCTACCCAAGTCATTTTGGGGTCACGCCTTGGAAACAACGACTTACATTCTAAACCTGGTGCCATCCAAATCGGTTCCCAAAATCCCTAAGGAGTTGTGGATAAGGCACAAGTCCAGTTTAAGACACATGAGAATTTGGGGGTGTTCGGCATACGTGTTGGACAAGGAAGCCGGTATATTGGATCCACGATCAGAATTAAGGTTGTTTATAGGGTACCCCGAAGGAACGAAAGGGTGCATGTTCTATGGTCCCAAAGATCAAAAGGTGGTAATCAGTACGCACTTTAGATTTTTAGAAGAAGACTATATGAACGATAGAAAGCCCAGAAGTGAGATTACCTTAGACGAGCTAAGAAGGCTTAACCCAATGCTAATTGTACAAGTTGACATACCAAGTGACACACTTAAACAACTGGAACCTCGTCATAGTAGGAGGGTTGTTAGACAACCCGAGAGATTCATGAGGATAATGGAGTCATCGGACTTGGTCCCCGTTGAAGATGAATCAGACCCATGGACATACAATGAGGTAATCCAAGAAAAGGATGCAGATTCTTGGCAAACAACAATGGAAGCTGAGATGGGTTCCATGGATCACAATAAGGTGTGGAAGCTAGTAGAACCGCTTAATGCGGTTAAACCCATTGGATGCAAGTGGGTATACAAGAGAAAAAGAGGATCGGACGGAAAGGTAGAGACCTTCAAGGCTAGACTTGTGGCAAAAGGGTATACTCAGAAAGAAGGGATCGATTATGAGGAAACCTTTTCGCCTATAGCCATGCTTAAGTCCATCCGTATTCTCTTGTCGATAACTACACATCTCGATTTTGAGATCTGGCAAATAGATGTCAAGACAACTTTCCTCAATATAAGTCTTGAAGAAGAAATCTATATGCAACAACCCAAAGACTTTGTCAAAAAAGGCCAAGAACATCTAGTTTTCAAGCTCAAGAAGTTCATTTGCGGACTGAAGCAAGCATCCTGTGCTTGGAACCAATGTTTTGATCAAGTTATAAAGTCTTGCGATTTTAATCAAAATGAATCCGAGAGTTGTGTGTATAGAAAGCGTGTCAAAACTGACTTGGTATTCTTAGTACTATACGTGGATGACATTCTGCTCATCGGAGATGATGTAAATGTGTTGTCGGATGTAAGGGCATGGCTGTCAAAACAGTGTGATATGAAGGACTTAGGGGAAGCCGGTCACATCCTTGGGATCAAGATTACTCGATATCGGAAGAAAAAGATGATAGGCTTATTGCAAGCTTCATACATAGATATTGTCTTGAAGCGATTCAACATGCAAGATTCCAAGAAATATTTTGTACCCTTCAGACACAGAATCCATCTATCCAAAGAAATGTGCCCTAAGACATAAGAGGAGATAGATGACATGAAAGGCGTTCCTTATGCTTCGACTGTCGGAAGCCTTATGTATGCAATGTTGTGCACGAGACCAAATATCTGCTTTGTCGTTGGCAAGGTAGCAAGATATCAGAGTAACCCAAGGAAAGAACATTGGACTGCAATTAAAAATATTCTGAAGAATCTAAAGAGAACTCAGGATAGAACGTTGGTTTATCAATCAGACAGTCTAATTCCCGTCGGTTACACGGGCTCGGATTGTTAATCAGACTTAGATTCCAGAAAATCTACCTCGGGTAGTGTGTTTTACATGGGAGGAGGAGCCATGACATGGAGAAGCATTAAGCATAAATGCATCGCAGATTCTACTATGGAAGCCGAATATGTAGTTGTTTGTGAAGCAGCGAAAGAAGCGGTTTGGCTCAAGAACTTCCTAGTGGACTTGGACGTAGTTCCGTATTTGCCCAGAACCATCACAGTTTACTGTGATAATGCCGGAGCAGTTGCAAATTCAAGGAAACCAAGAGCCCACAAGGCCAACAAACACATTGAAAGGAAATACCATCTTATACGAGAAATCGTTAAGAGATGACATATAGAGGTGGCAAAGATCGCGTCGGAAGACATCCTAGCAGATCCATTCACAAAGGGTCTGCCTCAGAATACATTCGAGAGATATGTGGAAGTAATGGGTGTCAAGAGCGTTGTCAATCTACATTGAGTATAAGTGGGAGAGATATTATTAGGTTCATGTAGGTGACATTAAATGTCACGTAGAACATGAGATATGTTGTAGTATACTTAAAAGCAGACTTTGAGTATAAGTAGGAGATTGTTGGGGTCATACTGGAAAGTATGCTTTTACTTTGTATAACCAAACTGAATTTCTGTCTTATTTGCTGAAATAAATTTTTTATCACTGTTGCATTAAATATGATTGAATGCTACATATATTTACTGCATATCCGTTCAATAAATTGTACGTGTTACATTGTAGTCAATTTAGTGATACCAGATCACGGAATATTAAATCGACAGTCCCTTGTAACCAAAGTACAGAATTCACAACCCAGATGAAAATTAACAATCCATCGTGAAATGTTGAAATGTAAGGCTCAGATTGGCTTGTCTTGACCAAGAGATTGCACTAGTGCATTATGATGCGCTGAATAGGACCTAGAGGAGGATAAATTTTTCAGTACTGAATATAGAAGAATTAGACCTTAGTGGTTCGTTATTGCTTTGACTTATGATGGGTAGAGAATCAATGTGATTCAATACTTTATATCTTGGTTAATATTATTAGTTACATGACAGTTGGTAAGATTTAATACGAAAAATCATGTGCAAGTACATCTTGCATGATTTGTCCCCTTGGGAGGCTCAAAAGTTTTATCATACTAAATCTTGCAAGTGGAATTAGTTTCCGGTATGGATAATAATGTTGAGCCGTTCCTAATCCAAGGAAAAAGATACTACCTCCGACCTAATTTAGATTGTCCATTTACTATTTGACTCGTGTTTTAGCGAGCGAGTTGTTTATAATATTTGAAATGATAAATTTTTTTTTTAAGTGGGGTATGATAGTCCTACCCCTCATCTATACTACACCTCCTTAAAAGTCACTTTATCATTTTATATACTAAGAAACAACTCGCTCGTTAAAACACGAGTCAAAAGTGAAATGATCAATCAAAAATAGACGGAGGGAGTATTAATTAATATGAACATTTTCAGTGGCTTAAATTAATTAATGGACTAGATAATCTTAAACACGAAAAATAATAACCGGGAGCCATATTAATAGTAATATGGGTTAAGATGGATAATGCAATATTAATTATGTAGTGGGATTAACTAATATTTATGGGCTTGAATAATATTGTGGCTCAATATTGATAATTCAAGGTCCATTGGAAGGTTCAATCTTAATTCTCCTAAAGGCCCCTCAAGCAGCCCAAAGATAAAGTCCAATAACTGGAAAAAGTGTTTAAATAAAATAAATTATTGTTGCCTATTTTTTTCCTATTTTTTCGAAAATAATTAAGGAAGAGAGAGAAAAGATTTTCTTGATTTTCTTGGAAAGATTTTATAGAATATGTATTCTTGGGATACAAGATTATCCCCTAAATTCAAGAAAAGTCAAAGATCTTATTTCTTCCCTATTAATTAGAAATTTTTGAAAATTATAGTACAATAATGAGGAGGAGATTTTGTTGGGAGATATTTTGGGAAATAGAATATATTGGATATATTCAAGATTGTATCTTGAGGAAGAAGTAAGGAAATTTCCCAATAGCCCCAATAGCCCTAATTTTCGTCCCCCCCCCCCTTCTATTATAAATAGGGGATGAATTTTTCATCCCCAGTGCAATTCAATGTGTTGGAAAAGTTAGAAATCCACAAAGGTGGTGCAACATAATATTTTTGTTCCTTTTGTTAATTGTTCGTGAGCATCCTACCACCAGATTATTGAACAAGGACGAGGGAATACTTGAGAAGGCTCTTTGGGTTTGTTCGTGTGAACAGGTATCCATCTTCTCAATGGTTTGTCACTCCAAGAAGTTAGTTCACGTAAACTCCTAGCAATTCCGCATGCGTAGGATTTATGTGGCTTGTTTATATGCATGATTTGTTGTTGAATTATTATTTGAATTAATATAGAATTAATTCATGCTGGTAATAATTGTTATAATTAAATGTGTATTTAAATATTCACCCCGAATAGATTCGGGCAATTAATTCCCCAACAGGGTGTACATGAGACATGAGACCCACTCCTACTTTAATTGTTGTGCACATGACGAATTTTTTATTTTTTGGAATTGTTGGTCCCAATTTTTGAGATGGAAAAACCCATTTTGCGTGCGCGGAAGACTTCGTGTAATGCATATAAAACAGGGGAGAGGGGAGAGTGATTCCTAATTGTTTTGCTTTTAAGAACGATGTGTGTTGTTTTGCTTATAATCAAATGCATATGGCAAGTAAGAACATAAAGCAGTAAAGAACACACAAGATTTTATAGTGGTTCGGACGAAACCCGTCCTACATCCACTCTTCCCTTAACACAGGGTCACCTACTTAACCGACTTAACCAACGGGACTTATCTCCCTCACGGGATTGCCTACCCTCCCTTTCGGGATTGCTAGATTTTTACCGAGTTCACACTCAAACGAGACTTATCTCCCTCACAGGATTGCCTACCCTCCCTTTCGGGATTGCTAGATGTTTACCGAGTTCACACTCAATCGATCCCAGAAATCAGAAACTAGAATCCCTAGTCTGAAATCTTGAGAAATACAAACTTAACCTAACTTTTGAGTTTGGGTAAAGATTTGTTTGGTTTCCAACTAGGTTGAGATTTTCCCTTACATTTGTTTAGCCTCAATGCTAAGGATGGGAAAATCTCTCTAAGCTTAGGATATTACATTTGTGCTTAGATCTAGGGTAGAACACTCTTTGAATATATGCGTGTATTTCTTGCTCTGTGTTCTATGGTGGGAATACTAGATGATTTGGCTTCTTAGCTCTGTAGCATCTTTTGCTACATTCTCCACACTTCCACACTTGATAATGAAGGAAGAACTTGTATTTATAGTGTGGATTTGAATGTTACCGTTGGAGAGAATCACATTCAAATTCATACTACTCTGTAGCTTTTTGCAACTTTTTCAGGCTTGTCGTCTTTCTCTCATTGGTCCACGCCAATTTGAATCTAACGGGCTATATTCTTGATTTCTTACGATTCTCTGGATCTTGATTCTATCCCGAGCCTTGAGGTTATCCGAGCTATCTCGAGCATTGAGTTATCTGTGTTATCTGAGCCTTGAGTTATCTCGAGCTATCTGAGCCTTGAGTTATCTGAGCTATCCCCGTCTCGGTTTCTTGATTCAGCCGAGACTTTTCTTGGCGGACCTTGTTTGATCGAATATCTTGACACCGGGCTTCGAGTTCAACTCTTCTGAATCGAACATCGACCTCGAGTCACTTGACTTAGGTTATCGATTTAACTTGCATCGATCGTCATTTCGTGATCGGATCAAAACTTCTTCGAGATCAACATATCGGGGATAGCATCCAGTCGATTACGCCGGTTAGCATATCGAGGTTATCATATCGATCTCGATCCGCGTCGATCTAGATCGATCTCATCTCTTTCATCTTCATATCGATCTCGATCACGTCTAATCTTGATCGATCTCATCCGCTTCATCTTCGACGATCGCAACCTTCTCTTCTGATTTGTTGGCTTTAGCTTTTCTTCACTTCTGATTTTGCACAGCTCATCAGTTGACTCTGGAACTCATCTAACTCATCTGATCTCGATCAGTCTCGTCTGCAGCCTCGTCTGATCTCGATCATCTTCTTCTGATTTCGTGAGTTCCCCCTCAATTTGTTCTTTCGTTCCTCCTTAACTTGTTATCTGTAAAATAGATTGAATAACACAAGTTGATAATGTTTTGGCATAATTCATCAAAACTAAAATATCCCAATAGGAATTGTATTATTTATACATATGTCATGCATGCTATTCCCTTTACTTTATTCAAAATTAAAATTATTTTGATGTTAAAGAAGTGTAAACTATTTAAAATGTTCTTATTTAACATCTCTATTTGTGGTATTATTGTTCATTTGGTATTAAATAAAGAGAAAAAAAGATAAGTAACCACTTTTATTAATAAATAAAATTTTCTACCCAATTTTTATTAAAAAAGATATATATCATTTGTAATAAAAATACATATATACCCTTATTAAAAATAAAGAATTATACTTACATGGCCCACATTATTACTTATCCCACCATTGATGCCCACTCCCTGTATGTCAATTAAATAGAAAAATTATCAAATTATATTAAATTAATTGAATAAAAAAATTAATAATGAAGTAATTATTTTAAATTAAAAAAAATAAAAAAAATTAACAAATAGTTAAGATGGCCAATTACCTTTTTTTATTCTTTATATAGATAAATACCATTAATTCATCTTTAAATTGAATAAATCTTTTTAAATATTGATTTTTATTAAATAATAATTCTATTTTTATTGACCTTATTCTTTTAATTGTAATATTTTTATTTTAAAATTACAATATGTAACTATGTAAGTGGATATGTATCTTTTTTTAATATTTAATTAAAATTTAATTTTAAAGAATGGAATGAACTTAATTTTGGCAATGGGGAAAAATTAATTTTGGAAGGTGGGTGGGGTTGTTTAGCTGTGGGGTAGTAAGTTAGGTTAGTATTGAGACTCATTTTCACTTTTAAGATACTTTTTTGGTTAAAAGTGTAGAATAGGTTTTTTTTTTTACTTATTGAAATGAGCATATATCTTTCTTTTATTATTAAAATGGTTATAGTTGCCCTTCTTCACTTAAATAAATAGAAGTATATCAAATAATTTAAAATTAATATTTAAAATTTCAAACAATGTGTGTAAAATCTAAAGGACACTATATTTGTGGATGGAAGGATGATACAAAATTAAGATACAATAAAAATCTACATGATAAGCAACAGCTAGTCAATGGAGAATGAAATCTTTATAAATGATAGAGATTTGTTTGTATAGAACATCGGGATTTATTTCGAGTATGGCCTTCGCTGCATCTGTGTTTCCCACCGTTGCAGCCTCGTGCCGAGTGGTGCACCCGTAACAATTATTTAGGGCCAGAGTCTCGGGCCGCATCTCCCGCACCAACCATCTGACGAACTCATTCACATTTCTACTTCTGGCTGCTACATGGAGAGCTGTTTCTCCAATTTTCGAGATAACAACTTCGGCGTTCTCCATATGTTTCTAGAACGTCTTCCAATCACCGGTACGTGCGGCATTGTACTGTGCAGAAAACTTGTCTGAATCTCTACTTGTTCCAGGAATACCTGTTACAAAAATAATTTAAAAATTAATCATACTGACTTATACAAAAGTTGGATATAAAAAGTTGAAATTGAGAACTAATACTGTTACGAAGAGGAACTAATAGTGTTGTGAAGAGATACTGATACTATTCAGCAAAGAAGAAGAGTTTGTTGTAACAAACTCACATGCACGGTCACATGCAACCTCATGCACACGTGCCTTCTCAACCGAATCAGTTTTAGTCGGTCACTGCACTTGTTGAGGGGGTTATCAGAGTTAATATAAATTTTAAAATATCTCTAATATCATTAATTCTAATCTTAAGACCCTTAAATTTACTAAATTGTTATGTTATATGCGTATAGACTACATTCAGAGGTCTTGACCACACAAAGAAGAAGCAAATATTATCGCAAGCTGTAGTAATGGCCAAGAATTTTTTTGACTTGGTTGAGAAGTAACACACGAGATCCTAAACCGGTCTTTACTTGACTAGTCCGCCTCCCACATCGTAATAGTCCTATGGTGGCTCCATCTTCGGGAGGAGTTTGTGAGCGAGCTATGGAGGATGATTTCGAATAAAATTGATCAATGTCATTTCCTCAATTTCTAATGCATATAGTTTTTTCAAAGTGTTTATCATATTTCTATTATACTGTAGAATCGAAGTAATAAAAATTGCGATCAAGCCAAGTCGATGGAGGCGCGATATCGTGGCTCGAACAAAGGTTATGCACGAATAGGAGAAAATATGGTGAGATCAAAATCCTAACTTTAATTTTTTTTTTATATTTCACTTTTAATATATCTAATAAAGGAACACGCTCATCACTATCGTGAGAAAGAAAGAAAGAAGAAAAAAGCCGGAGAGAGTGAGCCTATTGTTACCCTTTTTTCGACTTATTTCGGACTATCGAAAAGGGTCGAGATGGGAATATTCACGATCCCAAAGGCCAAACAAGATCATCGAAGAAGTGGTAATCTATCCATTAATTTATCTTTCAATTACAAACTATTATTTATAAACAAATAATTAAATAATAATCTTTTGTTTTTGTGATTCGGGAGCGTCTATCTCGCACCATGACGCCTTAACGACATCCGCATTATCGGCCCCGATGATCTGCTTTTGGATTCGCTATAGGTCGCCAGAGCATCCCGGCCGCTTCTGAAGTGTTTGATATGGCGTGATTTAAGACATCGTTAGCAATGACACCGGGTCTTCAAGCCATGAATATGGTGGGTATACTAACTTAACGTCAGTCAAGTTGTTCAAAGATGTGGAACGTTTGAGGTCCGAGAGAAGAACGAGCCACGGAATGTTGTCGAGTGGAGCAAGCTGTGAACATAGTGTCGCTAATGCTATGTTTTCAGCAAACCCTAGAGACGACTTTATTGAGGCACTTCAAAACGTCTCTCAGGTATCAAATATGCATGTCTCATTTGTTTTAATTAAAGACTAGTGTATTAAAATTTTCTAACTAAATATCTTATTCGAATGTACCAACGACCTTTTTTTTTTTTATTTGGAGGATCCCGACGGTTGGTGGCACAGAAACGCTTACACGGCTCCCATGGAATGATTCATGGTCATCCCATCACTCCCCGGGTTTAAGTGAGGGTCACACTCGATGTACCCGTAATCGGACAAGAGGATTCAGCGGTGCCAAAACCAATCGATGAAGCCGTCATAGTCGGAACAGCGGTCGGGCACTTCATCGAATGGCCGAGCAACTTGGTCTCTAGCACCATGAATCTGGACTTGTTTTTTTGGTTTTGTTGTTGTTCGATTAATTGTGTTGATTCGATGATGATGAAACTAATTGTGTTGATTCTCAAATAATTTGGGTGTTTGGGTGTTCGATTTTTCGGATTGGATCTGATTTGGAAGGGTGGTGATGTAGGAGGGCTGTTTTGCAAATTTGATTAGAGACAGACCCTCCCGTGCAATTTTAGAAATTACACCTGAGCCCCAGGAATAAAATACATTAAAATTTAATTTTGAGAATTTTATTAATTTTAATTCTGAAATTAAATAATGGTTGGACCAAGAACGATTACTTAAAATTGAGTTTTAAAATTGAACTTAAAATTCATTTTAAAAGGATTTATTAAAACTCACTTGTTAACTTGTTTATTCGTTTAAATTAGTTAACGCGTTTTATAGTCCGCATTATAACTGTTTTGGTAGGCGGCGCCCAATATTTGTCGGACCGTATTAAATGCTTGGGTAAACGGCGCCCAAATATTTGTTAGTCTGTATCTGTCATGTTTGGGTAGGTGGCGCCCAGTAATTGCTCAAATGTGACGTAGATATCATGATGGATCTCGATTAAGCAATTAATATCCTTCCTTTAAAAGCGTTCCTCACTAAAATATGATTTTCTCATTAATTTGATAAGATGTCTTCCATCAAAATTAAAAGTAAACCGGAGATTTCGTTCCAATGAGTATTTAAGATCCTCGTGTTTTGCTCGGATCTACATCTAACGAGACTTTTATAGGGACATGTAATGTCGCCGCTTGATGGTTGTAAACCAACTTAATTTTGTTTCGGTAGCCCTTGCGGGAAACAAAAGTTAAGGGACATCAGTCGAACTAGGTTCATTGAACTAGGAATTGCAGTTTTTGCAATTGGTTTAGAGACCAACCAGTACCAAAAATACCATAATATTCATTCACTGATATCATTACATTTATAAAGTAATACCATAACATTTACACACACATAAATGATATGGTATTAGTTTGTAAGTGTAACAGTATCAATTGATAAATCTTATATTATTAATTTAAAATGTAATGGTACATACAGTGAACAAATTTCACCGGAGAATGACTCATTGTTTATATTTTCAGAATTAAAGTCCGAACCAAACAGAAGACACAATAAACATATAACAATGGCAGTCTGTTGCTTCTCCATATTCATTACTCTCTTACACGAAATATCTTTTTTGGCCTCTCTGTTATCTATTCCTCATGCTACATACCACCTCTGACCAATATAACCGAATAGCACAACATAAATTAGAATAGCAAACCTGTATGAATGAATACATAATCCTTTTAATAAACTATTCATACAGTACAGTGTCATACCATATATACCAAAAACCTTCATACCTTTGTCGTCTAATATTTGCAGCCCAGGAGACGGTGGTTTCAGACAATCACAAGAACCTTTTGGCTACAACAATTTTTTTAAAAGGACAGAGCTGTTGAGTGCAAGCTGATCACCTCGTCTAAGAATCTGAGATAAGTTAAGAAGACGATATATTAAATTAAGAAATAATTTGACTTAAAATTTGTAAATTCAAAATAGTTAGAAGGTATAATAAGTAAGATGAAGAAAACGTTTATGACAAAGTGAAGCAGAAAAAACTACACACCCAGCATCTAAAGCTTCAAAGGGATTTTGACAGAATTGGAGCCTGGAAACATGGAGTTGGATGATTCTTCTGGTAGGAAGGTGAGGAGTGAGGACGATTATTAGGGGGAAGAGGAAATAGATAGTCATTAAAAGTAATTTGTCCCTATTATTTAGCGGAAAACAAAGAAGGTAAAAACAAATAAGAGCAAAAAATGCACAATATATTTTAAGTAAATTCTTGTTTAAATGAGTTGCACCGTGCAACTGGTGTGTATTTTTTAACAGCATTAGTTGTTTTTACTTAACAGTATTAGCTGTTTTCATTAAAGGATTGAACAGTATTAGTTGTTATAATTGAACAGTATTAGTTGTTTTCACTGAAAATTATTTGTTGTGCACCAGTTGCACGGTGCAACTGGTGCACACAAGTGTTTGTCTATATTTAATTACAAAATGAGGTTTTACTTTAAAGATAATCTTTTTGCTTGAAATTTGAGAAAACATAATGCAATGTTAAATGAACAATCTATTTGTGGAAGATGAATATCACGTAGGAATATAGGAATTTAGAGCAAAAGAAATTAAACACTTACCCACTCCAGAAGAGTCATTTGATTCCTTTTTATTGGGAACAACTTTTGCCAAGAAGTCCTGAATTGTTTTCCAATAGCGATCTCCACCAGCCAACCATGTATCCATATGCATGCCCGTAGGGAAGTCTACGTATAAGCACTGTTGATTATGTGAAGCTGCTTTAGCATATAACATCTCCATGTGAAATGGGGGAACCATTTCATCTTGAAGTCCAGAGATGAAAAGTATAGGTTGTTTTATCTGCAGTTCAGAACATCAAATGTAGAGTTACTCACCTAGCTGAAAGCTGAGAAATTACATTATAATGAATAACATGTATGAACAGATAATATATATAGGGACCTGGTGACCACGCAAAAGGCATTTCTAAAAAGATAGAAGGTACAATTTAATAGCATTATAGTGTTCCAGAGAATCTGGGCCATGTATTGAAGAGGTCACTGGTTCAATCAATCATAAATTACATTTTTTAGACCATGTATTTATATGAGTGACTGCACTAGATTTAAAAAAATCAACAGGTTAAATGTTTTACGTACTCCAACCTACACAAGTACACCTGCCTAGAACTGAAATAGAAATATAACTTTCAACACAAGATAGAGAAACCAAACACCAGTAAATCAGTATATCCTGAAATTAGCTTACATATTACTTTCAAGTACTGTTATATCATTTGCCATACACCCTGTTCAACAAATGTTTAAACTCTTATTGAGTAAATTTTGAACATTATCAAGCTGAACCTGTGAGCTTTAAGCCTTATTATGATGATTGGAAGCATAATTTTGTCAAGAAACGTGAGTCGTTAGAGTAAGGGCATATAAGAGATTCCATTAACAAGTATCCTCACCTCACCAACAACATCAATGGTGCTCCAGGGTGAACGGACTAGAAAATTCAGAACTCTGGGTCCCTTAGAGCCAATTTTTCCAATAAACCACTTCAAAAATGGTAACAGAACTCCTGCCATGTCTAGGATGGATGTGAAAGTGTTTTCTAATATTAATGCAGCCACCTGTAATTACAGAGAAAGCAAAGCTACTGTGAGTAATATTAATATAGAAACAGGTAAATATCAGAAAACTGCCATTCACGGAAAGATTCAGTGGAAGGAAGCAAGAAGAGAAAGACTATTCACACGCTGCAAAGTGCCGAAAAATGAGAAACAAATGATAAAACGCTAGCACTAAGCACTCCCAAAGAGAAATTAATGCTGATGACGAAATTTCAAACGGGGAATCTTCTGCATTTATTTCGTCTCAGAAGAATGGTCTTGTGGAGATAAGTTACTAGCCAAAGAATACTAAGTTGATTTAATCCCTTCAAATAAATAAAGTGCTATAGGCAAAGAGTATTACAGCCATTTTATATTTTGCATACAATTATTCAAGTTTTGGAATGGAATTGTCCTGGGCAAGTCTTTGAATAAATTATTTATATAGGTAGGGTCTAAGTCCTTTTCCACCTAGGATGACTACCTAAGAAGTACGAGGAACTGATACTAGTCGATTAGCTTCAATACTCACTCAGGAAAGTGTTTTTTAGTATTCTACTTCCTTCTTTTCTTCTTCTTATCTACTTTCTCTATGTTGTTTACAATTCTAATTATCAATGCGTAGTAGGGATAAATTCACTGCAGAACAATCCATATGGCATTGAAGATTAACCAAAGGAGGACCATCCTCTTAAAGTTGCTCACTGTGGATGCTATACACAGTCAGCAACAAACAGAAAAGTACTGTATTTTATTTTTTTGATAACTCAATATCCGGTCCAAGGACCGACTTATCCGGGGGGACCAAGATCCACCGTCCACTAGTGTGGGTCCCACTTCAAGCCAGAGCAAAGCTCTGTATGGACTGCCCATCTCAAGAATTGATCGCACCTTAGGGGTTTCAAACCTGAGACCTAGAGAGGAGCATACTCCTAAGTCCCAAGCCTACACCACTAACATCAAATGTCAAGAAATGGCAGATGCATTACAAACATGCTAATATTAAATACCCTCCCAATAACATCTCGTACCAATTGCATAGGAACTAGTCGCAAAGTGGCACTAAAGTAGAAGAAGGCGAAGGCAAACAAGAAACCATATACTGATGCTACACAAGGGGAAATAAAAAAGCAAGCAAGAAGACATTGAAGATAACTGGTCTTGCACATTTCAAACTTCGGAGTAATATAGACTTGCAGCATTACCTTGTCCGGATTGTTTCTGGTAAGCACAGCCCCAACAGCTCCACCAAGCGACCTCCCAAAGACTAAAATTCTGGAAGTGTCAATGTCTGTCCTCTGAACCAGATGATCCAGAGCAGCCTGCATAACGGGAAAAAGGGCATGAATTAATATGGACATAAGAAATAGAAAATAAAATACATGAAGGGTAAAAGGGTCAAAAATGTTTCTCATTGCCTTGTCACTTTTATATATATAGAATATAGATATAGATATATAGATAGATAGATATAGATGCATGCACCCAACCACCCTACCCTTGTGGAAAAATCATCCGTCCCCGAGTAAAAACTGATAGCATTGACTGGAAGACAAATTAATGTTGTCAAGTATAGCAAAAGGGTAAGAGGGCAAACCTGAGCATCCTTTGTAAGACCATGTTGTGAAGGAAATCCATCACTTGCTCCATAACTGAAAATCCCAAAGCAGAACAAAGAGCAATTCAGTTAGAGAAGCAACACATGTGTCATAACTTCTGTAAGTATACCAAACAAAAGCATTCACAGAGCTGCACTAGAAAGGAAGAACAGCAGCAGAAAAGAGGAAATGGATGAGAAGAAAATGAAAAGCATATCGAGAAGATGAAGATAGGCGGTGCTTGGCTTATCAAGAGGAATGGGAACAGGAATTACTTTCATTCCCCTAAAATTGAGAGGAATGGGGGCTTCCCAAAAGCAACGTGAAGGCACTATTCAAGGTAAGATTTCACGATACCAGAACCCATATATCATTTCATTCGCATTCATTTATCCTAAAACCCACCAACCAACCCAAGCATTTAACTAGTTCCACTAAGGTATAAAAGCAAACAAAATTAGCATTTAACTAGTCTGGCCTGGCGGCTTGTGAACCAAATGTATTTTAATATGCACGTAGAAAGGCAAAAAACAAATAACTATAATTTTTGTCTAAAAAAAATATAAAGACAATAACAAAAAGAAATTCGAAAGTAATCCACATATGTTAAAAAATTCTTACCCTCTGTAAGAAAGCATGAAAACATTGCATTGTAGTCTCTGTAGCATAATTCTAACCATTTCAAGACGATGAGCAATATCTGTAATTAACTACTTAAGGCCCTCAAACATATGTTCACAGATTAATCTGGGAACTGAACATATATTGTTACATAATCAAATGACATTAATAGCAGGACAATGAAAAGGATACTTCCAGCATTTTCCTGGAAAAACAGAATAGTTGGACCTGCAAAACCAACCACAGCATGCTTTAGGATTACTGCTCAAATAATAATGAACAGCTATAATGGGAAAAAACTGGCAGATATCTTCAAGGCACAGTATATTTACAAGTATTTTTGCATAATCATGTATTCCTTCAGTCCCAAACTCGTTTGCTACTTTACTGTTTGCACAGGTTTTAATGCAGGAGTTGTTTATTAGATTTGAGGGGATAAAGTGGCTTTTGGTTGAGATAAACTAAAAGGTGTATTTGAATTTTGTATATGTTTGGGATTGTGGATTTTGTAGGATTTAATATGGTAGAATTTTAAAAAGTATTTGATTATGATTGATTGTGTATTGGAAATTGTGTAAAGTAGGAGATATAGTATGTAAAGTAAAAAAGGAGGAGAGAGAGTGTTGAGTTGAGTAAATGGAGTAATAATTTAAAAAGTGTGTGATAGATGATTGATAGTATATTGAAAAAAGTAAGACAGATGTATAATGTATTATATGTATTATAGAGTAGGATTTTAGGGGATTTCAAATCATATACCCAAATTCGGATAAACAAACAAAGGATTTGGATTTGAAATCCCAAAAGTGGCTTCCCAAACCATAAATAAACAACCCCTTTAAAGGATTTTAAAGTGTATAGAAAGTGTAAGGATCTTTCAATATTAAATAACTCTCTTAATAATTGTGCCAACAGGGGTCGAATTATTGAACAAAAAATCAAAGCTGATTTACCAAATCAATTATCCACTCTCCAGCTTCAACAATACACACACACTCAGGCAAGCTCATTCAGATGTGCCATATCAGAGACGTACCACAACTAGTTCATTAGTTTTGCATAGATTCACTTACATTCTAAATAATAGTTTTAATCACATTACAAAATCTGGAGTCAAGTCATACACTTCCTCAAACAAACAAATTAATAAAAGGATATAGACCTAATGAACCATAGGTTTCAAAATCTTTCCTCAACTCAACAGAAAGCAATGTGTAAAACCACTAAATAAAGAACTCAATTGAATATAACTTCACATCGACTTCCAGTACATTTTTTAACTACTTTCCCAATTGAGGATTTACGCTTTCTCAAAATCAACTCCCAATATTTCCAATTCCATTTGCTCATACTTCTGCTAATAATTAAACTATTCGTCATTGATTCCAAGTTTCCAACTCCAAGCCACTATTCTCATCAAAATCAACATACAGCATGAAACTCCACAAGATCATCCCCACCCACGCTGACCAAAGTATAAGCAAACCCTTTGTCTACGCAAATTGAAACAAACAACCCTAAACAATCTATAAACCAATTATCACCAACAACCAGATTCAGTTTAATTACACTTCATTCCCATCAAAAAATTAATAATAATAATAAAACACCCAAGAAACAGTAAAACAATCATATCAATTCCCAGTACATTTATAACTCTACTTTTGCAATTTGAGGATTTATGCTTTCTCAAAATCATCTCTCATTAGTTCCACTTCCATACACTCCTACTTCTGCTAATAATTAATATATTTGCCCATGATTCCAAGTTTCCAACTCTATTTCACAACAATTTCAGCATCCAGCATGAAACTCCACAACATCATCCCCACCACGCTACCAAACTAGTTGCAGAACATTTTTCTACGCAAATTGAAACAAAAAACCCTAAACAATCTATAGGCCAATTATCATCATCAACCAGATGCAGTTTGATTATAATTCACTCCCATCACAAAAAATAATAATAAAACCCCCAAGAAACAGTAAAACAAACACATCAACTCCCAGTACAATTATAACTCTACTCTCGCAATTTGAGGATTTATCTTTCTCAAAATCAACTCTCATTAGTTCCAAATCCATACACTCATCTCATGCTAATAATTATACTATTCCCACTTGATTCCAAATTTCCAACAGCAAGCCACTATTTCACATCAAAATCAACATCCAGCACGAAACTCCACAAGATCATCCCCACCACTCTACCAAACTAGTAGCAAAACATTTCTCCACACAAATTGAAACAAAAAAACCCTAAACAATCTACAAACCAATCATCACCAACAACCAGATTCAGTTCTAGTCACACTCAACTCCCATCACAAAAAAAAAAAGCAACAAAAACCCCCAAAAATCAGTAAAGCAAACACGAACCTCTGCAATCGGGGAAGAGCTTAATAAACCAGGCGTGAAGACGGACGCCGTCGGATGACGTCAGCCAGACGTCCTCATACAGGAGGCGGAGTCGGGCAGGTGTGATGGGGTAGGATTTAGTAAGGCCGGGCAGGACGGGCACGTAGACGAGCTTATCCTGAAAAGCGACGAGCAATGCCATGCCGGCCACCACAATTCCTCCAACTCCATACAGCAAAGCGTGGACGTACGACACCATGGATTGATGCCCTTCTTCCCCCCCTTGATTTCTCTCTCGAATTTTATTTACCTCTCTGAATCAACTTGTGTGTGATTGGGTACCATGTAGAGAGTATTGGATCGTCGATCGATGCGAACGAAGATTGGAATTCAATTCGCTCGCTCTAGAGTGAGAAAGCTTTGGAGTTAAAAAAATGGTGGGGTTGGGTGGCGTGGGGTTGACGATTTTAGTTTGGTTACTGAGTTCAGAAAGTAGATCAAACGGCGACGTTTTTCATTTTCCACTAATAATTCTTTGAGTTAATAACTTAAAGGTCCATACACCCCAGCCCATTTACTTATAGGTCCATATAAAAAAAAAAATTACTCCTAGATCCAAAAATCCTACATACAATATCTATAATACCCTCATTTCTCTTTATCCACCAAATCAGTCACTTCACTTTTATTTCTTCTCTCTCTCATCTCTCACGACGCTCCTCCACTCCTTTCTCTCATCTCTCTTATCTCACCGCGGCGCCGCCCTACCACTCCCAACCTCACGGCGCCGCTGCGACAGCCTCCGCTCACCCCCCTCACGGCGCCGCCGCGGCCCCCCTCCTCAACCTAGAAAATCGTCGCCCTACCACACAAAGAAATCGCCCCACGTGACGACGCCCTCCCCCGCAACCAAAATCAGAACGGCGGAGACGCCTCACCTCCAAAACTCAAGTCGCCGCTCCGACGCGTCGATATCGGTAAGTGTCGCCTTTTATCGCTGCCGATTTTTCAGATCCGTTCGGATTTTTCAGATACTCGCCGCCGCGCAGGGCCCTTTCACGTCGACGTTGTCAACAAGAAAAATTACTAGATGGTGGTAATTCATTTGAATAGTTGGCTTGCATTTTGCGTAGTGGCTGTGAAAATGAAATAGAAGCAAGGCTACTTCCTTTTAGTATATGCTTCCTGCACAATTGTAGACTTTTCGCCCATTTATCTTTCTTCTTGCTTCCACCCATTTATCTTTCTTCTTGCTTTTAATTATATTTTAATGATTTGTTTTTTTTGAAATCTGATTCATTAAAAGGGATTTTTCGAAATTTGGTTTAAGATATGTTTAAATGTAGTTATTTTGTTAGATTTGATTTTTTTGAGATCTGATTTTTTCTGGATATTTTTTTTTTTTGTTGGGATGCAGTTTTGAAGATTTTTATGATGATTTGGGTTTTTTTAAGATTTGGGTTGTTGATATGAAAGTTTTTTTAAGATTTGAAGATTCATTTTTATGAAGATCCGTGTTTGTTAAATTCTTAGGGTGGGGATCTGAAATTGAAGATGAACATGTTCATGTGTTTTGATGAACATGTTCATGTTGTAATAAAGACGAGGATATATAAAGTTTGAGATTGTAATTGTAGATTTTAGATATGTAAATTTTTATTAATTTTTTAATTTTTGATATGTAAGTATTTTAAATATGTAAATTTTAGTATTTTTTTTAAATTTTGATATTAAATATTCAAGTTGTAACATTCTTTTCCATAAAGATAAACAATTTGCAAATGTTAGAGTTTAAATTTGTACAAGTTTAACTGGGATAAAATTAACAAATCAGCCATAATTATAACACTCACAGATAAATAAAATGGAGAAGCATTGAAAATGAAAGGAGGAAAGAGAGAAAGACAAGAAAAAAAGGAACAATGAAGATGATGGGAGCAGGTGAAAAGTGATTTTACAAATAAAAAAAAAAACAGTTGGCAGAGTAATTGAGAGAGTTGAGTAAGGGTAGTATTCTCTTTGAATTATAAATTTTGGACCTTTTAGTAATTTAAAATGAATGGTGGATCTAGTATTAATTTTTAGGTCAATTTTGAACTTAAGAGTAAGTTACTCTAATTCTTTTGTGCAATGAAGGATTTAAATATCTAATAAATTTTTACTTAATACTCCTTGCGTCCCAACAAAGTTTGTCCCAACAAAGTTTGTTTTAATTTTTTGGCACACATATTTAAAATGAGGTACTTGTATGAGACGGTCTCACGATAAGATTGATATAAATTGGACATTGATGCTTTAACAATTTGAGAAAGATGTATGTAACTTGTGCTAAATTATACTCATCTCATGCATGAAACAATCTCATATGAGATTTTGTCATTGAAAAAATGTGTAATGAATAGAGTGTTTAGTGGTAATATGGTAATTTTTACGTATAAAGTAAATAAATTAATTGAATTGAGTGTATGTCTGGCCCAAAATAATACTGGTATTTTGTGTAAATATGTGAATATTTTGAAGATGAAGATTAAAATGAGTTTTTTTTTTTTAAGTGTATAAATTTTTGTGATACGTTTCAAAAAAGAAAGTGGTGGACAAATTTTTTTGGGACCGAGTACGATTTATGACCGAAATTTAAATTAAATTTATGTGTTGGTTTCTAGTGAAAATACTGTAAATTTATAAGGGCAAAATAGCAACAAGATGCTAAGAACCGAACATGGGTACCAAACAAACAAAAAGATAATATGTAATTATGTTATATTTATTAAATAAAATTTTCACTAACTAATTTATCTCTAATGAAAAATTAAAAATACAATAATGTAATTTCTATTCTCATCTAATTTAACTTAATTTCACCCCTCCCATACAAACAAGATATGTAGGTCCCGAACGGGTTTTAGTGAGACAGAAGTCTAGAGGAGACAGGTGAATAGACTTCTAAAACTTTTTCGTAAGATCAAATGTAAATAGCTAGTTTTGATCAGAGTGTGAGTGAATCAGTATGGACTGATATCCAACTTACTGATCGCTTGGGAGCAGATCAGTCAAGTGTCTATTAGCTTAACTGATTGTGCGGAAGATAGATTAACCCATGTGAAAAATCAGTTTTTCAAATCAGATCCTAAGTTTTCTGATACAGATCAGATGACTAAGTGTCAAACTGATCAAATCAGCTGCTTGATGCAAAACTGATCCATACTTAGAATATGCATGCAAGTTTAAATATCAGGTGTGTGTATAAGTGTAAACAGATAAAGCACACAAGATTTATAGTGGTTCGGACAACTTGTCCTACGTCCACTCTTCCCTATCAGCAGGGGCACCAACTAAACCAACTGGACTTAGATTAATGTCGTAGTCCAACACAATACAACAGATGTTTCAAAAGTTCTCACTCAATCAATCCCAGAAATCAAGACTAGAAACTCTAGCTTGAGATCTTGCTAAACAAACTTAACTTAACACTCGATTTGGGTATAAGATTTGAGTTGTTCCAACTGAAATTCTATCCTATCTTATGAGTAGCCTAAAGCTAAAGGATAAGAATTCTTGCTAAGAACTATGGGATGAACACTTAGAAATATTCTTGAGTTCTTGGTGTTTTTCGTGCGGAAATAACTTGTGCTTGAGCTTTGAATTATTTATGTATCCTTACTCTGAAGGTTAGATCTCATATTTATAGACCATGAACTCAAAGAGCCGTTGGAGAGAAATTTGAATTTCAGGCCTTTTTAGGTAGCTTGCAGGTTTGAGTTGACGTGCTCAGGAAGGTCATGTCGTCTTCGTGCAATATTGTCCTTTCTAGTCGTTTGCCCTGATATGCCATATCCTGCATCGTCAAATTCCGTACATACATGTTGAGATCTTAGTGGCTAACAAGTACACTTATTCGGAGCCTTGTAAAGCCAGTTGTGTTGACATTCTTTTGGTCTGAATCTCTTTGTATGTTTTGGATAGGTAGATACGTTTATCATGCTTCTGACTTTGCTTGATCTGATTAGTAACGTACTGATCAGATTACCTTGAGTCTTCTAATATGGTTGTCTTAGCTTCAGCCTCTCGACTCTACTGATGTTCCAAAAGAATAGGTCTTCTGATCTTCTACATTTGTTGATCTTGTCTTTTGATCTTCTGACTTAACCTATACATATTGAGTTCCCCCTCAATATGTGACCTAGTCTATAACATCAGTTGTCTAACATGTTCTGATGGTTTCCTATCAACTCATCAGTCGACTAACATGTTTGACTGATCCTATTACAAATGTTTTGGAACTTCCATCAACACTACAAATATCCCAACAATTTTTCATTTTTTGATGGAACCAAAACATTAACCAGAAAGTATGTTGAACACAGTTAAAGATAAGTAAAAAGAGACAGTAAATCAGAAGACAACGAGAGTTTGTCTTAAGATAAGAAAAATAGAACATTTCATTGATAATGTGAGCATTACAAGTACAGAGTGAAAAATTCATGTCTGATCTTACATAATTAGGCCTTCTGATTTCTTCAGTCTCTCTCTTCCATCGGAACAGCACACATCTCATAGAGTCTTGCTTTGATTTCTGCAACCTTGTGTTCTTCATAGATGTCATCTTGAGCCAAACACTTGTTCAGAGTTGCATTGAAAGCAATCTTGTCCAACTTCCTATCGTCCAAGTTTCAATTCCATAGTCTTCTTGATTCCATGATTTTGATCTCGAGGGCAAACCGGAATGCAACTTCGGTTTTTTTGTTATGATCCTAACATTCTTTAACATTATGCATTCATAGAATACTAAATGCTTGTTACTCAACCCATCTCTAAAGATTTCATCTTTGTCATTAGCATTGGGAATAACCTGATTGACGTAAGCTGTAATGTACCATTCTCCTTTGATCTGCTTCCATTCTTTTACCATGTTCCTATCAGGCATAACAATCACATCCACATCTCCAGGAAGAATTGGCTCTACGAAATGAGATCCTTCCCCGGATTCAGCAACAAGCCCTTTCTTCTTCTTAAGCTTATATGATCTGTCCAGGCTTGGTGCATCCTCAATTTTCTTCCGTCTTTCCTTCTCAGCTTTCTTCTTCTCTTTTGCTTTTCTATTTTCTGCAAGGTCATGTAGCTTTTTCTTCTTTTCTGCAACAATTGTCTTTTTGTCCTTCTTTGCTGCTTTCATTATATCATCAGACTCAATTGAAGAAGAAATGACCTCTGCCTTTTCTAGTTCTAGTTGCCGATCCATTGCTCTGCCTTCTTTCTTGAAAATTTTTTATCGAAGTGATCGATTCCAAAGAACAAAGTTTTCAACTTGATTCAGTCTCCCTTGAACTTCAGCATCTTTTTCTTCTTCCCCTTTTTCCCCGGTTCCCTCAAAAGAATTAGTCTTGATTCATCTTGAGGTCACTAATTTTCTTTGAAAGTGCTTGTTGTAGTTCCTCAAGAGAAGGAGACTTGATCCCAACATCAGGTTGTCGCGATACAACAACTCATGTTCGAGCATCGAACTCGGGCTTTATCCATCATGTTAACAATATTTTGTTTTTCCGAATCGACCTTGTCATAAATACTTTTAAGCTTATCGGAACATTTGATTTTGAATTCTCCCAAAACCAGGAAGAGTGGACTCTTTATCGTGATTACATGGTTTAATAAACAAAACGTAATATCATTAACTGCAACCCGGCGAGACGAGCACCGGTCAGGAGTTATAATCCCGCCAAGATCGCCCTCCGAAAAATGATTTGATGGGCCATTCTTCATCATTCATCATTAGTGTGAGTTCTTTCAATTTACCTTTCTCGAGCTTATCCATCTTTTGTTCATTTTTCTTTATCATTTTAACATATCGGCCGATTGTGTCTCGAAGTTCCTCACTCGTTCACATACAAACAATGAGTAGAGACATTTTCTCTTTTAGGCTACGATGGTTCGATTCCAAAAATGTCCCCATCTTTAGGCGATGGAATGAAGAAACTAACATCATCTCTCGAACATTTGAGCCATGTTGGCACGAAATGTATTATTGATATACTTCAAATCTCGGGTTTTTAGCTTCAAAGAGATGCATGGCCTTCCAAGTTTGCGAATCGAACTACTTGACTCGAGGATCTTAAAGATCCTCTCAAATGGGCTCCATGTTGAAATCGGGGCCTTCGACCTCCATATCTTGAAAATGCCCCCAACCTTTTTGACTCCTCTTAGCATTTCAAATCTATCAATTGTTTGGTGATTTGTTGGAATATAGAGGCACGTAAACCGTAATACATGCGCGGCTTTTTGCATTTCCGCAATTTTGAATTAAAGTTCACCAACAACGAGCGCTTAATTGCATAATTAAATACGAGTAAACGTAAACAAAATTCTTCAAACAAATTGCACTTACCTGGATTCTCAACTGTGGTATCCACGTAATAATGCTTACTAACTCAAGAAAGCATCATCGATCTACGCCGTTGAATCCCTCTTTTTCGTCAGAGAAGAATTTGCTAGAAAATTCTAACTTAGAGAGTTTATGGAGAAATATGAATTCACACATTATGAATTCCCCAAGAGCTCATATATATATATACCTTAGGAGAGGATTAGCTTAAGTCTCAAGTTAACCTTATTAGGAAATAAAATCACTAATCTTTATTTAAATAAATCTCTTTAGATTTATTTTGTATAAACATTGTCATATAAATCTCTCTACAGATTTAAATTCCATATATGACAAATCTCTACGATTTGTTTCCATATATATTAAATCCTACAATAATATTCCAAATATTATTATTTTTTTTTTAAGGGAATTTCATTTAATTAAATCGAAATTTAATTAAATATTAATAATAATTAATTCCAAATCAATCTATTATTAATTTTTCTCCATAAATTAAATATTAAATCTAATTTAACATTTAATCAACCAACTATAATTAGTAAACATTCGTTACTTGTTGTGTGATCAAATGTATAATAGCCCTCATATATCGAGCGACGATTAAAACTAAGCTTAACTGGTCTTAAAAATCGAACCCCTAGACAATAAATCGGACACTTTGCAAAACGATCCATATGAGGTATGTTTCGAGGAAAATGTCTGACAACGACACATAATCAAACATGGGCTATTAATGTCGATTTCCAACACAATTTCATTCATCCTGAATACTAGATTAAGTCTTGAAACATGATGAAAGTTTCTAATCACTAATTGATCATGTATGTCAGAATTCTTAGCCACAAAGTCTAAGTTGGCGTGCATCGGCTTGAGCTTTGAATTATTTATGACTTGGATCCATTATGATGAACTCAAAGATGAGAGTATTCTCTCTAAATCCACTTTGAGGAATGAATCACTATTCTTGGCTCAACTACCATATCCGTCACAAATTCTTCGTGATGAAACCCAATCTAAGCCATATCTACGCATGGAAGGGTGCAATAGCGTCGTTAGAATATGGTTGTCTTAGCTTACCATGGTCAAAGTTCATCATCCCACACATGTCGTCAATATGTGACCTAGTCTATAACATCGAACATGTTCTCGATGGTTTCCTATCAACTCTCAAGTCAAATGGAGTATCGTTTTGGAACTCGCTCCCAACCCAAAACTAACCAAGACACTCAGATACACATATTGTGGACTTACATCAAATTTAGTCCGATCTTACATATGGGTATACCAATACCCTCTAAGGTATTTGTCAGGTTCTTCATCAATCATGAGATACTTCCTATCGATCTCTCGATTTTGATCTCAGTGAGATCTTACTACACTCTCTAAAGATTTCATCTTTTGATGATGCGGATGTATGTACCATTCTCCTTGATCCGCTTTTTTTTTTACCATGTTCCTATCAGAACCAAGAGATCAATTTATTTCCCAAAAAATAAAGCCCTAACATGTTCCCGAGGTTGATTTTTCTTTCGCTTTTCATCCTCAAGGTCATGTAACCTCCATAATCAATCATCGAGTACCTACTAAGCTCTAGATTATCATTTGATCCAAAGGGTAGTATAATCCAAGATTAACTGCCCCTTCGCCCAGATACTTAAGAATCCGCTTTAACATTTGTTTCTTAACGGGCTTTTCCACAAAAGAGTCTTCGAAATTTGGATTTGCCTCGAAATCATTCGTGATACACCTATCGCAAATGTTATATCCGGTCTCTTTTATCAGCTCAAGTTCTCACTGGTATAAAAGAGATCCAATTTGAGAGCCCTATACTCTTTTTCGGATTAGTTTTTCGACCATTCTCGCCTGATCCATCTTGAAGGATGTCATCATTGGAATTCCTAATCTTTGAATTAAAGTTCAATTCCATACTTAAATACCAACAAATTTAGACGGTATACTTGGCCCGACATGAGAAGATTCTTCAAGAGAAATGCCTTTACCCGAGCTCAAGATATATAGAGAAAAGTCTAGTTCATTAGATGTAAATCTTTATTTAAATAAATCTCTTAGATTTAAAGTCAACTTCTAACATTTCAAATCTCACGACATTCTAAATCCGAAATCATTACTTAGTGAAACCTAAAAATAATAGCCAAAAAAAATCTTTTTTTTTTCTCCAAAAAAATAAATAAATAAATTTACAAGATAAAATATTTGCAAGTCAAACCAGGCCTTAATCAACTTTTAAAAACTTAAGTTAAAAAAAAGAAGACATCCTCATCTTAGAAAACACACAATCCATAGTTAAAAGTTTTAGCAAAAGTCATCGTCGAGTCTCAAGTTCGACTCCCAGAGGAACAATAGTAAAGTTCACAAAATAAAGTTTAATAGTCAAAGTGTCTTCATTATTTAAATACAAAAGTAGGCCTTATAACCAAGACACTCGAGGGGGGAAGTGATCGCCAATTCTTTGCGGCAGGAGTCCGTAGGCCTCAAAGATCGTAACTTTTGAAAGTGTTAAAAACTAACATGTTGGGGCGTGAGAAATAAATTCTCATTTGAAGTATAATCCAAGAACTTCAAGAATCAAAGTGGTTTTGCATTGATTTGCTAAATCTGATTGAAAATGAATTCTAAAATTATTAAAGTCTTACCCTTCCCTTGAAGGATGTTATCTTAGTCTTTTTATCATATATTAAACTTATTTCTTTAACATGGAATCCTTTTGATTCGTTTTATTATGCATTCATGTTTTTTTTTTTTAAAAATAAATAAATAAATTTACAAGATAAAAAATATTTGCACATCCCCATCTTAGAAAACATAAATCCATAGATACCACATCCATTCACGTCAGAAACAACCTACATCTCCTTTTTCATCATGTATATTAAACTTATTTCAACATTTATCATGCGATTCGCTTCATATTATTTCATATAGCGTATACCACATCCAATCCCCGAAAACAACCTACATCTCCTTTTCATGCATGTGGGACATAGTCCCCTTGTATATTCCTAAGTATTAGATTAAACATAATTATAATCATAATTATAATTCGTTAGTTTACTTTAGAAACCATCAACAGTCCATATAACATTAACCACTGCGATACAGATAGTGTCACCCACCTGGTAACTTTTGAGAGAAAGTTATAAACTTCTTGATAACTTAATACTTGTAGGGACTTCCAAGCCTTGGAATCGTAAGCACACTACATATCACAATCTGTATCATTCATTTATTTAAAAACTTTCGTGAGCTCGATGGAGGTATCGAATCTCGTTCTTCTTGAACTAATTTCATTTATTAAAAACTTTTATCGCTTTTGAGTTCATAGTTTGAAACTTTGATCATTTTGATTCTTCCTTTCTTTCATAATTAAGTAAAATAATTTGTTATCAAAATTATTATTCAAAACCAAGCATTCAATTCACAAAGATATGCACATTTCACAACTTAGTTAAATTTATATTTCAAAACTTCATTTATTTGATAAAATAATTAATTTTCATGCATAAATAGAATAAAATACTTATACTTATTTAAAAATTATGAAATTAATATATATTATACGAATCCTAACATAGAACAAAGTTCATAAAGGGAGATAGTTGATATTTCTTATCAATTATTCCCAGAATTTTAGAAAAGTTCTCTAGTTACACAAATCGATAAAAATGTACTAGTTGTAAATAAAAATTCATTTATAATATTGTGTTTATCCTAAAGGCCCAAATATTTTATATATTATAATAAACTGTATTTAATTCATCTACATAATTTTTACAGGATTTTATCACGAATCTAAACTATTTAATAAAATCGTTTAAACTGACAGTTCTGAAAATCGAAGGTATTGAACACCCAACTTCAAAGATTTATTACTACAAAATGGCTAAACAAAAAGCTACAAATTTGTAATATATGATACAAAACTATATGGTGGACACTTCATAATATTTCTAGATTTTTCTCATTATTAAAAGTTGGGTAAAAGGATCATCTAAAGGACTCTTCTCGTTTTAATTCGATTTTAAACACATTAACTTCCAAGAATTGTTTCTCCCAAACAGATAATCCGATAATTACGAAATTTTAGTATGTTATTATATACTACAAATAATAGAACAATATAATTTTTACATGATTTTTAGAACATCTAAAAGTAACCAAAATCACGCTTAAAATTCTCGTCCAGAAACTGTTTTCTTAGAGAAACCTATTTGACCAAAGTAACATTTCATCACTACATTCATACATCAAAAGATAAGATATCAAACCCTGTTGGTCCCGGTGCAAATCGAGTCTTACACATGTATGGGGGGAATACACGTGTTCAGTGTTTTTAAAACTTTTCTTTTATCGAGGTCACTTTGGGTCAAAGGTCCTCAAGATTTGGTCCCGAGAAGACAAATCACTCGAAGTCAAAGTCTCACTGAGACAGTGATCCTGAAGCCGCTTTAACCCTCGATAATCCCAACCGAAGTCCCGAAGTTTTGAGAGATCCCGAGTTGCTTGGATCGATAACAACTTCATCAACCCTCGTAAGAGTAAGTTCGGTTTGGTAACTATCTGTTCTAGCTACTCGGATGTCATGGTAATGGTCAATCCGCTTTAGTTTATACTCGCTTTTAAGCTTTGTTTAAAACCTTCCTTTAATGGAATAGTGATTAGGCCGTGATTCAATTATATGCAACTTCCAAAGGATTGATTCCAACCAAATCTCAAAGGAAAAATATGCTTTCGATTTAAATCAATGCAAATGCTTAAGCATACATATAAAGCAAAGCAACAAACAACACAAGAATTATAGTGGTTCGTAGACTCAAGCTCCTACGCCCACTCTCTCTCGATCCTCGTGAGAAATTCACTAATCCCTTCCCGAGCTTTTCGACTACCTCGCGTAGTTTACTTACTCAACTCGGCCCGAGCTTTCGACTACTCCACGAGTTTACTTACTCAACCCGACCTTGAAATAATCTGATGGCTTCTAGTCTTTTGCAACAGGTCGCAAAGGTTTCATCATAAACCAAGCATTCTTCTTGGGAATAACCTTGTGCAACTAAATTTTGCCTTGTTTCTACAATGTTATTGTTTTCATCTCTTTTATTCTTAAAAACCACTTGGTTCCAATGACATTGTGCCTTTTGGGTCTATCTACTAGCTCCCATACTTCATTCCTTGAGAATTGATTCAAATTTCATCTTGCATAGCAAGAATCCAACGAGAATCTTGTAGAGCTTCACCAATCTCGGTGAGTTCTTTCTCTCGATAGGAAGCAGACGAGAATAGTGCACTCTCACCATGGACCCTTCTTGTTTTTAACACCTTCAGCTAGATCACCCACAATCGACTTGTAGGATGACTATCTAACCATTTCCTTCTTGATGTTCCCCTTCAACAATATCCTCAACATTTGAAATTTTAGGTTCAGGTTAATTCAAGAAACTGGAACAACAACAAAAGGAGAAAGGAATCATCTTCCTCAGGGAAATTTATTCTGAGAACATTATCGAGACATTTGTTCCCCTTTGGTTGATAGATTCAGAATTTGCCTCACCGTGACCACATCTTCATTGGCATCACATACCCGAAGTCCGAATCGGTGTTTGTTCAGATTGGTCACCTTTAAGGTGTGTTGGCTTTCCGAGTCTCACCATCCTCGTTCCATCCTGAACTTCTTTATCGAAGTCTGAGTCACCCAATCATAGATAGTGGATCGACTTCTTCTTTTCGTGTTCAATTGGATGATTTATCATTCTTTTTCGTGCTTAATCTGGTGATCCTCTTGGTGATTCATCTGCAAGATCATGTTCTGCTTTTTTACAACAAAAGTAGATTCATCAAAAACAACATGAGGTGTTTCCTCCACAATAAAGGGGTCCTACAGCTTGTAAACTCTAAAAAGCTTTATCGACTTCGAATATCCTAAGAATATTCCTTCATCACTTTTACTATCAAATGTTTTCAATCGATCTTTACCATTATTGTGTATGAAACACTTGCAACCAAACACACGAAAAAGAAAAAACAAGAGGCTTCCTTTCATTCCAAAGCTCATAAGGTGTTTTTGCCTTGACTCTTGGTCAAGATGGATCTGCTTTTGAGAGTAGCAGATGCAAAGTTGATCGCTTCAAAATTTCAAAACCTTTTAGAATATCGATTCAACTATCATTGTCCTTGCGGCTTCTTTCGTAGTCCTGCGTCCTTCTTTCAAAGAATAACCATTTTGTTGAGGGTCCTTGCGGTTGATGTTTCATGAGTAATTCCATTTGTTTTGCACAATAATCGATATGATATGATTTATAAATTCGGTTCCTTTGTCGATCCGATTTTGACCACACTCGATTTTTTCTCAATCTTGAGCCTTTTCGCAATCTCGGCGCTTTATCTCGAGTCTCTTTCTTACTAAGTAAGAATATGACCCAAGTATATCTTGAGTAGTCATCAACTACTACCAATGTGTATTTCCGCCATTAGTGCTCATTTGGTGTTATAGGACCAAAAAGATCCATATGCAAGAATCAAGTATTCTTTCAAAGATAAACATCTAATTTGCTTTTAAATGATGCTCTAACTTGTTTTCCTTTCGCACGATCACAAATATGTTCCTTCTTGAACACTTCATTAGGTAACCCTCTTACAAGAGCTAATCTTGCAAGCTTATTCAGTGGTTTTGAAATTCAAAGATTCATTCTTTTATGCCATAACCAATCGGGTATCTGTGGAACTTTTAGCAACCAAACATGTATCTTTAGGAGTTGAACTCCAATCAAGAAGATATACATTTCCTTTTCTAGTACCAACAAGAATATTTTTCGTGTTGTATCATCTTTCACATAACATAAGTTCTTAGAGAACTCAACATTAAAACCCTTATCACAAATTGGCTTATTGAAAGCAAATTATGCTTCAATCCAGATACATATGAAACACCATGGATATGAACTCGAAAATCGATTTCCAAAGTTCCATATCCTTCATGCATTCCTTGAGTTATCTCCAAAAGTGATCCGAGGGCTTCTTTGTTCAACATAGTCCTTTGGGTATCTTCTTGAATCTGTCATATGTCTTGAACATCCATTGTCAAGATACCATACATCGTGGGCCTTTTCATCTCTCTGCTTTCATCGGTGTTATGTGATCTTTAATCACTCGGTGCCTTGTTTTCCTCCTCCTCAATGGCCATCGACAAATGTCATCACTTTCACCGTCTCGAGAATATCTCATCCAAGAGCTAGATCCCTCCTCGTAATGTTCTTCTTCTATGAACCATGGCCTTTTGCTAGAGAACTTCTTGTCTCTTTTAGCTTGCCTTTCTCTTCTCTCCTTAGCACTTCGGATCCGACAATCATAATCTGAAGTGACCTTTCTTTTGGCAATTATAAAGCATCTGTTGGTATCATCATCCCCGATCACTTTTCTTCTTTGGACTTGAGTCCTTCTTTCGGATGAACATCCTTCCGCCGTGTCCTTTCTCCCCATTTGGTTTCTCCTCGGGTTTTCCGGTACTGTGATTCCCGTAATAGCTTTTTTATTTTCCATATCGACTATTAAGTCTTTTAAACCTCCTTGCCATCGGTCTTTAGCTTATCCTCAAGCTCATCCCGATTCTTAGCAAGGGAGTTCTCGAACTTCTAGTTTTTACTGTGCTTTATCTTTTGGCTTTAAAAAGCTACATTTTTACTAGATGATGAATCATCTTTCTTTGTCGATTTTTTGGATTTTTTTATCAATTACAAACTCATAGGCCTTCAAATTTCAAAGAAGACTTGTTGATAGGGCATGTCATGAAATCATTTTGGTTGATGAATATTATGTGGCTAATTTGATTACAACTCGCAAAACAAAACATATACGTGTAAAATAAAGAAATAAGATGAATTTGTTGACCCGGTTAAAAGAAATGACTACTCTGGGGGCATACCAAGCCGATATAGTATTACGAGCTTTACATCGCGTCTGATTCTTGATACATCTTATGAAGATGAATCGATCAGATTAGCAAATGAGTTCTAGGGTTTCTCGTATATGTGAATAAACACTCTAATTTTTCGGTTCCTCACCTCTGTGTGATTTTTTGTGCTACTTTTTAGGATTATTTTCTTCGAACCTTTCTCTTTTTTTTTTCTTCCTTTTATAAAGCACTTGGCAAGCATGAAATTTTGATTGGTATAGCATGTCTTTGGAGTCTTTGGATCATGCAAGAACTCTCGGTGGTGTTGCCCGCTTAAACTTCATCTTCTAGATCGATCTTTGTACTAGCTTAAATGCAGAGGACGCTTTTTTTGATCGTCCAAATTAATCTTTTGTTCGGTTGGACTTTTTGTTCGCCTTTAATCATGTCGGTTTTATTGTCGGTTTTATATTGAAAAATTGTCCTCCTCGAAAGACACCTTGATTCCTCGGGATATTTGGGTCTTCGGATATTTGAGCGTCGAGCACTCGACCACTTTAGGATGTCCGAAGTTCTTCAGAGATCCGAGTTCAACATACCGACCGCTCTCTTTAACTCCTTCTTTCCGTCCGAGTAAGCGATATCGTTTGTTCGGTAGTCGGCGGCCGAAAGCAATTCGATCGGTTGGCGAACAAAAAGTAACTCATCCACCGGGCATGATTATTATATTCGAATATTACACGTGTCACTCTTTTTGATGATCGATTAATCCCGATTTATTATATCGAACACAACAATACCCCCAAATAAGATTCGCTTTTGTATTCTACATGGGGCCCTACCATTAAAGTCTGATTGGGCCATGTTTGGCATCGCTCAATTCGCTATTTGGATCTTTGAATTTGTACCCGATGTCCATATAAACCATATTTCTCCGCGCTTTAAACTTTTTCTCTTTTCTCTCTCTTTTTTTTATTGTCTTCCGTTCGAAAAGTTTCCGGTGAAGGCTTCATTGTTCCGTGAAGAAATTCATTCAGTAACCGCATTCTTCTTCTTCTATTTTGTAATTATGGCCTTTGCTCAATTCCTCTGCTCAATCCGACCATCATAGTTCCCCTTCGCCCCCTATTAGTAGAATCCCCGTAATAATGTAAGTACATCGGAGGCAAATGCCTCGAATTCGAGGATTCCGCTTGGCAATTTCGCAACCATTTACCGTTCTTTCTTCCGACTCATAAAGCCCAAACGAGTCGGATAGGGGTTTGACCGTAATGATTAAATCTGACGATTCTCGATTATGATTCTTAGCCCCAAATTCAAACTAGGTCTAGAAATTTATTGATAATGTTGATGTAGATGTAAATGATATCACCGTGAGGGGAAATTTTGCAACTCAGAATTTAGCTTGAATCGAACATAGGTGTAGATGGTGGGCAAAACTCAACTTGGTATACTGTTGGTGTCCCTTACAATCCAACATATAATGAGTACAATGCTCGTTATAATTTTGGTTTGCCTTAACAACCTCATAGGATTAGTGTAGAGAACGAGTACCCAATGAGCAAAATAATGAGCATAATTGATGTAGATATGCTCGCCAAATTGCATAGAATTTATGAAACCCCTAAGATGTCTTTTTTTTCGGCACCGGGTCCGATGAAATGGCCGACCAACCCCCGAGGGTTGTGTCGCAGATGAATTTGGACACCATGGAGGTCGGCCTTCGATTTCCTCTCCATCCGCAATCACCCATTTGCTCGTGAGGTGGAATATCACCATTACGCAGCTTAAACCGAACGGATGGCATATGATTATGAGTTTTTTGACTTTGTTCGGCAAAATGAAGCCAAGGTATTATCCTTCGGCAGCTGAACTTGCTCGGTTAGTGCACTTGACTCGTCCGAGGGGCGAACACGGATGGTTGTTTATGCAAGCTAACGCCAAGTGCAAAATTATCGAGGATGTGCCGAACAAAATCAGTGACTGGAAAGAGAAGTTCGTTCGTGGGGGCAATTGGAAAAGCCCTGCTCTCGAAGCGAGCCAAATGCTCGCTTGACATCCCAATCGACTTTGAGTGTACCAAGTAAGTGATTTTGTATCTTTCATTCTTCAATTTGAACCGATTTTAACTCACTTTTTTATTTCGGGATTCTACCATGCGACGGATAAGAGACAAACGACGGCTACTTCAAAGCGTTTGGCGATTGATCTGGAATCTCGCTCGTAAAGATCTGTGATAACTTTGAACACCGCCAACAGAAAAAGGGAGGTTTGTTCGTGCCCCTCATCATCTTCTTGTTGTCAAGGATCCTTCCGGTAAGGATTATCTTTTGTTTTTGTATAAGTCTTGTGTCTTTTTGTTCGCTGTTACCCATTGATTCTGATTTCATTTTATTTATAGCTTTTTTCGTCAGGACCATCGCCGTGAGTACATCTCATACACCGAGACGGCTCAAGAAAAAGGCCACAGAACTTGCTTTGATTCAGCCGAGCGAGAGGCTCAAATAATGTAGAGTAGAGAGGCGAAGAGGGCAAACGACCCTCATCCGTCTGGAGAATCAAGTCGAGCACGAGGGGGCTCCGTTAAATTTGAACATGGGGCATGAACAAACTCCACCACCAAAAAGACGAAGGGTGGAGATCGTCGAGCAGGGAGGCAATGAACAGGTCTTAACGAGCATCAGGGCGAATTCAGCAAACTCGGACAAAGACATCGATGCCCGTCCAGTCGACTCGGACCCTCTTGCGTCGAAGCTCCCGATACGACGAGCGGGCTTTATTTTGGTCCCATTTCAGATTATCGAAATGGAAGTTGCGTACATCTTCTCCATCCACCGGACCCCGATCATGGACTCCGCCGAGCTCGATCTCCAAGATAAATCATTCTGGGATGGGATCCATTTCCGGCAGTACAGTACATTTTGCTCGCTCTCTTCTTTGCTTTTGGTTTACGGTCGATATCTCTATACTCACTTGGTCGAATATATATATCTTGTAGGGTGAAAGCGGGTTGTCGCCTCTTAATGCCCAACCTAAAGAATTACTTTTGCTCGCCGAGTGTTCGCGAAAGTTCCAGCGTGCGAGCATGTTCAAAAAGCTTGCCGGACACTGCTCGAAAGCGTGGACTACCGATCCGGAGGAGTTCACTATGGGTCCCACCCCCTTGGAAAATATGCGTTTGGGGTCGGTGCTTGTGGCCAATCTATGGTCGCTCTTGAGAAAGCTTTTATGCTCAATCCGCTAACATCCAAGCCAATTATTCGCTTTGATTAGAACTTTGAAGATAAAGTGATCGAAATAACAGGTCCGTCCAGGATGAACCGAAATCGCTCAGAGCAAACCTGCTTTTGCACAAGTTGGCGCCTAAACGGGCTCGGAGGATGCTCGCCGATTTCAAGAGAATGCTCGCCTAGCTCAAGAGGATGCTCAAACAAGAGAGGGTAATCAATCTGGCCTCGGGAGGAGGTGATCAATATACTGGCGGGCTCAAAAGAAATGAATGTTGAGCCAGAACTCCGGCCGTGTTGAAAAAAATGGAAAGTGAGAGGGACGCACTTGGCCAACAGCTCATCATTGCTGAAGAGACTAATACTCGTTTAGGCCTCGAAAACTCAAAGCTGCATGATGACGAGTATATTGACTCCATGTCCAACTTCTCGTATATTTTGCGCTTTTTGCCGTCTTTGCTCGACCGCTATTAGCCACATACTCAACAAATGAGCAAATTGCCCTCTCATATCCAAATTTCAAAGAAGCATTCGTTGATAACCCTCCAGATCGCAACCTCCCAATGTCGGATTTGAATGGTCTGTGACTTTTTCTCGTTTCTCCTCGGAAGGATCAAAATTGACGATCCAATTCTGGATGAAGAGGAGAACTCAGACATTATTGTTACTGAGGTTGCTGATCAAAATCTTCACACTGAATCTGGGACCAATCAGTATGGATGAGCAAGAACCTCCCCGCGAACCGAGCAAAATGCCTCCCCAAATGAAAGCATCCGATACTGACATTCTCAAGTTGTTGAGGGACCAACATAATGTGTTCGACATTTCTCTCCGCTTCTACCCCCCAATTTTGACTTTGCACCTTGATGTCTTTTTTTTTTTGTAAAACTTGTGTAACTTTTTATCTTCTTCACTTTTTAGTTCAACAATATATCTTTAACACTTGTTTTCTTGTTGATACTTTTTTCTTTTGTCCCAACATTTTTTCAATTGAACGAATGGATTACATCTTGAATCTGCTTCTCTAACCCGTTTGTTGAGGATGAATGTTGATACTTGTGTTGCTTGATATTTGCTTTTGTTGCTTATGCGTTAAACTTTATTACTTTCCGGTTTTGCCCTTTTCTTCCGAATGAATTCAACATTGGGTTTGCTTTATGCCCGCTCCCCTCGACTTCTTTCGGTTTTGATTGTCTTATTGACGCGTTGCAATCGGTTGATCGTCTTATTTAGATCGCGACGGATGGGTTACTTTATGAACCCCCTTTCTTGGTCTTGTGATCGTCTTATTTAGGTCGATCACTTCAGACTCAGGCCGCCTTATTTAGTCATGCGACCAAGACTTGTCACCCGCTTCGTCTTCTGGGGTATCTGTAAGTACTAGTCGCCTTATCTTTATCGCGCTGCACCCATTACTCGCTTTTTTGTCGGAATCGAATCTGAACTCGCTCGTCGGTGAACATAGACACGGCTGCTCGTCTTTGTATTCTATTACATCGCTCATAGTTTGAAGAAGACTATCTATTACACAACTATTGTTATCGGACCGGGGTTTTGAATCTAAACCTTGTCTTGAGTAGACACGAATCGCCTCACCTTTGTCCGCGGAATTGATGTTGACAAGGATGTGGGTACATCAGTCGTTTACCCTTTTTTTTTTTTTTGTAACATGCTCAGCAAAGAAGAAGATAAACTTTTGTCCCTCCCGGACAAGTTGTGGTTATCTTGCTGGCGTCGTGGGCATGAGCATGTGGCGCGCATTCATTCCCGGGCTTAAAATAGGTGCGAAAGCAAAACTTTCACCAGACCATTCCGGTCCTCCAAGAGATGCCCGAGCATCAAAGATCGGATCTTATTTTCAAGGACACTATGACATCCCTCCCCGGAGGAGATTTTGGGGATGACAGGGGACTCACGGGCTTATCATCGCGTGAAGCGATGAGTAACGATGGAGTGGCAACCATGACTCTTCCGAGCATCTTGAGTCCGCAACGGGCTTCAACTCGCGCTTTTGTAATGAATATGGGTAAAAGACTCAGATCCGGACAGATGCTCGATTCAAATAAATGATCTTTGAATCGGAGAGCCGGATTCTTCTACGTCTGGGGGCATACTAAACCATCTTCCTTCCGAGAATCGCAGGTGTTTTTCCTTTTTTTCCGCTTAACCATAAGTATGCCCCCATTTATAGAACCGCCCCAAGTTAGTCTTTGGCAGATACCGGGTGCTAGCTCTCTTATTTTTGCTCTCCTTTTTGACATCCGTTAGGCTTTTTGATGACTCTTGCTCAAAAAATTAACTCATCCTCGCATGGTCGCCACCACTTGTCAACTCGCTCGACACGTATCTTCTATTGACAACTCGCTCGACCATATATCTCCCTCTCATCAATAGTGTTGTCCAAAGATTTTTCTTGAAGATATGCATCGAAAATAATATATTCTTCTTTTTTATGGTCGCCCTACTGTTGAACCGAATGGTGATTGTGTTCGCCAACAATATGCTCACTTTAGTCGTTTTAACTTTGTTCGGCCGATACTATACTCGCGCTTTTATTGATAATATTTTTTCAAATTTGACGCCGCTTCCACGAGTAAGACAATGGGACTCCATTCAGTCCTCCAAGTCATATGCCCCGCTTAGTAAACGCTTACACACTCTGAAAGGACCTTCCCATGCTCGAATCAACACACCACTTTGGGGTACCCCCATCGACGCTTTAAAAAACCAAATTTCGCCCACATTGAACTGCGCATTCAACTTTGGAATTATAAAACTTTTCTCGATCTCTTTTTTGTACATAGCATTCTTGAAATCACCTCCGTCCTTCTTTTCTTCCAACAGTCCGAATTCAAGGCGCTACCGTCATTAATATGCTCTCCGAAAGTCATTGTTCGATGACTTGAATTTTGATTTCTATTTGGTATAACATTCCGCACCAAATGCTAAAGCAAAAGGGTCTCCGCAGCTTGATGTTCTCGAAAGTTGTTCGATAAGCCCATAATATTTCAGTAATTCTTCAAATTTCATCCTCCCCCGAATTATCAAGTCTAGCCTTGAGGGTATGCTTGATAATTTTATTAACGGCTTCAACTTGACCGCTTTGACCTGGGGATAATATGGAGTTGAGTAGTGCTTTTTATGCCCCAAATGAAAGCACAATTTTGTCTCAATTCACTTCCATCGAATTGTTTGTCGTTATCGCGACCAATGATTGGGGAAGCCCAAATCGACAGATGATGCTTTTCCAAACAAAGTTCCACATCCTTTGTTCGGTGATCTTGACGATGGCCTCGACTTCTGCCCATTTAGTATAATAATCAACGGCCACCACAAAGATATCTAACTCCCGATGTGCCAAGAGAAAATGGGCGAATCAAATCGATCCCCATTTGGCAAAAAGTATGTGGGCTATAAACCGACACCAATTCTTCAAAGTGGGCTATGAATAAGCCGGAGCATGTACTGCACCGATGACACGCCATGAGCATATGCGCTTAATCCTTTTTGAGGGTTGGCCAATAATAACCTTTGTTCGATTATTTTGTGTGCTAGACAAGCCCACCAGATGATTTCCGCATACTCCGTCATGGATTTGTTGCGAATTCTTCAGAGTGATACACTTCAAGGGAAGTGAGAAGCTTTTTTTGTAAATGCTCGCCTATAATAGTATATCGAAAGCGGATCAGAATCTTTGAGGCGCAGTAGCTTTGTGCCCTATTCTCGCGAGAAGTCCCTTTGTAAGTAACTCATTATTGAGTCATCCAAGTTTCTTGTTAAGCTTGTTATTTGGGCGTCGTAATTGAACCCGATGGCGTCTGGTGTCGCGACCCACAATGTCTGTTGTTGTGTTCGTCACTCCTTCTCATTGTTGCCCGGCGTGCCAAAGCATCGTGAATGAATTACCCAATCGTGGTAATTGTTCAATGAAAACTTGGTCAAAATGCTCGAAGCAACTCTTTTGCTAGTTGTTGATATTGTGCCATTTGTTATTTCGGGCCTCATACTACTTTGTTTTGATAAACGATTATCCGAGAATCGCTATAGATCATCGACCTCACGAATTCCCATTGTCATTGCCATCCAGAGTCCAAATGATCAAAGCTTCATATTCACCTCATTATTTGTAGTTTGGAAATCAAATCGGATGGTCATTGTAAACGTTTATTGGTTGGGTTTGATGAGAACTACGCTGCTCCGGCTCTTGAACTTGTTGATGAACCATCAACATACATGTGCCATGGTTGATCGACAATTTTTTTCAGAATTTGTGGATATGTCAACTCAACCATGAAATCGCCATAAACAGCCCTTCATTCTTGTTAAATGGAGCCGAACGTAATGCCGACCGTCCTAACTCCACCGCCCGTTTGAGCAATCCGCCCGTATCCGGGTCGGTGGAGGACTTGGCGAATGGAAATGCAAAATAATACCTCGACCGAGTGGTCGAAAAAAATATGGTCGCAATTTTACACTCATTACGGCGGGCGATGCTAATTTTTCCAAAGGAGGATACCGGAGCTCGACCTCTTTTAGCACTTCACAATATAATAAATGGGCAAATGTGGGTCCTTCGCCTGTGACGAAAGCACAAAGATCGATCGCGATGTTCGGACGCAAAGAAGATACATATAGAGTTGTTCGCCTCGATAGGCTTAGATAAAGGTGTCCGAGTATCCGCAAGGTCTTTGCTTTAATGATTCAAATGCATTTTGGCAATGCTCGGTCCATTGAAATTTCCCTTCTTTAATGCATCAAAAGAAAGGTTTACATTTGTCCCTAGTTAAGTGATATAAACCGCTCACGGAGGCTAATCGTCCGGTTAACTTTTGGACCTCTTTCAAATTTCGGGGGCTTGCATATCGAAAGCATGGCTTGAATCTTTGACCGGTTCGCATCAATCCCCGCCGACTAACCATATGTCCGAGGAATTTCCTGATGAATCCCAAAGTCATTTCTTGGGATTTAACTTCATATTATACTTCCTCGATTATGTCAAACGTTTGTGCGAGGTGGGTGATGTGGTCTTCCTTATGTTCGCTCTTTTACCACAATATCATCGATATATACCTCAATTGTTCGGCCGATGTGTTCGGCTTTAACATTTTGTTCACCAAACGTTGATACGTTGCTCCGGCATTCTTTAATCCGAATGGCATGCGTTGCCAACAGTACATGTTCTTTTCACTGCAGAATGCCGTATTCTTTTGATCGTCCGGATGCATCGGTATTTGGTGATAACCAAATAACGATCCATAAATGTCATGAGTTCATGGCCCATTGATTATCAACCAAATAATCAATGTGGGCATCGGAAAATTATCTTTTGGACATGCCTTATTCAAATCAGTGAAATCAATACACAGTCTCCAAGATCCATTTGATTTGCGAACGAGCACAGGGTTCGCAAGCCATCTTGGGCATTTTACCTCTCGGATCAGTTTGTTGTCGGCGAACTTTTTTGATTTCATTATTCATCGCCGCGTATTTTTCCTGACTAAACTTTTCTGCGTTTTTGGACAACCGAGCTTGTATTGGATCAAGGTTGAGGAGTGGCGGCGTATGCTGGATCTATTCCAACCATGTCCTCGTGTGACCATGCGAACACATCTAAATTTGCTTGAAGGTAAGTAATTATTTACGCTCGGATTGGTTCGGGTAATTACAACCAACGAACACTTCTAACTCAGTCCGTTTTAATCGATCTTGATTGGCTCCGCTTGCTCAACGAAGGTCGCTTTTTTTTTTTTTGCTTCCACCGAGGGTCTTGGATGGACCCCGGGCTCATCATCAACCTCCATGGGTTCAAAAACCTATCAGAGGCTCTAGGTCCGACATTCGTTTCGGCCGATCAATATTCATTTGATCTAGGAGATCGGGGAATTAGTTGTCTCCCGGTTTATGTTCATATATTCGTGGCTCGCACGAATGGTTATGCTTTCGTCGAACTTATGTTCGCTCGGAAGATCTTTTCGGTGAGATATTTGCTCATTGCCTTGGGCTTATCAATCTCCCGTGTTCGCTCCATCATATTGACGATGCTTTGTCTTTTCCGGTACACACGATAGCAAACAATCTCGAGCTTTCTTCCGATCTCCTTTTACGCTTACTGTTCCATCTTGTGTTGGAAAATTTAACAAAGAGTAATGTCGTGAAATGTGCCGCTTTGAATTCTGAATAAAAGGGCCTAGAAACCCGTTATAAAGGATCAACATCGATTTATTAAAATCTAACATTCTAGTTCGCCTAATGTCCGAATTCAAAGTTGATTCTAGCTTGACTCCTAACCTAATCATACCATAGGGTCGGGTTACAGATTCCCCAAAACCCATTATAGTATGATTACATGGTTCAATATAACTGCTCAAATCCCCAACTTGTTTTTCCATCTGGCGAAGGGTATTGACGAACAAAATGTTCGCATAAGCTCCAGTATCAACTAAGAGGCGATGTACCTTCAACCCAAGGAGACGAGCACTGATGGTTAAGGAGTCGCTGTGGGGAGTTATAATTCCGCAAGATCGCCCTCCGAGAAAATGATTTGGTGTGTAGGTGGGGAATCGGATGATGTGCTCGCCACCTTCACCGATGGATGTTCTGCATGGCACGCGATCTCCATCTTTTTTTTGCATCTGTTAGATAACGTTGGCGCTGGTAACATCCACCCACAGCGAGCATATTCGGGACGATCATGTGGATTTCTTGGCTTTCTCGACCTCTTCCCACAAAGATGAGGCCCTCTTTTGGACGTTTGGATCTCTTACGTGATTCTTCGGATCATTTGTCAAATGTTTGTTCGGGCCTTTCGCTTTTTTTTCGATCTTATTTTTTTCTGCTTGCGAATCCCTCGTTCGCAGCTTTTTAAGAACTGGAAAAGGCGATTCTCTTCATATAGCTTCCAAAGTTGGCCCGAGTAAATCGCGGCAATTTTTCTCGTATTGTGCCCAATGTACTCGTGATAATCATAGTATTTGGAAGCGTTAAGTCGACGCTTATCCATTACAATTCTTCTTGGCACATCTAACATGTCCCGATCTTTAATTTGATTAAAGATAGTTTTAAAAAACGCCCAAGAGACTTCGTAGGGCATTTGCTTCTTTTTTTCTTCAAAAGGTTTGAAGAGGTCAGGGTCCATGACCACTTCATTCGTCGTTTTCTTTTTCAAAACTTTCCTAGCGATAGTTCTCGTCTCAATTGTGATTGTGCAAGCAAATCTTACATGGCTATGATTTTAGTTTGCCGCTCTCTAAACTCGAAAGTATGAGTTCGCCAATCTTGATGCATGGCCTTCCACATGTCTCAGATTTAAAGTCGCCCTCCGACCACCGCGAGGATCTTAGCATCCTCTTCAATCGGGCTCCATCATACAAACATTTATCAAATCTTTCTATGTATGATCGATCGGACTCACCTTTTAGTTGGGAAAAAGTCGCCAACCTTTGTTTTTGTTTCGAAGGCGAGCCACATGGATGAAAAGTGGGACAAAATTGCCGCCCCATTTGTGCGAAAAGACGTGATGGACGCAGCGGGTAAAGTTGTAAACCACCTATGTGCCCGATCACCCAAAGTCATGGGGAATGATCGGCATTCGTCGTCGCATCTGTAGCCCCCCATCGCGATCATAAAGTCCGAATATTTGCCGAGATGGACATGAGGATCCGACTTCAAAGATCGAAAATGGGAATTGGCGGTCGGGTCTTTGCGACTTTCTCTTGTACTTCGCCGCCATGATCGCCGGTGATAATGGCGAGCAAGGTATCGGTGCTCGCTTCGAGGTGGCCCTTAGCGGCGCCAGATCGGCTGTAATCCTCGATGGCTTTTTGCATTTCCGCAAATTTTGTGGGATCGATAGACTTAGATTGGGGTTGTTTCCCATCATGAGGATCTCGTGGATCATGCTCGTGATGGGCGCGCCCCCTCTCCAAGTTTGTCCTTGACTACCCAATCGGTGATGGATAGATGGCTTTGTTCCCGCCGATTTTTTGTTCGGTATCTTGGGATGCTTTTGAAGATCCGAATGTGCGGGCATCTCTATTGGATGTCTCTTTCCCGACCTCGTCGCCTATTATTGCCGATTCGGTCTTTGGCGAGAGCCTCAAACGTCCCAAACGCCGATGGTCTAGACCGCTTTGAGGCATTTCGTCATCCGACGTATCATCGAGCTTTTTTATTGTCCGCTTTGCGGTTTTTTTTTTTAGCTTGCTCATTTGTCGGGTGTATCACGAGTGTTGCTCTTCCCGCTTTTGAGCCTCTAACCGCCATTTTTTTTTTCGCCCTCTCTTTCAGTGCTCGCAACAAAAAAAGTGATGGCTTTTGTAAGGGCCGCGGATCATTGGCTATATCCTCCAAGGTTAATAGTCTCCATTTTGATCTTTATGAGGGTTGACATTGGGCCTCTCTACGGTCATATGGTCGGCTTTGTTCCGACCTCTCCGTTTGTGTGTTCCTAGATTGAGGCATTTTATTTCTTTTTTCTGCCTCGGCTAACTAGGGGTTCGTGTATGGGTTGGTTTTTTGGATTTGGATTCGAAAATTCAACGATGTTTTCGACGAATTTTTCTATTGCACCCTCCTTCTAGCGCCAATTGTTGGTAGTCATTTTTTTACGGAGAGTATTATGTGGCTAATTTGGTAACAACTCATAAACAAAATGATTAATCGAACAAGAACACTGCGAGAAGAACCGTAGTTCTTCCCTGAAATGTGGGTGTGGGTATATAAGTGAATGAGGGAAATATTCCAGTGTGTGTGTTTACAATGAACTGTGAGGTCCTTTATATAAAGAGGATCAGCATGACAAATCATAAGCACGACAAATCGTTAAGCACGACAAATCAATAAGCACGACAAGTCGTTAAGCACGATAAATCGATAAACCGCGACAAGTCATGTGCATAAAGCATGACAAAACATATGCGTAAGCACGACAAATCACGTGGTCTCGGTGGGACCTGCTGAAATGTGATAATTCGTCCTGCTGACGTGTGAAAAATCTGGTGATGCTGACGTGTGATATATCTGAGCACAACACTCAGGAAGGGATTAGTGAATTTCTCTGAGGATCAGAGAGAGTGGACGTAGGAGCTTGAGTCTCTGAACCACTATAATTGCTGTGTTGTTTATTGCTTTCCTATCGTATTAATCGCTGCATTGATTTAAATCGAAAAGCATATTTTCACCGAGATTTCAGTTGGAATCAATCCAATCGGAAGTTGCATATAATTGAATCACAAACTTAATCACTATTCCATTAAAGGAAGGTTTTCAAAGAAAGCTTAAAACGCAGTATAAACTAAAGGGTCAACCATTCCGACATCCGAGTAGCTAGAATGTATAGTTACCAAACCGAACTTACTCTTCCGAGGGTTCAATAAGTTAGTTATCTGATCCAAGCAACTCTCTCGAAAAACTCGTGGACTCGGTTGGGATTATCTCGAGGTTTCGGAAGCATTTCCGAGATCACTGCTCAAGAGACTTTGACTCGAGTGATTTGTGCTTCTCGGGACCAAATCTTCAGACAACCCGACCCAAGTGACCTCGATAAAGAAAAGTTTTAAAACACCTTGAACACGTGTATTCCCCCCATACACGCACGTAAGACTTGTTTGCACCGACCAACAAGTGGTATCGAGCCGAAAGGGTTCAACTTGACCACTGCTTTTGTTGACCAAAGTTTTATTTGCTAAAAATACTTGTGGTCTATCCTGAATCGATCTTATTTGGTGAATTCTTAAAAGACTCGAGATAAAAATGTCTTCTAAGAAACTTCTCATGTTCTCAGTGGAGAACTATGATTTATGGAGACTGAGAATGCAGGCTCACCTGTATTCCAAACATGAACGTATGTGGAGAGTGGTCTCTGAAGGACCATTCCAATTTACTCGGTGAATCCCGGAGGAAAGAAAATGAGAGAAACGATCCTAGAAAGCGTAATTTCCTAAGTCCGATGACCAACCGACTTCGAGGAGAGAAAGTTAATCAATCTAGTCTACATTGCTAAAGACACACTATACAAAGACAATTGATGATGGTGTGATGGGAATGATCTCTCACCGCAATCTTTTTGAAAAGAAATTTGGGATACACTAGTCAGAATGTGCCAAGGCACGATCATATCAAGGAAAACAAACTTTCAGTTGCAATTGGAAAGTTTGATAGTTTTGAAATGGAAGAAGGTGAATCTATTGACAAATTGGAAGTCAGATTCACTAGTATTATGAATGATCTAAATCACTTGGAAAGAAATATCCACAAAGAGAAATTGCATTGAAAATTCTTAGAGGTCTTTCTAAGAAATGGGATATACATGCAGTGGTGATTGAAAACACCAAAAACATTAATTCAATGCCCTGTTGTGTTCGATATAATAAATCAGGATTAATTGATCATCAAAGAGCGACACGTGTAATATTCGAATATAATAATCATGCCCGTGGATGAGTTACTTTTTGTTCGCCAACCGATCGTAATTGCTCGCCCAAATTTATCGAACAAACGATCCGCTTACTCGGACGGGAAAGAAGGAGTTAAAAGAGCCAGGTCAGTATGTTCGAACTCAGATCTCCTGAAGAACTCAGACATCCTAAAGGGTCAGAGTGCTCGACGCTCAAATATCCCGAAGACCCAAATATCCTGAGGAATCAGTGTGCTCGAGGAGGACAATTTTTCAATATAAAACTGACAATAAAACTGACATGATTAAAGGGGCGAACAAAAAGTCCAACCGAACAAAAAGATTAATTTGGACGATCAAAAAGAAGCGTCCTCCGCATTTGCTAGTACAAAGATCGATCTAGAAGATGAAGTCGAAACGTGGTAACACCACTGGAGTTCTTGCATGATCCAAAGACTCCAGCACATGCTATACCAATCCAGCACATGCTATACCAATCCAGCTCATGCTTGCCGAAGTGCTATAAAAGGAAGAAAAAAGAAGAAGAGAAAGGTTCAGAAAATAATCCCAGAAAAGTAGCCTACAAAAATCCCTAGAGAGGTGAGGAACCGAAAAATTAGAGTGTTTATTCACATATACGAGAAACCCTAGAACTCATTTGCTAATCTGCATCGATTCATCTTCATAAGATGTATCAAGAACTGTACGTGTAAAGCTCGTAATACTATATCCTGGCTTGGTATGCCCCAGAGTAGTCATTTCTTGACGAACTAGGTCAACAAATTCATCTTATTTACTGTTTATTTTACACGTATATGTTTTGTTTGCGAGTTGTAATCAAATTAGCCACATAATATTCATCAACCAAAACGACTCGCGACACTGAGCTTTCTGACTACCTCGCGTAGTTTACTTACTCAACTCGGCCCTGAGCTTTCGGACTACTCCACGTAGTTTACTTACTCAACCCGACCTTGAGCTTTCTGACTACCTCCGTAGTTTACTTACTCAAACACAAACAAGCTTTGGACTACCTCTCAGAGCTTACTAACTTCTCCTATAGAGCTTTCTAACTACTCCGCGTAGTTTACTAACTCTTTACAACTCTTCTCACCAACAAACACACTCCAACTACCTTCTCAAGGGTTTGGGGTTTCTCGGTTGGTTTCCAACTAGGATGAGATATCCTTTACAATGAAGTACAATGCAAAGGCTATGATATCTCGACTAAGCTTCGGATATGTCTTATCAAGCTTGACTTAGTTTAGTGAGCTCTCTTCAATATAAAAGAACTTGGGAAATTCTAAGTTTTTCGAGTGCTTTTACTTTGCGATAATAAGTTTGAGCTCTTGAGTTGCTTACAAATTTCCCGTAACCTTACAATGTAGAGGGTCACAAGTATTTATAGGCATACATCAAGATCACTCTTGAAAAACTATACGTTGGAGAGATAGCTTCGTGAGTTTCCTCTTATGGTGTGTGAGGAACGGCTATATTTAGGGTTTGAAACTCCCTAACACGTTTTAGGCAATAGTCTTTCATGTAGTCGGTCTTCACTTTTTGCGATCGAACTTTTGTACTTGACATCTTTTTTCAAATGATTCTTTGTCGGTGTCGGTATGGTACGATCTTTGTCTTCCTCTTTTTGACTTTTGTCTCCGATTAAAGGTAGACACCTTCAACGGCTCTTTTTTGGTTACAAACTACGAGTTGATATAACCTTAACAACACTCGACTTAGTTCCTTTTGTTTGCATTTGAATGTCTTGGCAAATATCTATTCTTCTAAGGAATCGCGATTTTCTCGATGATTGCATCCTTGGATAGATATTCTCGATTGCCTCGGAACATTGGGGTTTATCTTGAGCATTGATTACATTCTTTGAGTCTTCGATTAATTCTTGTGCCTTGATATTCTTGATCTTCGATTCTTGATCTTACATCTACGTGTCTTGAGTCTTAGTCTTTAGGGTCTTGAAGTCTTGAGTCTTGGCGTCTTCGAGTCTTGAGTCTTCCGCGGATATCTTGGTGATATCTTGAATCTTCATCTTTGAGTCTTGATTCCTCGATTTCATCTTTGAGTCTTGATATCTCGATTTCTGCTTGATATCCTCGTCTTGATATCTCGATTTCTTTCTTGAGTCTTGATATCTCGATTTCATCTTTGAGTCTTGATTCTCGATTTCTTCTTGAGCCTTGGTTCTCGGTTTCTCCTTTGAGTCTTGATTCTCGATTTCTCGCTGAGTCTTGAAACCGGTTTCATCTTTGAAACCGGTTTCTTGAAAAGCTATCTTGAGTCTTGAATCTTGAGATCTAATCGATCTATATCTCTTTGTTATACATTTTGCAGATATCATCCTGAATACTATAAAACTGAATCCTGACTCAACTATCAAGATTATCCTGAACATGTCATACTCAGGTTGGGATCTAATCGAAATCGTATATCTTTATTAAATTCATCTCCCAACAAACTCATACATTTACATACATACAAACAAGTTTATTAGAGTATAAAGGGCTCATAAACATGTCATTTATACATTAAATAAGTAAACATAAGTATTTAACTATTAATCTTCAAGAAAAGGTAGGTTTTTGCTCATTACCTTGTTGTTTCTTGGTTAACACTTAGAAAGATCTTTGTTTTAGTTAAAAAGGGTGGAGGAGAAGTTCCTCCTTGGCTTGGTGATGGTGGTGAACGAAAATCACTAAGGGAGAAGGTTGAGAAGTCCTTCTCCTACTCCTCTCTTCTCTTCACTCTCCTCTCTTCTTCCCCACCCCCCCTTTTTTTTTTTTTTTTTTTTTTAAACCCAAACTAAAAGTGGGGTGTTAGCTGCTATATATAAACTGAAATGGGGAGGAAGGATACGGCTGATGGCTTGCTGTGGTCAGATGGAGTGAGGAAATGGGAAAAGAAAGCATGGTGTGTTGATGTGAGGAGATGGGAGTAGGTGGAATTTGACTGCAAGACTTGTTATAAAAGTACATACCCTATACATGCACGAATCAAATCTATTTTTTTTTTTTTTTTTTTTGGCTATTTTTGGATATTTTTGGAGACCAATTGGTACTCTAATTTAATTTATATGCAATATGGTTCTCGTAGTCGAATTCCAGTATTTTTTTGTACGGGTTTTGGCTTCGAAAAATTAAATTTAAAACTCAATAAAATCAAACATATTTTAGGGTTTCAAAATGATAATTTATTTTAGCATTAAAACTTGACTTCACTTATTTACTTATTAATCAAACTTTAAAACTTATTATTCTTCAGTGTTGCTAGTTGTGCCTCCAATCCAAAAGCTCGTCTGTCACCTGTAAAATTTAAATATTCGCATAAATATATTATTCGTTAAAACATTCACATTTAACTATTTTTATTCTTATTTTAAATCTTGATTTTTGGTTTTGTGTTATTACATCCTACCCCCCTTAAAATAAATTTCGTCCCCGAAATTTACTTACTCGCATTCTTAAGGTACTGAGGAAACTTTGCTAGGATCTCGTCCTCTCTCTCCCAGTGGCTCCTTCCTTTCCATGCCTGCTCCATTGTACTAAGACTAATGGAATTTCTTGATTCCTCAAAAGATGAATCTTTCTTCCTAAAATTGTCAATGGTACTTCCTCGTACGTTAAGTCTTCGGCTTATCCCTAAATCTTTAAAATTGACGATGTGTTCAAGATCATTCAAATACTCCCTTAGTTTGGATACATGAAATACGTTGTGCACTTGGGATAACTCCGGTGGCAAAGTTAAACGGTATGATACATCTCCGACTTTGTCCAGAATATCGAATGGTCCTATATAACGAGGCTTCAACTTACCTCTCTTTCCAAAATGAATTAATCCTTTCATGGGTGCGACTCTTAAAAACACCTTTTCACCAACTTCAAAGTGTAAATATTTCCTTCGAGTATCAGCATAAGACTTCTGACGATCTTGAGCTATTTTGATTTTCTCTCTGATTCGCGAGACAATTTCAGTCGATCTCTCTACTAGCTTGGGCCCTAAGATCTTTCGAACTCCGACCTCATCCCAACATATCGGCTGATCTGCATTTCTTTCCATAGAGTGCTTCGAATGGTGCCATCTGTATAGTAGCTTGGTAGCTATTATTGTAAGCAAACTCCACTAAGGGAATGTGTGTTTCCCAACTTCCTTCAAAATCCAGGGCGCATGCCCTTAACATGTCTTCTAAAGTTTGTATCGCCATTTTTGATTGTCCATCCGTTTGAGGGTGGTATGCAATGTTGAAGTTTAGCTTAGTTCCCCAAGCTTGTTGCAGGCTCTTTCAAAATTTTGAGGTGAAACGAGGGTCTCTATCAGAAACTATCGAGACAGGTACCCCATGCAGTCTGACTACCTCTTCTATGTACAACTGGGCAAGCCTATCCAAAGAATAAGTCAGGTGAATGGGAATGAAGTGAGCCATTTTTGTGAGTCTATCCACAATGACCCAAATGGCGTCATGATTTCTCATCGTCTTTGGGAAACCTGTGACAAAGTCCATGGCGATATTCTCCCATTTCCATTCTGGTATTTCCAACGGGTTTAACAATCCTGACGGTTGCTGGTGGTCTGCCTTTACTTGTTGACAAGTTAGACATTTTCTAACGAAAGTGGCTATTGACCGTTTCATACTCCTCCACCAAATATTTTCTCGTAATTCCCTGTACATCTTTGTCTCTCCGGAGTGTACGACATAAGGAGTGTTGTATGCTTCCTTCATGATTTCTCTTGTTAACTCTTCTTTTCTTGGCACACAAATCCTATTCCGAAACATTAAAGTTCCGTCAGTACTTATGACAAAGCCTTCGATGGTTCCCTCTTCCGTTCTCTTTCTCATTTTCTCGAGGAATTTGTCGTTTTTTTGAGCTTCTTTGATCTTTTCTTTCAAAGTCGGTTGCACTATGAGCGCAAAAAGTGTTGTGTTAGTACAACAATGGTGAGAAAATTCTAACTTCATAAAGAAGTACTTCAGGCTTTTGTGGTCTGTGTATATCTCGCACTTACCTCCGTATAGGTAGTGTCTCCATATTTTCAATGCGTGAACCACAACTGCTAATTTCAAATCGTGAGTTGGATAATTTTGCTCATGCAGTTTTAATTTTGCGATGCGTATGCAATGACCTTCCCGTTTTGCATAAGGACGCATCCCAACCCTGATAGAGATGCATCCGTGTAGATTACGAGTCCATCGGATCCGTCGGGAATAGTTAACACTGGCGAGGAAGTCAATCTCTTTTTCAGTTCTTGAAAACTCTCCTCACACGCTGGCGTCCAGGCAAATTTTTCACTTTTCTTGGTCAGTTGAGTTAGAGTTTTCGCGATGCGTGAAAAGTCTTGTATAAACCTCCTGTAGTATCCTGCCCACCCAAGAAAACTCCGAATTTCATTATTATTAGTCGGGGCTTTCCAATCCACTACAACCTCCAACTTTGCAGGATCCATTTCAATTCCCTTTGCTGAGATTATGTGACCCAAGAACATAACCCGATCTATCCAAAATTCACACTTGCTGAATTTTGCATACAACTTCTCTTGTCTCAAAGTTTCAAGTACGGTTCTGAGGTGCTCTTCATGTTGTTTTTTATCTTTCAAGTACACTAATATGTCATCAATGAACACAATTACGAATTGATCTAGGTATTGATGAAAGACTCGGTTCATTAAATCCATGAAAACTGCGGGTGCATTTGTCACTCCAAAAGGCATCACTGTGAACTCGAAGTGTCCATACCTCGTCCTGAAAGTTGTTTTTGGGATATCACTCTCCTTAACTTTCAGTTGGTGGTAGCCTGACCTCAAATCGATTTTGGAACACACTGTAGTGTGTTTCAACTAGTTGAACAAGTCCTCGATTCTTGGAAGAGGGTACTTGTTCTTAATGGTTAATTGATTCAGCCCTCGATAATCGATACACATTCTAAGTGATCCATCCTTCTTTTTCACAAATAGCACGGGCGCTCCCCAAGGTGAAACACTTGGTCGGATGTACTTCTTGTCTAACAATTCTCGTAATTATTCTTTCAGCTCTTGTAATTCCTTGGGGGCCATTCGGTATGGCGCTTTTGACACGGGTGTAGCACCAGTTGTCAAATCAATGGCAAATTCTACTTGACAATTAGACGGTAATCCGGATAGTTCCTTGGGAAAAACATCAGGGTATTCTCTCACAACTCAGACTTCAGCTACCCCTTATGTTTAGTTGTTTCTGAAATGGTAACTAGATATCCCTGACACTTCCCTCCTTGCAGTAGCTTTGTGGCTTTCATTGTGGAGATTACTTGTATCCTTACGCCCGTTCCCATTCCTTGAAAGGTGAATCTTTAACCATCTGTCGTTTCAAAATCTATTTCTCTTTCCGAACATCTTATGGTAGCTTTGTTCTTTCTTAACCAATCTATTCCTAAGATTATATCAAAATCTTTCATTTCTAGTACATGGAGATCGGTTTTAACTTGGTGTCCATCTAGTTCAACACACACTCCCTTTGCTCACACTCAGAACTTCACCTTTAACACTTTTTAAGTTAAGAGCTTTCTAAAAATTTTCATACATGAAAGAGTGTGATGTTGTAGTATCTAACAGTACGTGTGCATGTGATCCAAGTACTAGTAACATACCTGCCATGGTTTCATTCAGATTTGGGTCCTCCACTTCTTCCTCCTCAATAATAACGTTCACCTGAGCTCGTACCCTTTGTCCTTGCACTGGGACGTTCCCTCTTGGTGGTCCCGGTGGGCAGTAGCTCCCACTTGGGGGTCCAGGTGGACGGTAGTTGTTTACCGGCGGCTGCCTGCCCTGATTTCCTTTCCGTGACATCGGCCCACTAGCTGGCTGAGGGCACTCGGAGATCTTATGCCCAGGCTGGTGGCATCGGAAACACGTGCTGGTTCCTCTGAGACATGCCCCGATATGCATCCTGCCATAGTTCGGGCATGGGAATGAAGGCCTCGGCCCTCTAGAGGAGACAAAGTTCTTTCCTTTCTGAGGTTGGTCATGGCTTCGTTTGAAGTTCGGCTGTCAATTCTTATTTGTTGATAGTGCGGGTGGGGCTTGTTTGAACTCTAGACCCAAACCAATAGAAACAATCAGTGCATGGTCGAAAACTTCATTGTAGTTCTGGAGTTTTAATCCTGCTACAACTCCTCCGACTTCTGGCCTCAGACCTCTCTCGAACCTCCTGGATTTTCTCTCATCGATCTCCACCAAATGTGGAGCATAACGAGATAGCTTATTGAACCGTTTCTCATACTCAGTCACAAAGAGGGTTCCTTGTTGAATATTCACAAATTCTACTTCTTTCTGGTCTCTTAGAGCTTGCGGAAAGTATCTCCTCATGACAGCCTGTTTGAAATCTTCCCAAGTCAAAGTTTCTCTTTCCCCATCGTTTAGTGTGCGCTCGTAAGCTTCCCACCATTGAGCAACACCCTCTGCAAGTTGAAATTGGGCACACGAGACTTTCTGTGCCTCAGTTACTGTCATATGCTTGAATATTCGTTCTAGTTTAGCAATCCACTCTTCAGTTCCCATGGGTCCCTCATTCCCCTTCAGTCGGGGTGGTTGCATCCGACGAAATTGTTCAATAGTGGAGTTTACATGATGATGGTGTAGTGGTGCAAAGGCAGGTGGTGGTGGTGGTGTTTGCTGCTGGATGAAAATCATTAGTGAGTCAAAAAATTCGCGGTTTTATATCGGCTCTTGAAGCAGCTGGTGGGTGTTCCCGCCCCGCTAATCCCTCAGAGGCCTCACGGTCCTCTTCACGAGTGGCACGTGTTTTCTTCTTAGGCGTCATCCTAAGACAAGGTTAAGAAATGAGAAGAAAATATTACATCATATAGGTGTGGTAAAATTCAAAACAATAGAACCCAATATTTAAACAGCAAGGTATCAATATCAATTCATGCAATGAGACCACAGTAAAATCGGAACATACTGTCGCGATCAGCAGCACGATTATTGGGTGCAACATTGTAAGTTAGAGAATTAATAACACAGGTTATAAATAATCAGGTAAACATACAATGCAAATAACGAAAATAGCTCACGAACACATGGAACAAAGTACGTATATATACAAGGTGAGACATTTGAGTTCTCAAAACAGGGTGGAGGAAAGAGTCTCCAATAGAAATAAGTACAGTCAACATACAAAGTAGAGTACGTATAAGTCAACCTATCCGACTCCAAATCCGCTACAAAAAATTGGATCGAGCAACAAAAGGTTAAAACTATGTCAACTAATTCTACTCTAGTCCACACACGGGTCATCCAGCTATAATCGGGAAACTACCCCAAAAATATGTACATCATCAAACCCACTACACAAATCAGTCTGAAGAATGTCCTGGAGGGCGGCTAGGTCCCGCCTCATCATCGCGCATACGGGGGCCCTCCTGAATAGGACTACAGTCTCCCTGATCCTCAATGTGATCGTCATTACGCTCGAGGTCGAGGAAATCCTCAGACGGGTCAGACTCCTCAGGCCCGCCTCGTAGTCCTGTCTCGTCCCAGTGGGCAAAGGCTCTATGACGGTGATCCCTCACAAGATCTCGGGGCTCACTCGCCTGCTCAGATAGAGATATGATCCTCCGTCTAGTAACGTCAACCTGCTCCGAAAAGGCTCCAATCTGTGCTATCAACATAGCATAGGCCTGACGGCCAGCTCGTGCCTTAGCCTCCAACATCTCAGCCATGGCACTTTGGAAAGTGGCCCGTGCAGTTGAGATGAGGACCGATTCATGGCCCCCACTGCACTGTTAATACTCTCCACAAGTCCATCCATAAAAGTGGCCAAATGGATGCCCTCTCCCTCACGGGAATCAGCATGCCACAACTCATCATGAACAACTTGGGCTCGGGGCAACCACATGTTCTGAACAACATCTCTCAATGTCACAGCAGCCTCCTGATCAGAGACTAACAAACCCTCATCTGCAGCTCTTGCCCGATAGTGGGCAAAGTGAGCCACAAAGTCTGCTATAGTCTCCTGCTCTCCCTGTCGAATAGTAAGGTATCGGTGCCTAAAAGCCATGCTAAGTACCTATAACTCCCAGTCCAAAAGAAAAACTAGGATCAGCAAAAGGTAGAAGTAAGGAAATAAAATAGTAATAATGTATATGAAAACAATTTGTTATGCGTTGTACTTGTATAAAACAAGTATGAGATCTTTGTACATGTATTTTTCTTTCTCTTTTGGATGATCAAGGTCTTTTCGTAATTTACGTTCAAGATTTACCTATATTATTTCTTTCTTATTTGGGTGTTCTTATTTGTATGTGTTTTGTTCTTCAACATCAACTAAGTAATACATACCTCGAGGCTTTTCCGGTTTGCTGCAGTAGACAACTTCCCCACTAATAGAATTTTTGTTATGTTCTTTTTTTTTCGTAAAATTTAATTTATTTCTTAAATAAGTTTCATTTGGAAAGTAAAACAAATCATTAGGTCCAAAGTTTGAAAATTGGCTCTGATACCACCTGTAACGCCCCGGAATTTAGAAAATCGACTTCTAACAGTTCGACATTCTAAATCCGAGTCATTACTTAGTAAAACCTAAAAACCGAGCCAAAAAAAATTCTTTTTTTTAAATAAATAAATAAATTTACACTATAAAATATTTGCAGCGGAAAAACTTATGTTAAACAGTAGCACATCTCCATTTTCAAAAACACACAATCCATAGTTAAAAGTTTTAGCAAAAGTCATCGTCTAGTCTCAAGTTTGACTCCCGGGGGAGTAGTAGTAAAGTTCACAAAATAAAGTTTAACAACCAAAGTGTCTTCATTATTTAAATACAAAAGTAGGCCTTATGGGGAAGCGATCGCCTACTATAGGTCTCGGGCCTCAGCATCGTAACCTGAAATTGTTAAAGTTGGGGCGTGAGAAATAAATTCTCAGTGGACAACCTGCATGCTGTTATATAGATTGACAGAATTCTAAAATTATTAAGTCTTATCCCTTCCCGTTATCTTAGTCTTTTATCATATATTAAACTTATTTCTTTAACATGGAATCCTTTTGATTCGTTTCATATTATGCATTCATGTGGGGCGGCACTGGTAGCGTAAACCACATTCAATTCCCATAAATAACCTACATCTCCTTTTCATCATGTGGGGCGGCACTGGTAGCGTATACCACATCCAATCCCCATAAACAACCTACATCTCCTTTTCATGCATGTGGGACATAGTCCCCTTGTATATTCATAAGTCTTAGATAAAACATAATTATAATCATCATTATAATTCGTTAGTTTACTTTAGAAACAATCAACAATCCATATAACATTAACCGTTGCGATACAGATAGTGTCACCCACCTGGTAACTTTTGAGAGAAAGTTATAAACTTCTTGATAGCTTAATACTTGTAGGGACTTCCGAGCCTTGGAACCGTAAGCACACTACATAGCACAATCTGTATCATACATTATCATTCGTTTATTTAAAAACTTTCGCGATCTTGATGGGGGCATCGAATCTCGTTCTTCTTGAACTAATTTCATTTATTAAAAAACTTTTATCGCTTTTGAGTTCATAGTTTGGAACTTTGGTCATTTTTTATTCTTCATTTCTTCCATAATTAAGTAAAATAATTTGTTATCAAAATTATAATTCAAAACCAAGCATTCAATTCACAAAGATATGCACATTTCATAGCTTAGTTAAATTTATATTTCAAAACTTCATTTATTTGATAAAATAACATATTTTCATGCATAAATAGAATAAAATACTTATACTTATTTAAAAATTATGAAATTAATATATATTATACGAATCCTAAAATATAACAAAGTTCATCAAGGGACCTAGTTGATATTTCTTATCATTTATTCCCAGAATTTTGGAAAAGTTCTCTAGTTACACAAATCGATAAAACTATACTAGTTGTAAATAAAATTTCATTTATAATAATGTGTTTATCCTAAAGGCCCAAATATTTTATATATTATACTAAACTCTATTTAAGTCATCTACATAATTTTTAAATGATTTTATCACGAATCTAAACTATTTAATAAAATCGTTTAAACTGGCAGTTCTGCAAATCGAAGGTATTGAACACCCAACTTCAAAGATGTATTACTACCAAATGGCTAAACAAAAATCTACAAATTTGTAGTATGTAATACAAAACTATATGATGGACACTTCATAATATTTCCAGATTTTTTTCATTATTAAAAGTTGAGTAAAAGGATCATCTAAAGGACTCTTCCCGTTTTAATTCGATTTTAAACACATTAACTTCTAAGAATTGTTTCTCCCAACGACTAATCCGATAATTACGAAATTTAGTATGTTGTTCTATATTAGAAATACTACAACAAAATAATTTTCACATGATTTTTAGAACATCTAAAAGTGACCGAAATCACGCTCAAAATTTTCGTCCAGAAACTGTTTTCTTAGAGAAACCTATTTAACCAAAGTAACATTTCATCACTACATTCATACCTCAAAACACAAGATATCAAACCCATACATTTACATACATACAAAAAAGTTTATTAGAGTATAAGGGGCTCATAAACATGCCATTTATACATTAAATATGTAAACATAAGCATTTAACTATTAATCTTCAAGAAAAGTTAGGTTTTTGCTCATTACCTTGTTGTTTCTTGGTTAACACTTAGAAAGATCTTTGTTTTAGTTAAAAAGGGTGGAGGAGAAGTTCCTCCTTGGCATGGTGATGGTGATGAACGAAAACCACTAAGGGAGAAGGGTGAGAAGTCTTTCTCCTACTCCTCTCTTCTCTTCACTCTCCTCTCTTCTTCTTTTTTTTTTTTTTTAATTTTAAACCCAAACTAAAAGTGTGGTGTTAGCTTGCTATATATAAACTGAAATGGGGAGGAAGGATATGACTGATGGCTTGCTGTGGTCAGATGGAGTGAGGAAATGGGAAAAGAAAGCATGGTGTGTTGATGTGAGGAGATGGGAGTAGGTGGAATTTGAGTGCAAGACTTGTTTTAAAAGTACATACCCTATACATGCAAATATAAAATCTATTTTTTCTTTTGGCTATTTTTGGATATTTTGGAGACAAATTGGTACTCTAATTTAATTTAGATGTAATATGGTTCTCGTAGTCGAATTTTGGTATTTTTTTTGTACGGGTTTTGGCTTCGAAAAATTAAATTTAAAACGCGATAAAATCAAACATATTTTAGGGTTTCAAATTATAATTTTTTTTAGCATTAAAACTTGACTTCACTTATTTACTTATTAATCGAACCTTAAAACTTATTATTCTTCGGTGTGCTAGTTGTGCCTCCAGTCCAAAAGCTCGTATCACAAAATTTAAATCTTCGCACAAATATATTATTCGTTAAAACATTAACATTTAACTATTTTTATTCTTTTTTTAAATCTTGATTTTTTAGTTTGGGTTATTACATCTGACCCATCATGTACATCTCGAATTTTCCTTGCATCAGTTTGCTGAATTTTTCACATAATTTCTGATTGGGAGATCTGAAGATAATGTCGACCACGTAGATCTGAACCATCAGAATATCATCTCCGTCTTCAATTTTGAATAAGGTTATGTCTATCAGTCCCTTAGTGAATTCGCTGTTATCAAGAACTAGGATAGTGTATCATACCAAGCTCTGGGAGCATGTTTCAGGCCAAAAAGAGCTTTTCTTAAACGGTATACTTGGTTGCTTGATTCAAAGCTAGGAAGTTGTTCAACATAAACTTTCTCTGCTAGTACCCCATTTAAGAATGCACTCTTTACATCCATCTGATACACAATAAACCCTCTATGAGCAGCATAAGCCGGAAACAGCCGAATGGCTTCCAGGCGAGCGACTGATGTAAAGGTCTCATCATAATCAATCCCTCCTGATTGTGAGTACCCTTCGCAACAAGTCTTGCTTGATTTCTTGTTATCACATTGTGCTCATCCTTCTTGTTCTTGAAGACCCACTTAGTGCCAATCACATTTTGGTGAGTTGGTCTGTCTACAAGTTCCCAAGCTTGATTCCTTTCAAACTATTCTAGTTCTTCTTACATGGCTAGAATCCAGTTTGCATCAGCTAGAGTTTTCTCGACTGTTAGAGGTTCCTTCAAGGACAGATAACAACAGTACATTGCACTCTCACCAAGTTGATGTCTAGTCTGAACTCTATTACTTGGATCTCCGATTATCAGATCAGTTGGATGATTTCTCAGCCAAGCCTTTCTTGCTTGTGTAGTTTTATCCTGGAGGTCATCGTCATCACCTGTAATAGAATCACTAGAAACTTGTATAGGGACGTTAGTTGGGTCTACCTGATAGTGACATATTTCAGCTGATGTTGGAATCATTAAATGTTGTTGTCTATCTGTCTAATCATTAGGTGTTCCCCCTGAACTAGATGGTTCAGTTGCTGCTGTCTCAGCTGTATCAGCTTCTTCATTGACAGTTGTACGTACCTTAGGGTCTGATTGACATGGTAAATCATCAAGATCAAGTTGGGAATATACACTATAACGTGGTCTGATTCCTTTTCTTTGATACTCAATTGATCTATTTTCTGAGCATTAGGTACTTGTTGATCTGGTACAGCATGATCTGAGGCAGGGTTCTCCTGTTCAGGTGTTGACTCATCAAAGACCACGTGAGGTGTCTCCTTCACAACTAGAGTTCGCCTGTTCAACACCCTGAAAGCTTTGCTGGTTGAGGAATATCCTAAGAATATACCCTCACCTGACATAACTTCAAAGGTTTTCAACTGACTCTTCCCATTATTGTGAATAAAAAACTTGCATCCAAAAATATGGAAGTAAGAAATACGAGGTTTTCTGCCCTTCCACAGTTCATAGGGTGTTTTGAAGTGAATCTTAGTCAGAGAACATCATTTCTGAGTGTGAAATGCAGTGTTGATTGCTTCTGCCCAGAAACGGTTTGGAGTTGCATGTTCAGCCAACATTGTGCGAGTAGCTTCTTTGAGTGTTTTGTTCCTTCTTTCTGCTACACAATTTGTTGTGGCGTTCTAGCGGCCGATGTCTCATGCTGTATCCCAAACTCCTTGCAAAAATCAGTCAGCAAAATCTGTTGAGTAGCTCGATTCTTGATAGTGCACTAATTAGTCGAGAACTCAACACTGAACCCGTTGTCGCAGAATTGTGAAACCGATAACAGGTTATGCTTTAAACCATCGACATACGAAACTCTAGAAACCCGTACATCATCATTGACTAAGGTTCCGAATCCTCTAGTAAAACCAAAGTTATCGTCACCAAAGAGTACACGTGGGCCTTCTTGTTCTACGTATGAACTGAGGAGATGTTTGTTGCCAGTCATGTGCCTTGAGCATCCACTATCGATGTACTAAATAGTTGCTTGTACACCTCCCTTATTGACCAAACCCACGTGAACCTGCAATCAAATCAGACTTTAGGTACCCCAGTAGGATTGGGTCCTGAGTTGTTAGTGTTACCTTTCGGGATCCAAACAAACAGGGCACTTCTATGATAATCATCAAGATCAAAAGGCCTTATTTGTCTCCCATAAGCATCTACATAATGATAAGTCTCTTCATGTGCGTTCTGATCATTATGATTATGAGTGTGGGCCTTGGATGAGTCATAAGACTTGGGATTTTTCTTGGTAGCCTGTCTTCTTTTAATCCAGTGAGGCTCAGGTGCAGTTGTCCTCGGTTTTTTATTATAAGGGTAGGTACGACTGCTTCCATCAAAAGATTCATATCTCTTTCGCACAAATGGCTTTGGCAGGTTACCTTTGGCATGTTGGATAGGCAGCTTGGACTGAGTTGACTTCAGCTGAGACTTTCCCTTGTGAGATGGTCCAGGTTGGTGTCTACTCTGCTGATTCGGCTGAAGTCTCTTTAGAAGAACTAGGTTCTTCTGTTGATTCCTCAACTGATGTCTGATCAGTTGGGGTCCATTTTTGTTCCCTTTCTAATCAGGCATCTGTCTTGCCTGTTCAGCTGGTCCTTTACCCTTATCTGATACAGATTTGGCATAATTTGTATCTTTATCAGAAACTTGTTTGGTTACACTTTTATGATGTGAACTAGACGAGACTCTTGAGGATCCAGAAAAGTTTTCATACCCAATACCCTTCTTATCAGTTGGCTTGCGATAGTAGTTGTTCAAGTTCTGAATAATTTTAGATGATTTCGTGAAAACTTCTACTTTCTTTCTCAAATTGTCCTCAATATCTTTTAGATTCTCATGCATTCGGAAGAGTTCATCAAACTTAGCCTGAAGGACCTTGAGATCATCAGCTTGTTTTAGGTTGAGAGCCTGCTTTTCTTTAACCAGCTTTCCCTGATCAGTAGAATTGACTTTCAGAAACTCCATTTATGTTGTCATCTTTTGAACAATTTCAACTGATTTCTGTTCAGCAGCTCTACTTGCCTTATTATCCTTGACAAGCCGAACATTCTCAGTCCTTATGTTATCGTTCTCAACTCCCACACGTGTATAAATATCTATTGCATCAGATAGATCATCAAGCAATTGCTCATTATAGAGCTGCAGGTCAATCTCTCTAGTAGGTGTGCTCAGCACAAGAAGTGTGGAAACAGAAAGCACAGAAGGTTTAGAGATTACCTCAGTTTGGTCAGCTTCTTTGGCCATCAGACAGATGTCGTCATCAAATGAAAAGTTCAGATCGTAGACATCTTCAGTAGTGGTCATCAGGCATAAGTCCTCAACAAATGAATACCCGGAGTCATCTGAAGGCAAGTAGGGGTCATCGATACCTGATGTATCAATTACCATGGCTTTTCTATCTCAGTACAATTGCTCTCTTCTGTTTCGCTTTTCTTCTCTCTCCTTCGGAGTCAAGTTAGGGCAATCAGCAATGTAGTGACCTGGTTTCTGACAATTGAAGCATACTCCAAGATCTTCAGAATTTCTTCTGTTGGGTGAGTCATTTCTCCGATAAGATCTGTCAGGAGATTTTCCAGTTTCCCTATAATTAGAACCTCTTAGATCTGATATATCATCTCACCTGTCATCCTTTCGATCATCTATTTTCTCTTCTCTCGATCGTCTCTTCGATAATCTCTTCTGTCATCAGAATGATTTCTCTCTTTTGATCTGTCGGTAGATCTCCTATCTCTTCCTCTGCTATTCAGATAGTCTCTATAGAATATTTGGTACTTTCCCATTTGAAAATTCGATCGTTCAAGTTTTCTAGTCAGCAAAGCAATCTGTTTAGCCTGACTGATGATGTTTCCAACTGGTTCACCAGATCGTGAACTGCTACTGGTTGCCTGAAATGCAACAGCTTTTGTCGTACTCGATGTAGCTTCAGCAGGAACTTCATCATCTTCTCGTCCTCTTGCAATCAGATCAAATTCATGAGCTTTCAGACTGAGAAACATGTTACTCGGTTTCATTGTTGCAATATCTTGACAATCCTTAATCACAGTGACATTCATATCCCATTCCTTGGTCAGGGACCTCAGAATCTTGTAGTTAATATCTTTGTCTGACATTACTCGTCCTAGATCAAGAAGTCAGTTGACTCTTTGAGTAATTCTTCCATCAAGCTTCTCAAATTTGACCAGTTTAAGCTTCTCAAATTTAACCGGTCTTTTGATCATTTGTCCTTAATCGTTACGTTACCTTCGATTTCGAAAAAGAGTATCCCATACCTCTTTAGCAGTTTTCAGATAGTTGACTTTTTCACGCGTAGTCTTGTCCAATGTCTCCAACTGTATCCTGATTGGATAACTTTTTTTCATCGGCGTCCATCAGAGAAGGACTCTTTCTTATCCTTGCTCCAGTAGAATGATCTGGATCACGATCAGCTCCTTCACCTGGATTGGTGTAGTAGATGATGATTAGTCCTTGTTCAAGAACTTCCTTCATCATGTTTCTTATGACACCCAGATGGTCGCTCATGTAAATTGTCCAATCGGCATACTCATCGATAGAGAACTTGGGCAGATCTTGGTTCATTCCTGTAGTGTTATCCATCCTGACTATGTGATTTGAAAAATAGATGAGTTTTAAAAACATGTTTTTCAAGATGTGTTCAAGTGACCACAATTGTTCTTCCTCAAGAACCGATGATACTCAAAGCTAGTGATCTGTAGAACCACCGCTCTGATATCACTTGTAGGTCTCGAACAAGTTTTAGTGAGGCAGAAGTCTAGAGGGGAGGGGTGAATAGACTTCTGAAACTTTTTCGTGAGATCATATGTGAATAGCAAGTTTTCGGGTCAGAGTGCGAGTGAATCAGTATGGACTGATATCCAACTTACTGATCGCTTGAGAGCAGATCAGTTCAGTTTCTATAAGCTTAACTGATTGTGCGGAAGATAGATTAACCCGTGTGAAAAACCAGTTTTTCAAATCAGATCCTAAGTTTTCTAAAACAGATCAGATGACTAAGTGTCAAACTGGTCAGATCAGCTGCTTAATGCAAAATTGATCCATACTTAGAATATGCATGCAAGTTTGAATATCAGGTGTGTGTATATAAGTGTAAAACAGATAAAGCACACAAGATTTATAGTGGTTCAAACAACTTGTCCTACGTCCGCTCTTCCCTATCAGCAGAGGCACCAACTAAACCAACTGGACTTATATTAATGTGTTAGTCCAACAAAATGCAACAGATGTTTTAAGAGTTCTCACTCAACCAATCCCAGAAATCAAGACTAGAAACCCTAGCTTGAGATCTTGCTAAACAAACTTAACCTAACACTCGGTTTGGGTATAAGATTTGAGTTGTTCCAACTGGAATTCTATCATATCTTCTGAGTAGCCTAAAGCTAAAGGAAAATAATTATTGCTAAGAACTATGGGATGAACACTAAGAAATATTCTTGAGTTCTTGGTGTTCTTCGTGCGAAAATAGCTTGTGCTTGAGCTTTGAATTATTTCCGTAATCTTACTCTGAAGGTTAGATCCCATATTTATAGAACATGAAATCAAAGAGCCGTTGGAGAGCAATTTGAATTTCAGGCTTTTTTAGGTAGCTTGCAAGTTTAAGTTGACGTGCTCAGGAAGGCCATGCTGTCTACGTGCAATATTGTCCTTTCTAGCTGTTTGCCCTGATACGCCATATCCTGCGTCATCAAATTCCGTATATACGTGTCGAGATCTTAGTGGCTAACAAGGACACTAATTTGGCGCCTTGTAAAGCCAGCTGTGTTGACATTCTTCTGGTCTGAATCTCTTTATATGTTTTGGATAGGTAGACACGCTTATCATGCTTCTGACTTTGCTTGATCTGATCAGTAACCTACTGATCAGATTACCTTGAGTCTTCTGATATGGTTGTCTTAGCTTCAACCTCTCAACTCTACTGATCTTCCAAAGGAATAGGTCTTCTGATCTTCTGCATTTGCTGATCTTATCTTCTGTTCTTCTGACTTAACATATACATATTGAGTACCCCCTCAATATGTGACCTATTCTATAACATTAGCCGTCTAACATGTTCAGCTGGTTTCCGATCAATTCATCAGTCGACTAACAGGTTCGACTAGTCCTATTACAAATGTTTTGGAACTTCCGTCAACACAATAAATATCTCAACAATTTTCCCCTTTTTGATGGAACCAAAACATTAACCAGAAAGTATGCTGAACACAGTCAAAGATAAAGTAAAAAGAGACAGTAAATCAAAAGACAACGAGAGTTTGTCTTAAGATCAGAAAAATAGAACATTTCATTGATAATGTGAGCATTACAAGTACAGAGTGAAAAATTCTAGTCTGATCTTACAGAATTAGGACTTCTGATTTCTCCAGTCTCTCTCTTCCATCGGAACAGCACACATCTCATAGAGTTTTGCTTTGATTTCTGCAACCTTGTGTTCTTCATAGATGTCATCTTAAACCAAACACTTGTTCAGAGTTGCATTGAAAGCAATCTTGTCCAACTTCCCATCAGAAGTTTTCTTGTATTCCATGATTTTGATCTCAGGGGCAACTGGAATGCAACTCAGTTTCTTTGCCTCACTCATTATGCATTCATAGAATACTAGATGCTTGTTATTCAACCAATCTCTAAAGATTTCATCTTTTTCATTAGCAATGGAAATAACCTGATTGATGTAAGCCGTGATGTACCATTTTCCTTTGATTGCTTCCATTATTTTACCATGTTCCTATCAGGCTTAACAATCACATCCACATCTCCAGGAAGAATTGGCTCTACGAAATGAGATCCTTCCCCGGATTCAGCAACAAGCCCTTTCTTCTTCTTAAGCTTATATGATCTGTCGAGGCTTGATGCATCCTCAATTTTCTTCTGTCTTTCCTTCTCAGCTTTCTTCTTCTCTTCCGCTTTTCTCTTTTCTGCAAGGTCATGTAGCCTTTTCTTCTTTTCTGCAGCAATTGTCTTCTTGTTTTTCTTTGATGCTTTCTTTCTATCATCAAACTCAGTTGAAGAAGAAATGACCTCTGTCTTTTCTAGTTCTGCAGTTGCTCTAGTGTCTTTCTTCGGCCTTTTCTTATCCAGCGTGATCTAGATTTCAACAACAAAGTTTTCAACCTGATTCAGTCTCCCTTGGACTTCAGCATCTTTCTCTTCTTCCCCCTTTTTGGTTCCCTCAAAAAGAGTCTTCAGTTCAGTACTGAGGTCACCAATTTTCTGTGAAAGTGCTTGTTGTAGTTCCTCAAGAGCAGGAGACTTGATCCCAACATCAGGCTATGTTGTTTCAACAACTGTGAGCATCGAACTATGGGCCTTATCAACAACTTACCTGACCTTGTAATAAATACTTTCAAGCTTATCAGCAGAAGAGTGGACTCTCTTTGTTGCATCAGTAATATCATTCTGCAGTTTGGTGAGTTGGGCCATCTTCTCATTCATCATCAGCGTGAATTGCTGATTTCTGCTTTCCTCAAGTTTAGTCATCTGCTCGTTTACTGGTATCATTTTATTAGCAGTTGTGTCTCTGAGTTCCTCACTCATTCGCATGCAGTGAGTAGAGACATTTTCTTTTTCGGCTCTGATGGTTGATTCCAAGGTGCGTGGAATGAAGAAACTAACATCATCTCTGAACATTTAAGCCATGTTAGCACGAATTGTATTCTTGATATACTTCATTAGATTTTCTTCAATGAGAGGAGAAGTTTGCAAAATCTGAACTACCTGACCTGTTGATAGTGAGGGCCTTCGACCTCCATATCTTCAGCTTGACTCCTCTTAGCAGTCAGGTCTATCAATTGTTCGTCTGATTGTGCCTTGGCTAATGGGGACTGTGCCGCATCTCCCACAACAGCTTCATCGGCAGCTTCTTCAGGTTCCTCAATGATCCTCATTTCTTTGGTCATCTTTTCTGTGTCAGCCATCTGCTCAAATAGTTCTTCAACGCTGATCGGACCACTGTCACCAATTTCTTCCTCAATCGGTTTCAACTGCTGCATTGTTCGACTGTATTTGACCATCTTGTGGGTCATCTCCCTGTGCATCGGGGTATCTGATATATCTAACTGTCATGTAATCAGGCCGGCTACCACATCATCAGATAACAGATCAGGGGCAGTCTCAACACCAGCAAGTTTGCGCATCTAAATTTCATAATCCAGAAAAGGACGAATGCCACCTTTCTGCTCAAGAATGGTTCCGAAGTCCTCAAACTTCTTCAGCCTGATATCCCTCCAAGTGAGCACATCCAGAACAGTGGCTTTCGCATCTGGTTTGATGGCAAGTTCTGGGTATCTTTCCTCAAGCATTTTCTCCAATCGCCGTCTGATAATTTTTTTCTATAAAAGACAGAATTTCTGGTTCTGGAGAAGATGGTGGAGAGGGTACTATTGATGTCGGAACTTCTGGAGCAGGAGAGGAGGTTTCAAGTTGAGCAGATTCGGGAGAGAAAGGTTTGTCTGATGAAACCTGTATGCTCTTTGGCTGTGGCTTAGTTTGAGCAGAGCCTTTGGAAGGAGAACTGTGGGAAACAACTTTAGACGCTTGACCTGGTCCTCTAGGTTGTCTACTGATAAGAATGTTATCATCCTCATCAGAATTAGATGGTACACAGGCCTATTTGCTTTATCTTTCCCTTCCCAGCAGCATCAGCAATCGATGATGATTTGGCTTTCTTGGCAGCAGGCTGTGCTAGTTCTTTGAAAACAATGTCTTTTTCTGGTTTCTTGGTGGCAGCCTTTCTCTTCTGACAACCTTTACCTTTCCTGCGAACTTCAATTGCTGGTTTAACAGCAGCTTCGGCATCATCATCAAATAAGCCAGGAATTAGCTTGTTGATGAGCATCATTCTCTTATGTGCCAACACATAAGGAATCATCTCGTCTTCGCTCCAGTCTCTCTCTTTCATCAAATCAATCAGGATCAGAGAGACCTTGTGTAGTATAGTGATTTTGGCAGATAAAACAATTTTCCCTTCTTCTACCACAAATTTTCCAGATTCTTCCAGCAATCTCCTTTTCAGAAACCCTTACCAATTGATCTTCGCATCGTCAATTATAGCAGCCATGATCTTGGCCTTTTCTTGAGTTACTGCATCCAAGCTATAAGTAATACCAACAATGACTTTCTGTACCATGTCGAACAGTAATTGAAATTTCCTTTTCAACATAGGTTTCTTAAATCCCTTTGTATGGTGAGCATCAGCAGGGCAGAGTAAATTGTCAAAAATGGCCCTTTCCTATCCGGCGCGATACACATCTGGCATAATTCTATCTGCCGGGGCTGGAAGTCGGAAAATTCTCTGTAAATCATCATCACTGATTTCTAGGTGTTCTCCCTGGACCTCTGAGTATAACACTCCATCATGCTCTCTCAAATTGTATAGAAACTTGAGAGCACCATCCAATAGGATAGAATCCGCGCTTGCAGAGAAATATGTTTTTAACCCACACTCCTTCAACATCTTCAAAATTTCAAGGGATTCGGAATCTGTAGGCGTCCTGAAATCCACACACCTTTCTTCGATAACCTCATCGACGAAATTTCTAAAGATTGGATCCTCAGGTTCTGGTTCCGGTGAGGCGTGTGAGGAAGAGTGAGCGGTCTCTGCAACATGTCTCACTTTTGGTGCCATTTCTGTAAATATTTGGAGTGATTGGTTCTGAGAAATATGCATATAATTACTAAGCAGATAATAAAAGCATAAACACAAACACATTAACAAATTTACCAGATAATATGCACGATAATACGAACTCAAATTAAGTTTATGAAGTATGAAAGTGAATTGCAGAGAGATTGAGTTCTAAGAGAAATGGTAAAATTGTGAATGTGAAAATGAGTGTATGAGAGTGATGAAGGGTTTTAAAAAGGAGAGGGAAGAGACATAATTATTCTCAAAATCGGAAACCCAAACGACGTCTAATCTAGATCGACGGTTCGGGTGAGGCAGTTTTAAAAAAATGCAGATTGTGTGGTCAAGGAAAATATAGACCACAACTTTTGAATTTTAAAAAGCGTAATTAATGCATTTAATACATATACCTTGTTGGAATATAGAGGCACGTAAACACGTAATACATGCGCAGCGGAAATTAAAGTTCACCAACAACGAACAATTAATTGCACAAAAGGATTACAATAATCATAACAAGAAATCTTACAATAACTGTAATACAGATTCCTCCACTATGGTATCCACGTAATCCCCTAGAACGGATCTGCACGAATCTGCCAGTGTTGAATCCCAAGTTGAATCAGCTAGGAAAATCCAAACTTTAGATCTTATGGAGAGAATACGAAGTTACGTTATTTGTAAATTCCCAAGAGTCTGTATATATAGGGGAGGATCAGCTTAAATCTTAAGCTAGCCCAATTAGGTAATTAAAACCCTAATCCTTATTTAAATAAATATCTACGATTTATTTCCCCATATAAATCTCTACGGATTTAAATGCCTTATATGAAAATCTCTACGATTTATTTCCATATACATTAAATCCTACAATTATATTCCAAATATAATTATTGGGAATTCTTATTTAATTAAATCCAATTCAATTAAATGATATTAATAATAATTAATTCTAAATTAATCTATTATTAATTTCTTCTCCATAAATTAAATATTAAATCCAATTTAACATTTAATCAACCAACTATAATCCGTAAAAGGGAAATACTTATTGTGTGACCCATAGGCCCTCATATATCGAGCGATTAGTCAAACGAACGGTCTTAATTGAACCCTAGTCAATAAATCAGACATTCTCAATATATGAGGTACGTTGCGAGAAACATGCAACTACCTGTAACTGTAACGTGGGCAATTGCGATTACCTCATTTCATTCACGAATACTCGATTAGTCTTGAACATGATGAAGTGTCTATTCAAATAACTTAATCAATTTATCCTAAATCACTAATTGATCATTAGTGTCACACTTAGTCACAAAGTCTAAGTTGACGTGCATTGGCCAATGACTTAGATCCAATTATGATGAGAAGGTGAGTATTCTCTCTAAATCCACTTTGAGGAATGAATCCTTTTCTTGGTTCAACTACCACACACATGCACTTCGTGATGAACCCAATCCAAGCCATATCTACCCATAGACGGGTGCAAGCGTCGGTCATGGTCAAAGTTCATCACTCCACACATGTCGTTCGTATTGACCTCAAGTCAAAGGAGTATCACATCGCTCCCACTAACCGAGACACCCGTAGACACATATAGTGGAACTACATCAAACGGTTTCTCGGATGGGTATACCAATACCCTCTAAGGTATTTGTGCATCCATCATGAGATACCTAGTATCTCGTAGTAAGTGAGATCTTACTACACTCTTTAAGAGTATGATGCAGATCGCACACCAATCTCCATTGCATCATCAATATCCCTTTCTTGATGATCCTCGATTGGGGCTATTTAAGAATCATGCTTAAGTCATCTGAGTTCTCACTCACTCAATGACAACAATGATTCAAGGGAACACATATAAGAATAAATGCAAACAATCAAAAATAATATTCTAATGAGTGTAACGCCATACATTTAATATTAAACAAATAATAATATTAAACCAATATTGAATATTATCTGAGTATTATGTCCTTACAAAAGATTGTCTCTAGGACACTAACACTAACATACCTCGCGTCCGCATTTAAAGAGTGTCAATACGACATCATTAAATTAATATTTAAATGCACAAGATAACCAATCAATACATAAATGAAAACAGAAATAGCAGGGAGTAAGAGATACGTATCTTGATTGACTGATATTGTAATCAGTCAATTACCACGAGTGTTTGTCCATATCATTCCCATCTGATTGTTTAAGTGTTGATCTTAGTTGTTCCTCTAATCCTTAGTCTTTTCCCAACAATGTCCTTTTCTTATCAGTTTACTACTGATCCCTTCATATCAGTTGAGGTTCCTCCTTCAACTGATTCCTCGTCTGATTAATTTCTTAACCAACTGGTCTTAGAGACCAATCCTCCAAAGAAATCAGGTGCATCTTCTCCTAAGTCCAGTAGCCCTAGCTCAATTGATAATTTTCTAAATCTGATTTCAGCTAAGGGTTTAGTTAAGATGTCAGCTCTCTGTTTATCAGTATGGATCTTTTCCATTCTGATATTCTTCTTTTCAACATGATCTATGATGAAATGATGTCTGATGTCCACATGCTTGCATCTTGTATGTAGAACTAGGGTTCTGAGTGATAACAATATCACTATTACTGTCACAGAATATAGGCACATTCGTAGCTACAATGTTATAATCCTTCAAATGCTGATGGGTAGTATAATCCAAGATTAATTGTCCCCTTCAGATACTTAAGAATCCGCTTAGCTGTTTCCAGGTGACTTTGCATTGGATTTACCTGAAATCTGGCACGTACACCTACTGCAAATGTTATATCTGGTCTACTGGCAGTCATGTATAAAAGAGATCCAATGAGAACCCTATACTCTTTATGATTAGTTTTCTGACCATTCTCGTCTGGATCCATCTTGAAGGATGTCATCATGGGAATTCTGGCAGTCTTGCAGTTCTGAATTTCATACTTAGCTAACAAATTTATGGTATACTTGGCCTGACAGATGAAGATTCCTTCAGTACTCTGTCTTATCTGATGTTGGGAAATTTGTAGTTTTGATGGAAGTTCCAAAACAGGTTGTAATAGGACCAGTCAGACCTGTTAGCTGACTGATGAATTAGAAATCAAGTTAGGATGACCCGCTGAGATGTATAGACAGATGATGTAATAGATAGGTCACATATTGAGGGGGGACTCAATATGTATAGGATAAGTCTTGAAGAAGATCAGATGACTAGAAGATCAGAAGATCAGCTAGTCAGATAACTAGGTGAAGATCAGAAGATCAGGTAATATGCTGAAGAATCAGAAGACCTGAAGATCATATGACCACCATGTAACAAGACTCAGAAGACCAGAAGACCTACATCAGAAGAAGTGAAGAAGAGTCTGCAAGTTGTGCTAAGACAACGTGCATCAGAAGACTCAAACAGGTAGACTGATCAGCTTGGACTAATCAGGTCAGCTCAAATCAGGTGACAACCTAGAATTTCACCAAGTCATACAAGTTCATCAGACACAAAGAATGTCAACCTCAGTTGGTAAATCAAACATTGAACAAGTGTACTTGATATCCAATGAGAGTAAGACACGTATGTACGGAGCTGACAGTACAGGACGAAGTGCTTCAGAGTGAAATAGCTAGAAAGGACGATCATACATGCTTTTGTCCATGCCGCCTCTGCGCACATCAAATCGGGCCTGCAAACCTACCTAAAATAGACAGAAATTTGAATTGCTCTCTAAAGGTTAGTTTGATTTTGTTCCTATATGTATGGGGTCAAACCTTCATAGTAAGGTTACGAAAATTATCATCAAGCTCAAGCTATCCACAATTTCCGCATGAAGAACACAAAAGTGAAGAATATTTCTAAGTGTTCATCCCATAGTTCTTAGCATATAAATCTTATCCTTCAGCCTTAGGCTACTCAAATACTAGAATAGATTTCTAGTTGGAATATAACAAATCTTATACCCAAACCAAAGTTAGGTTAAGTTTGTTTAGCAAGATTTCAGACTAGGGTTTCTAGTTCTGATATCTGGGATTGGTTGAGTGAGAACTCTTGAAACATTGGATTGTGTTCGACTAACACAAATCTAAGATTTAGTTGGTGCTCCTGGCGATAGGGAAGAGTGGACGTGGGACAAGTTGTCTCGAACCACTATAAAAATCGTGCTTTATCCGGTTACACTTTTACACTATCTGCACACTACTTGTTTGTATATTGCATGCATATTCTAAATTAGATTTGCATTAAGCAAGTCTATTTGACCCTTTGTCATCCGATTCAAAAAATAGATAACTTAGATTTCCTATTTAACAAATTGTTTTTCACACGGGTAAAACTTAACTTCCACACATCGAAACCTAGACAATCAAGATCCGCCCTCAAGATCCGTGGTTGGATATCATCCAAATTGATTCACAGGATCGGGTAACTTGCTTGTCTATCATCTCATGAAAAGTTTTTAAGTCTATTCACCATTGTCTGGTCACCTCACAAAAAACCCGCAACCTTATCAAAGCGGTGGTTCTCTACGTCAAGTGGCTTTGAGTATCATTTAAAAGAACCATTGTGGTCACTTGAACAGATCTTGAAAAACCTGTTTTTAAAACTCATCTGTTTCAAAACTCACATTCAGCATGGATAACACTTCGGGTATGTATCATGACTTGCCCAAGTTCAATGTTGATGAGTATGCCGACTGGAAGATCTTCATGGGGAACCATCTGGGTTCGATCAGTAACAGAATGATGGAAGTTCTTGAACGAGGACCGATTATTATTTATCATACGAATCCAAATGATGATAACAGAGATCCAGATCATGTTGTTGGTGCACGTGTCAGAAAGAGTCCTTCGTGATGGATGCTGAAGAGAGAAACCTATCCAATCTGGATACAGTAGCCAAACATCTCATCATGAACTTCGATGGACGCGATAACAAGTCTTGCCTTATTTCTGGTTATCACATTGTGCTCATCCTTCTTGTTCTTGAAGACCCACTTAGTGCCAATCATATCTTGGTGAGTTGGTCTGTCTACAAGTTCCAAAACTTGATTCCTTTCAAACTGCTCTAGTTCTTCTTGCATGGCCAGAACCCAGCTTGCATCAGCTAGAGTTTCTTCAACTGTGAGGGGTTCCTTCAAAGATAGATAGCAACAACACATTGCACTTTCACCAATCTGATGTCTAGTTTAGACTCTATCAAATGGGTCTCCGATGATCAGGTTAATTGGATGACTGGTTATCCAGGTCCTTCTTCCCTGATTTTCATCAGTTTGGAGATCATCATCCTCTTCTGATAGTTATTCGTCACTAGAGACTAGGAGAGGTACTTAAGTATGATCCACTTGGCATGGACATATCTCAGCTGATGTTGGACTCATCATGTGTTGAAGTCTGTCCGCCGGAATAACAGGTGTTCCCCCTAAACCAGATGGTTCAGTTGTTACTGTCTCAGCTGTACCAGCTTCTTCATTGACAGTTGTACGTACCATAGGGTCTGACTGACCTGGTGAATCATCAAGATCAAAGTTATGAACTTACATAATGATGTGATCTGATTCCTTTTCTTTGATTCTCAACGGATCCATTTTCTGAGCATCAGGTACTAGTTGATCTGGTACAGCTTATTCTGCGGTAGATTTCTCTTGTTCAGAAGGTGTCTCATCAAAGACCACATGAGTTATTTCCTCCACAACTAGGGTTCGCCTGTTGAACACCCTGAAGGCTTTGCTGGTTGAGGAATATCCCAAGAATATACCCTCATCTGACTTAGCTTCAAAGGTTTTCAACTGACTCTTCCCATTGTTGTGAATAAAACACTTGCACCCAAAAATATGGAAGTAAGAAACACAAGGTTTTTTGCCCTTCCACAGTTCATAGGGTGTTTTGAAGTGAGTTTTAGTCAGTGAACATCTGTTCTGAGTGTGACATGCAGTGTTCATTGCTTCTGCCCAGAAACGGTTTGGAGTTGCATGTTCAGCCAACATTGTGCGACCAGCTTCATTGAGTGTTATGTTCCTCCTTTCTGCTACACCATTCTGTTGTGGTGTTCTGGCGGCTGATGTCTCATGTTGTATCCCAAACTCTTTGCAAAAATTAGCTATGAAAGAATTCAAGAATTTTGTTCCTTTATCTGATCTGATTTTCATAATACTGACACCTTTCTCATTCTGAAGTGTCTTGAGCAGCCCAGGTATCTTTGTAGTGGTTTCATTCTTCTTATACAAGAATACAACCCAGGTGAACTTGGAGAAATCATCCACAATCACAAGAGTGTATTTGCGTCCGCTGAAACTAAGTGGTGTAACTGGTCTGAATAAATCCATATGGAGCAGTTGCAATACTCTGCTGGATGGAGGTGAAGGAATCCCTTTGAATGAAGCCTTGACTTGCTTTCCCTTCTGACATGCGGCACATGTCTGATCCTTAGAGAAAACTTCACTCGGGAGTCCCTCAACCAAGGACATCCTTGCTATCTTGTTAAGAGTCTTAAAGTTCAGATGACTCATTCTCTTGTGCAAGAGCCAACTGTTGCTTTTGGAACTCTTAGCAATCACGTACGCATTTCTTGGACAACTGTCCCAATCTGCAGTGTAGATCGTTCCTTTTTAGAACCAGTTAGCAAAATCTGTTGAGTAGCTCGATTCCTTATAGTGCACTGATCAGTCGAGAGAATTGTGAAACCGATAATAGGTTATGCTTCAAACCATCGAATACGAGACTCCAGTAACCTGTACATCATCATTCACTAAGGTTCCAACTCCTCTGGTAAAACCAAAGTTGTCGTCACCAAAGAGTCTACGTGGGCCTTCTTTTTCAACATAAGAACTAAGGAGATGTTGACTTCCAGTCATGTGCCTTGAGCATCCACTATCGATGTACCAGATAGTTGCTTGTACAACTCCTTTATTGGTCAAACCCACGCGAACCTGCAATTAAATCAGGCTTTCGGTACCCCTGTAGGATTGGGTCCTGATGGGTCAGTGTTACCTTTCGGGATCCAAACAAACAGGGCACTTCTATGGTAATCTTCAAGATTAGAAGGCCTAATTTGTCTCTCATATGCATCTACATAATCATATATCTCTTCATGTGCTTTCTGATCAGTATGATTACGAGTGTGAACCTTGGATGAATTAGAAGACTTGGGATTTTTCTGATGGGTCTGACTTCTTAATCCAGTGGGGTTCAGGTGCAGATGTCCTGGATTTCTGGTTGAAGGGATAGGTACGACTGTTACCATCAAAAGATTCATATCTCTTTTGCACAGGTGGTTTCTGCAGTTTACCCTTAGCATTCGACTTTGGGAAAGACCACAAGTCGGAGGCGACCTTAGATGGTTATTTATAGCGAAGATACGGGTAACTGAAAGCATGGATATCACGGGGTAAGCAAAGGCAAGTATATCCAGATGCGGAAACCACGGGATTAACCGATAAAACCCTAGCTCTAGCGGCTGGGTGCTTGGGAAGCCCATTGAAGGAAGCCCACGGAGGAGTGTACCCTAATTTCTACTCTATAAATACAACTTGTATCACTTATTGTAAAAGGACGAAATCTTAGTACTCTTAGGCAAAAATATAATAAAATACTCCTGGCTTGGGCGCCCCCAGACGTAGTCTTCTTCAAAAGGTGAACTGGGTAACCAAATCTGCGTATATTTCATATGTGTTCTTTGTTACTTAATTGATCCCATTCAATAATATCACGTTGCCTTAGATGTAAAATCTAGGTCACAACATTGGTGCCGTCTATGGGAAACACTCTATCAATTTGCTGAAAAATCCACAGAAAACCCATCCCTTACCAATGGCGATCAACCAAGGTAACACTACCAGAAACGAGACAGACCACCGCGATGGTGTCGAGGCCTCTGAGAGATCACAGCGATCTCACCCCATCATTCTAGAGGCCACCCCCGACTAGTGGAATCTCGTGCAGACACCGGAGGACACGAAGGCCGTGTTGGCCGTCCTCCACAAGAAACGCCTCGCCTTTCATTACGAGGATGAACAGCCGCCTGCTAAGAAAGCGGCACCCAATCCAGGAACTTCTAAGGGCAAGAATGCCCTAGTCAAGAAAGGGCGCTCCACAAGCCAACTGACGTATGATCCGGCGAAACACGTAATCATTCGAAATTGCAGGCTCCTAGAAAGGCCAGCAGGGTCAGGCAACGTGTTCGACTGACTTGGGAGACAAGATGCCCAGAAGGCCCCAATAGTCATCGAAGATGAGGCGCAATCTCACCCCGTCGCATCGACCAGATGGAGCGAGATCTGGTCATGGCTCTAAACTTGCACCACGACGAGCTACCTAGAGGGTCGGCAATTCACCAAGGCGATCCACGAACGGCCTTCCCCCCCAAAGATCTCCACGACGTCAAACTTGATGCTCTGGCCAGGACCGTCCAGCGACTTCTCGAGCGAGCTAAAAAGGGTACTTTTGGCCCACACTAAGGCTGACGCCATCATCCTCGCCCGCAAGTTCCACAAGTGCCAAATCTATGCCCCTTCCATCAAGAGCGCACCGAAAGAACTCACAAGTATCCTCAGCCCCTGGCCATTTGCAAAGTGGGGGATAGACATAATTGGCCCACTCCCAACAGCGCCAGGTTCGGTCAAATACGCCCTGGTAGCGGTAGATTACTTCACAAAATGGGCTGAAGCTGAGGCACTGGAGACCATAGATCAGAACCAGGTCATCAAGTTTATATGGTGGAATATCATATGCAGATTCGGCTTACCACAAGCAATCATATCAGACAATGGTAAACAATTCGACGGCCTCAAGGTTGAAGCATTCTTCAAGAAATGGAAAATCACCAAGCTCTTCTCGACCCCATATCATCCTCAGTCAAACGGCCAGGTCGAGGCCGTGAACAAGATCACTAAACACACTCTCAAAGCCAAGATTGAGGGAGCCAAAGAGAAGTGGGCTAGCGAGCTCCCGGATGTTCTGTGGGCCTATAGAACGACCTGCAGAAATTCAACAGGAGAAACCCCCTACTCACTAGCCTTCGGGACCGAAGCAGTAGTTCCCGCAGAAACTGATTTCCCCAATCTCCGCACAAGTCAGGTCGCCTTCGACCAAAACGATGAGGCCCTAACCAGAAACCTCGATCTGCTTGAGAAAAAGCAGCTAGAAGCCAACATAAGAAATGCAAGGTACAAACAAAGGTTGGAGAAGTACTATAACTCCAAAGTACAACTTTGGCACTTCAGAGAAGAAGACCTGATGCTCAAGAAGATACTCGGCGAATCGAAAGGAACCCTCGGCCCGAATTGGGAGGGCCCATTCAAGATCTCGAAAATCTTACCTAATGGAGCGTACGAGCTCGAACAACCAGATGGCACCAAGGCTCAATACCCATGGAATGCAACACACTTGAGGAAATATTATCAGTAAAATTACATTCTTGTAATTAATTATTTATTAATTATTTATCAATAATAATGTCTTTTCCTTTATCTCAAAATTACTGTGTAAAACCCAAAGGGATTATGTAAAGAAAACATAAGTCACCCGAGGTACGACTTTTGACATACCGAGGGGAGGATCGACACCCCACGAGGGGCGACCTCCCCCAACTTTATAAGATGACCAGAAAAATGAAGTCCAAAAAATAAAGTCGCAATGTGGATAAGACGACATGGACAAATAAACAACAAGTCGCATAAGGAAATCAAGTCAACACATTGTAATAAAAGAAAAGGAAATTTCATTTATATTGATTGAAATGGGGGCCCGAAGGCACATACAATGAAGCAAGCCCGAAGGCCGGTACATCAAAATGATAAACAAAAAAGGTAAACCGTCAGGAGCTTCGCCACTCAGGGCCATGCCAAACCACCAACCGACCCCTCCACATTCCCTTCCGCGACCTCTGGCAAGGGGACTTCAGGAGCCGACCCGGACTCCAGCTGGGTGACTTCCAGATCGGGGATCGAGCGCACAATTCGGGAAGGGTTGGCGAAGAAGGAGAGATTGACACTCATGTCTTCCAGGTCTTTGATCTCCAGAAGGGCGGTAGGAGCAGGAGGACAGTCGCAAACATAGTCCTACAACTCGACAACAAAAGGAGTGAGGTCGCCGGTCGGATTCACCTTGTGAAAGACCCGGATGGCCCCGACGTAGGCCATCGCATAAGCAAAGTTGGCGTTAAGCTCCTCTGTCCTCCTGAAGTCGTCCTCCTTCATGGACAACACCCTCCCAGCCTCGGCCAGCTCGCCCTCCAGCCGGGTCACCTTCGCCCTCTCGGCCCTCAGCTCGCCCTCTACCTCAGCCAGCCTCCCCTCAGCATCGGAGAGCCGTTTAAGCAGGTCGGAGTTGGAAGACTCCAACCTCTTCTGAGCATCTGCCACGGCGACCAACATCTTGGCCTGGTTGGCAACACGGGCTTACGACTTCTTGAGCTCCTCCATCTCAGCCTCCAGTTGAGCACTGGTCTTCTCTAGGTAGAAGAACGCCTTTTGGGAGTGGGCAAGGGCCGAGTACAGATTACCCGTCGCCTTCTGCCGGCGGGCATTGCTGTGGTCCGTTTGTTTCCATCCCCGGGTTAGATTCTGTAGTCCCCTCCGGAGATAGGCGGTCCAGCTCTCAGGAAACCCAGCAGGGACAACGTAGTTCAACCTCAAGAAGCTCAGGGCCTCAGGGCCGAACTTGTGTGGAGTAAGCTCCGGGCTGCAAAAGAGATCCGGAGGTCGTTAATAATGAAAAAATAAAATGTATGAAGGGAAGACTCATAGTCGAGAACTTACTCATTGACACGGTCGGCATCCCAGCCGAACCAGGAGTCGTCCTCTGGGAGCCGACCTGCTCGAGGAACGGAGACGAGTTGCGAAGAGGGATGGGGCTGCGACCTCCTGGCCTCCTGGGTGACCTCTTCCCTCGCCCTTTTCCGAGCGGGCTCAGGAGTGGGCTCCTTCTGTTTCCTATTACCCCTATCAGCGGCTGAAGGGCCGGATGGAGCCAAGCTCGGAGGAGGGAAGTCGGTGGCCGCGACATGCTTCATCTGGCTAAGCACCGATTTCTTCCTTGAGGCCATGATCGCTGTGGAGGGCTGGCGGCGGTAGATGGGGATGTCGGGATCTGCACGCCAAAGATGTGAGATAATCAAAGGCAAAAAAAAAAAAAAGAGGTACTCACAAGGGATGTTCAGGTGGCGGGGATAAGTGTAAAGCCCAGCCTTTAACCGGTCGAGATCGGAGTTTAGGGCGTTGACATCGCGGAGGCTTGGGGCAGTGTCACGGACGGTCCTAAACGCCTCTTGAAAATCCCAGAACAGGTCGGAGGTCGAGGGCGTGAACACTGCAAAAGAAAAGGAGAATTAGATCAGTACGACCTCAGAAGTATGAAGATAAAGTTTTACCATGTTCGACTCAGCGCGCATAGTCCGTGGGAACCCGGGTGGGAAATGTACTCGAAGGGTCCGTTGACTCCCAAGCACCCCCGATGAACCACCACTTCCGATGCCAGTTTGTGACTTTGTTCGGAATCCCACTCACGAGCTCCCGACCCTTGCGAAGTCACACGGCATTGTAGCCGCCGGCTTAAAAGATTGGCGACATCACATAAGCGACCTCGCCAGGAGTCGACATTCGATGTAGCCCAGCCAAACCCAGAACGGTCATCGTCGAGAGTATGTAGCTCCAGCTGTTCGGGGTAATCTGGGTAAGGCTCTGATTCCAAGCCTCCAGCAAGTGGGAGATCGTCGGGTGAAGAGGAAAGCAAATCACTGCCTCCATCGTGTGTTTGTTGACCGCTATCATGCCTGGATGTGGCTGATCGGCACTCTCTTCGGAGGTCGCCCCATAAAAATGCACGTCGCTGGGCACTTTGTATAACCGGCGAGGGAGCACACGTGCCGATTAAACAGAGTCGACTTGTACCGGGGCAGGTCGAAGGCCATATACTCAGACTCAACCGACTTCCTATAAGCGCGCTCAGGTCACTTATAGGGGGCCTCAGCTGAATAAGTGTGGTAGTTGAAAGCCCGCTCGTATGCCCCATAGTCCCAGGCCGGGGCTGAGGTACCAGAGGGTTGTTCCCGCTCAGACGCGGTCGGGTGAAATGTGCCAATGTCTAATGGAGGGAGATGGGTGATATCCTCCAATTCCTGAAGAAACCGCTCGTCCATGCCCTCGATGTCACGGATAACACGCCGGATTCCCGAGGAAGAGGACCCACCCTCACGGCCGGCGTGGAACGGGAACCGCGAGTTCCCAAAGTTGGAAAAGGTGGGATGATGAACTTTGACCATGACCGACGCTTGCACCCGTCTATGAGTAGATATGGCTTGGATTGGGTTCATCACAAAGTGCATGTGCGTGGTAGTTGAGCCAAGAAAAGGATTCATTCCTCAAAGTGGATTTAGAGAGAATGCTCATCTTCTCATCAATTAGTGATTTGAGATAAGTTGATTAAGTTATTTGAATAGACACTTCATCTTGTTCAAAACTAATCGAGTATTCGTGAATGGAAGGAGGAAATCGCAATTACCCATGTTTCAGTTACAGGTAGTTGCATGTTTCTCGCAACGTACCTCATATATTGAGAATGTCTGATTTATTGACTAGGGTTCAATTAAGACCGTTAGTTTGACTAATCGCTCAGTATATGAGGGCATATGGGTCACACAACAAGTAGTTCCCTTTTACGGATTAGAGTTGGTTGATTAAATGTTAAATTAGATTTAATATTTAATTTATGGAGAAGTAATTAATAATAGATTAATTTGAAATTAATTATTATTATTATTTAATTAAATTGGATTTAATTAAATAAGAATTCCCAATAATTATATTTGGAATATAATTGTAGGATTTAATGTATATGGAAATAAATCGTAGAGATTTTCATATAAGACATTTAAACCCGTAGAGATTTATATTTAGGGAATTAAATTAAAAGGAATTAATTTAATTCAAGATTAGGGATCTTATTTCCCTAATTGGGCTAGCTTGGGAAATAAGCTAAGCCTCCCTATATATACAAGCTATTGGGATTCACAAACAATATCACTTCATATTTTCTCCATAAGATCTAGAGTTTGGATTTTCCTAGCAAATCTGTCTCGGGATTCAACGCTGGCAAATCCGTGCAAGTTCGTAATTGGGGATTACGTGGATACCGTAGTAGAGAAATCTGCTCTCGAGTTACTGTAAGATTTCTCATTATAATTATTGTAATCTGTATGCAATTAATTGTTCGTTGTTGGTGAACTTTAATTTCCGCTGCACATGTTATTACGTGTTTTACGTGCTCTATATTCCAACAGGGAGGAGCCATGACATAGAGAAGCATAAAGCAGAAATGCATCGCCGATTCTACCATGGAAGCCGTATACGTAGTTGCTTGTGAAGCAGCGAAGGAAGCGGTTTGGCTCAAGAACTTCCTAGTGGACTTGGACGTTGTCCCGGATTTGCCCAGTACAATCACAGTTTATTGTGATAACGCCGGAGCAGTTGCAAATTTGAGAGAACCAAGAGCACATAAGGCCAGCAAACACATTGAAAGAAAATACCATCTTATACAAGAAATCGTTAAGAGAGGAGACATTGAGGTGGCAAAGATTGCATCGGAAGACAACCTAACAGATCCATTCACAAAGGGTCTGCCTCAGAGTACATTCGAGAGACACGTGGAAGGAATGAGTGTCAAGAGCGTTGTCAATCTTCTTTGAGTATAAGTGGGAGAAATATTATTAGGTTCGTGTAGGTGACATTAGATGTCACATATAACACGAGACATGCTGTAGTATACTTAAAAGCAGACTTTGAGTATAAGTTGGAGATTGTTGGGGTTATACTGAAAAGTATGCTTTTACTTTGTATAACCAAACTGGATTTTCTTATTTATTTACTTAAATAATCTATTAATCATTGTTGCATTAAATATGAATGAATGTTATATATATTTATTACAAACCCGTTCAATAAGTTAAGTACGTATTACGTTGTAGTTAATTTGGTGATACCAGATCACAGAAGATCAAATTAACAACTCCTCGTAATTAAGTACAAATTCACAACCCAGATGGAAATGAACAAACCATCATGAAAGGTTGAAGTATAAGGCTCAGATTGGCTTGTCTTGAGCGGGAGATTATACTAGTGCATTTAGATGCACTGAATAAGGACCTACATGAGGATATATTTTTTGGTATTTCGAATATACAAGAATTAGACCTCAGTGGTGTGTTATTTCTTAATCTCCGTCCCTTAAACAGGATCGTGTGGAATTAATAACTATTACTTTGACTTATGATAGGAAGAGAGTCAATGTGATTCGATACCTTATATCTTGGGCAATATTATTAATTACATGACGATTGCTGACATTTAATATGGAGAATCGTGTGCAAGTACGTCTTGCTTGATTTGTCCCCTTGGTGGGCTCAGAATCTTTATCATACCAAACCTTGCAAGTGGAAATTTATTTCCGGTATGGATAATAACGTTGAGTTGTCTTTACTCCAAGGACAAATATATTAATTAATATAAAGCTTCTTCAGTGACTTAATTAATTAATGGACTAAGATAATCTTAAACACGGGAAATAATGACAGGGAGCCATATTATAGTAAAGTCGTAATATGGGTTAAGATGGATAGTTCAATATTAATTTTATAGTGGAGTAAATTAATATTAATGGACTTGAATAATATTTGGCTCAATATTATAGTTTCATAGTCCATTGAAGGTCCAATCTTAATTCTCATAAAGGCCCCTCAAATAGCCCAAAATAAAATTCAATTAACGAAAAGGAGAAGAAAATATTTTGCCTAATATTTTTTATTCTTTTCGAAAATTTGTAGGAAAAATGAAGAAAATTTTTTCTTGATTTTCTTGTAGATATTTTTTGGAAAGAGATAAGTATTCTTGGAATACATAATTATCCCATAAATTCAAGAAGTCAAATCTTGATTCCTATTGCCTTGTTATTTTCGAAAATTTAGGGAAAAGGGGAAGAGAGATTTTTATGGAAAAATTTAATTTAGGAGAAAAGAATATAGGAGATATATTCGAGATTTCTTGGAGACCAAGAAAAAAAATTTCTTCCTTATTTTTCTCCTCAAAATATTGGCCCCCCACTTGTCCTATATATAGGGGATGAATCTTTCATTCCTAAATGTAATTCCATGTGTTGAAAATATTAGAAATCAACAAAGGTGGTGGCAAAATATTTTATTTTTCTCTCTTGTTAAAATCGTTCGTGTGAATCCTCCCACCGGATTACGTTCGTGGACTTGGGACATATTTGGGAAGGCTCTTTGGGTTGATCCAACGTCTCAACAGTTTTCTCTACAAGAGGTACGTAATCTCGTAACTTCTAGATTTCTCATGCTTAGGATTTACGTGGAATATGTGTACGCATGATTGTTTATTTGCTTATTAATTATTATGTTGAATTTATTTAGGATTAATTCATGTTAGTAATTAATTGATTAATTTAAATATGTATTTAAAATCATCTCGAATAGATCCGGGCACCCATATTTTCCCAACAACTAGAAGATCAGAAGATCAGCTAGTCAGATAACCAGGTGAAGATCAGAAGATCAAGTAACATGCTGAAGAATCAGAAGACCTGGAGATCAAATGACCACCAGGTAACAAGACTCAGAAGACCAGAAGACCTACATCAGAAGAGGTGAAGAAAAGTCTGCAAGTTGTGCTAAGACAACCTGCATCATAAGACTCAAATAGGTAGACTGATCAGCTTGGACTTATCAGGTCAACTCAAATCAGGTGAAAACCCAGAAGTTCACCAAGTCATACAAGTTCATCAGACACGAAGAATGTCAACCTAAGTTGGTAAATCAAACACTGAACAAGTGTACTTGATAACCAATGAGAGCAAGACATGTATGTATGGAGCTGACAGTACAGGACGAATTGCTTTAGAGTCAAGCGGCTAGAAAGGACAAACATACATGCTTTCGGCCATGCCGCCTCTGTGCACATCAAATCGAACCTACAAACCTACCTAAAATAGACCGAAATTTGAATTGCTCTCCAACGACTAGTTCGATTTCGTGCTTATATATATGGGATCAAACATTCATAGTAAGGTTACGGAAATTATCATTAAGCTCAAGCTATCCGCAATTTCCGCACGAAGAACACAAAAGTGAAGAATATTTCTAAGTGTTCATCCTATAGTTCTTAGCATAGAAATCTTATCATTCAGCCTTAGGCAACTCAAATACTAGGATAGATTTCCAGTTGGAACATAACAAATCTTATACCCAAATCAAAGTTAGGTTAAGTTTGTTTAGCAAGATTTCAGACTAGGGTTTCTAGTTCTGATCTCATGGATTGGTTGAGTGAGAACATCAGAATATCAGAATATAATGTCGTCCACGTAGATCTGAACCATCAGAATATCATCTCCGTCTTCAATTCTGAATAAGGTTTTATCTATCAATCTCTTAGTGAATCCGTTGTCTATCAAGAATTGAGATAGTGTATCTTACCAAGCTCTGGGAGCCTGTTTCTGGCCATAAAGAGATTTTCTTAAACGGTACACTTGGTTGTTTGATTCAAAGCCAGGAGGTTGTTCAACATAAACTTCATCCGCTAGTACCCCGTTTAAGAATGCACTTTTTACATCCATCTGATACACAATAAACCCTCTATGAACAACATAAGCCAGAAACAGCCGAATGGCTTCCAGGCGAGCGACTGGTGCAAATGTCTCATCATAATCAATCCCTTCTGATTCTGAGTACCCCTTCGCAACAAGTCTTGCCTTATTTCTGGTTATCACATTGTGCTCATCCTTCTTGTTCTTGAAGACCCACTTAGTGCTAATCACATCTTGGTAAGTTGGCCTGTCTACAAGTTCCCAAACTTAATTCCTTTCAAACTGCTAGAATCCAGTTTGCATGGCTAGAATCCAGTTTGCATCAGCTAGAGCTTCCTCGACTGTGAGACGTTCCTTCAAGGACAGATAACAGCAGTACATTGCACTCTACCCAAGTTGATGTCTAGTCTGATCTCTATTACTTGGATCTTCGATTATCATATCAGTTGGATGATTTCTCAGGTAAATCTTTCTTGCTTGTGTAGTTTCATCCTGGAGGTCATCGTCATCACCTGTAATAGAATCACTACAAACTTGTATAGGGACATTAGTTGGGTCTACCTGACAGGGACAGATTTCAGCTGATGTTGGAATCATTAAATGTTGTTGTCTATCTGTCTGATCATCAGGTGTTCCCCCTGAACCAGATAGTTCAGTTGCTACTGTCTCAGTTGTACCAACTTCTTCATTGACATTTGTACGTACATTAGGGTCTGAATGACCTTGTGAATCGTCAAGATCAAAGTTGGGAATATACACTGTAACGTGATCTGATTCCTTTTCTTTGATACTCAACTGATCCATTTTCTGAGCATCACGTACTTGATGATCTGGTACGGCATGATCTGAGGCAGGTTTCTCCTGTTCAGATGTTGACTCATCAAAGACCACATGAGGTGTCTCCTCCACAACTAGAGTTTGCCTGTTGCACACCCTGAAAGCTTTGCTGGTTGAGGAATATCCTAATAATATACCTAATCTAACTCAGCTTCAAAGGTTTTCAACTGACTCTTCCCATTGTTGTGAATAAAACCTTTGTACACAAAAATATGGAAGTAAGAAACACGAGGTTTTCTGCCCTTCCACAGTTCATAGGTTGTTTTGAAGTGAATCTTAGTCAGAGAACATCTGTTCTGAGTGTGACATGCAATGTTGATTGCTTCTGCCCAAAAACGGTTTGGAGTTGCATGTTCAGCCAACATTGTGCGAGCAGCTTCTTTGAGTGTTCTGTTCCTCCTTTCTGCTACACCATTTGTTGTGGCGTTCTGGCGGCTGATGTCTCATGTTATATCCAGAATTCCTTGCAAAAATCAGATATGAAAGAGTTCAAGAATTCTGTTCCCTTATCTGATCTGATCTTTACAATACTGACACCTTTCTCATTCTGTAATCTCTTGAGCAACTCAGGTATCTTAGTTGTAGTTTCATTCTTCTTATACAAGAATACAACTCAGGTAAACTTGGAATAATCATCCACAATCACCAGAGTGTATTTACGTCCGCTGAAACTAAGTGGCATAATTGGTCCAAAAAGATCCATGTGGAGCAGTTGCAATACTCTGCCGGATGGTGGTGAATGAATCCCTTTGAATGAAGCCTTGACTTGCTTTCCCTTCTGACATGTGGCACATGTCTGATCCTTAGAGAAAACTTCATTCGGGAGCCCCTCAACCAAGGACATCCTTGCTATCTTGTTAAGAGTTTTAAAGTTCAGATGACTCATTCTCTTGTGCCAGAACCAACTGCTGCTTTTGGAACTCTTAACAATCAGGCTTGTATTTCTTGGACAACTGTCCCAATCTGCAGTACAGATCGTTTCTTTTCTGGAACCAGTCAGCAAAATCTGTTGAGTAGCTCGATCCTTGATAGTGCACTAATCAGTCGAGAACTCAACAGTGAATCCATTGTCTCAGAATTGTGAAACCGATAACAGGTTATGCTTTAAACCATCGACATACAAAACTCTAGAAACCTGTACATCATCATTGACTAAGGTTCTGAATCCTCTAGTAAAACCAAAGTTATCGTCACCAAAGAGTACACGTGGGCCTTCTTGTTCTACGTATGAACTGAGGAGATGTTTGTTGCCAGTCATGTGCCTTGAGCATCTACTATCGATGTACCAGATAGTTGCTTGTACACCTCCCTTATTGGCCAAACCCACGCGAACTTGCAATCAAATCAAGCTTTAGGTACCCAGTAGGATTGGGTCCTGAGGGATTAGTGTTACCTTTCGGGATCCAAACAAACAGGGCACTTCTATGATAATCATCAAGATCAGAAGGCCTTATTTGTCTCCCATAAGCATCTACATAATCATAAGTCTCTTCATGTGCGTTCTGATCATTATGATTATGAGTGTGGGCCTTGGATGAGTCAGAAGACTTGGGATTTTTCTTGGTAGCTTGTCTTCTTTTAATCCAATGAGGCTCAGGTGCAGTTGTCCTCGGTTTCTGATTATAAGGGTAGGTACGACTGCTTCCATCAAAAGATTCATATCTCTTTTGCATAGATGGCTTTGGCAGGTTACCTTTGGCATGCTGGTTAGGCAGCTTGGACTGAGTTGACTTCAGCTGAGACTGTCCCTTGTGAGATGGTCCAGGTTGGTGTCTACTCTGCTGATTGGGCTGAGGTCTCTTCAGAAGAACTAGGTTGTTAATCATCTGTCTTACCTGTTCAACTGGTCCTTTACCCTTATCTGATACACATTTGGCATAATTTGTATCTTTTATCAGAAACTCGTTTAGTTTCACTTTTCTGATGTGAACCAGACGGGACTCTTGAGGATCCAGAAGAGTTTTCATACCCAATACCCTTCTTATCAGTTGGCTTGCTATAGTAGTTGTTCAAGTTCTGAACAATTTTAGATGATTTCGTGAAAACTTCTACTTTCTTTCGCAAACTGTCTTCAATAGCTTTTAGATTCTCATGCATTCAGAAGAGTTCATCAAAGTTAGCCTGAAGGACCTTGAGATCATCAACTTGTTTTAGGTTGAGAGCCTGATGTTCTTTAACCAGTTTTCCCTGATCAGAAGAACTAACTTTCAGAAACTCCAGTTCTGTTGTCATCTTCTGAACAATTTCAACCGATTTTTGTTTAGCAGCTCTACTTGCCTTATTATCCTTGACAAGCCGAACATTCTCAGCCCTTAGGTTATCGTTCTCAACTTCCACACGTGTATAAGTATCTATTGCATCAGATAGATCATCAAGAAATTGCTCATTGTAGAGCTGCAGGTCAATCTCTCCAGCAGGTGTGCTCAGCACAGCAGGTGTGGAAACAAAAAACAAAAAAGGTTTAGAGATTATCTTAGTTTGGTCAGCTTCTTTGGCCATCAGATAGATGTCGTCATAAGATGAAAAGTTCAGATCATAGACATCTTCAGTAGTGGTCATCGGCAGAAGTCCTCAACAGATGAATACTCAGAGTCATCTAAAGGCAAGTAGGACTCATCGATACCTCATGTATTAACAACCATGGCTTTTCTGTCTCGGTACCATTGTTCTCTTCTATTTTGGTTTTCTTTTCTCTCCTTTGGAGTCAGGTCAGGACAATCAGCACTGTAGTGACCTGGTTTCTGACAATTAAAGCATACTCCAGAATCTCCAGAATTTCTTATGTTGGGTGTGTCATTTCTCCGATAAGATCTGTCAGGAGATTTTTCAGTTTGCTTGTAATCAGAACCTCTTCAATCTGATCTATCATCTCGTCTGTCGTCCTTTCGATCATCTCTTTTCTCTTCTCTGCGATCGTCTATTCGATTATCTCTTTTGTCATCAGAATTATTTCTCTCTTGTGATCTGTCGGTAGATCTCCTATCTCTTCCTCTGCTGTTCTGAAGGTCTCTATAGGATTTTTGATACTTTCCCATTTGAACATTCGATCGTTCAAGTTTTCTTGTTAGCAAACCAATCTGTTCAGCCTGACTGATGATGTTTCCAACTGGTTCATCAAATCGTGAACTGCTACTAGTTGCCTGAAATGCAACAGCTTTTGTCGTACTCGATGTAGCTTCAGTAGAAAACTCATCATCTTTTCGTCCTCTTGCAATCAGATCAAATTCATGAGCTTTCAGACTGAGAAACAGGTTACTCGGTTTCATTGTTGCAATATCTTGACAATCCTTAATCACAGTGACTTTCATATCCCATTCCTTGGTCAGGGACCTCAGAATCATGTAGTTAATATCTCTGTCTGACATTACTCGTCCTAGATCACGAAGTCAGTTGACTCTTTGAGTAATTCTTCCATCAAGCTGGTTGATCGATTCGTTCGGTAGCATCTTAAGCTTCTCAAATTTGACCAGTTCAGCTTGCAGTCTGCTGTCCTTAATCAGGTCGTTACCTTCACAGATTTCAGCAAGAGTATCCCATACCTCTTTAGCAGTTTTCAGATATTTGACTTTTTCACGCGTAGTCTTGTCCAATGTCTTCATGATGAGATGTCTGGCAACTGTATCCTGATAGGACAACTTTTTTCATCGGCGTCCATCAGAGAAGGACTCTTTCTGATCCTTGCTCTAGTAGGATGATCTGGATCACGATCAGCTCCTTCACCTGGATTGGTGTAGTAGATGATGATTGGTCCTTGTTCAAGAACTTCCTTCATCCTGTTGCTTATGACACCCAGATGGTCGCTAATGTAGATTGTCCAGTCGGCATACTCATCAACAGAGAACTTGGGCAGATCATGGTTCATTCCTGTAATGTTATCCATGCTGACTATGTGATTTGAAAAATAGATGAGTTTTAAAAACATGTTTTTTAAGATCTGTTCAAGTGACCACAATGGTTCTTTCTCAAGAACCGATGATACTCAAAGTCAGTGATCCATAAAACCACCGCTCTGATACCGCTTGTAGGTCCCAAACGGGTTTTAGTGAGGGAGAAGTTTAGAGGGGAGGGGTGAATAGACTTCTGAAACTTTTTTGTGAGATCAGATGTGAATAGCAAGTTTTCTGATCATAGTACGAGTGAATCGGTATAGACTGATATCCAACTTACTGATCGCTTGAGAGCAGATCAGTTTGGTGTCTATCAGCTTAACTGATTGTGCGGAAGATAGATTAACCTGTGTGAAAAACCAATTTTTCAAATCAAATCCTAAGTTTTCTGAAACAAATCAGATGACTAAGTGCCAAACTGATCACATCATCTGCTTGATGCAAAACTGATCCATACTTAGAATATGAATGCAAGTCTGAATATCAAGTGTGTGTGTATAAGTGTAAAACAGATAAAGCACACAAGATTTATAGTAGTTCGGACAACTTGTCCTACGTCCACTCTTCCCTATCAGTAGGGGCACCAACTAAACCAACTAGACTTAGATTAATGTGTTAGTCCAACACAATACAACAGATGTTTCAAGAGTTCTCACTCAACCAATCCCATAAATAAGAACTAGAAACCCTAGCTTGAGATCTTGCTAAACAAACTTAGGGCCCGTTTCGCTAAGCTTATTTTAAACATCTTATAAGCTCTAACATCTTATAAGTTATTTTGAGAGCTTATAAGATGTAATTTTTAAGTATCTTATAAGTTGTTAAAGTGTTTGACTAATAAAAACTTATAAGTTCTTTAATAGTACTCCCTCCGTCCCGTTCTTTAGGGTTTTCTGACTGTTCATAAGGATTTATGGGAATAGTGATAAAGTGATAAAGTGTTGGGGGTAGAAAGAGTTGTTTATTAGTATTTTATGTGATAAAGTGATAAAGTGATGGGTAGTTGGGGTAGAAAGAGTTGTTTATTAGTATTTTATGTGATAAAGTGATAAAGTGATGTGATAAAGTGATAAAGTGTATTTTCATTTTAGGAAACAAAACTTAAAGATTGGGACAAAAAAAATGGAAAGAAAACCTTAAAGATTGGGACAAAAAAAATGGAAAGAAAAGCTTAAAGATTGGGACGGATGGAGTAATTTTTTGAAAACTATTTTTTAATTTTAAAATTAATATAATTTTTTTGATTTTTTTTAATAATATTTTTTTTCGAAAATAAATATATTTTTCCAAAAAAAAAAAAAATTCGATTTTTTTTAATAATGTTTTTTTTTCAAAAAATATTTTTTTCGAAAATAAATATTTTTTCAGTAAAAAGAATTGAAAATATTTTTTTCGAAAATAAATATATTTTTCAGAAAATAAATTTTTTTTTCAAAATTTTTTTTCGAAAATAAATAAATATATTTTTTTCAATTTTTTTTCGCGAAAAAAAACGGGCCCGGTTGGATTGAATTCTGACCGAATTTGGGCCGGGATGAGTTGAGATATGATAGAGCTTATTTAATTTTTGTATAGGGCTTATTTTTAGATCTTATAAGATGTTAGATATCTTATTTTACCAAACAAAATTAATTAACTTATAAGCTTCTAAACAACTTATAAGCTGTTTTAAAGAGCTTATAAGCTGTGTCAAACACCCCCTTAACCTAACACTCGGTTTGGGTATAAGATTTGAGTTGTTCCAACTGGAATTCTATCCTATCTTCTGAGTAGCCTAAAGTTAAAGATAAGAATTCTTGCTAAGAACTATGGGATGAACACTTAGAAATATTCTTGAGTTCTTGGTGTTCTTCGTGCGGAAATAGCTTGTACTTGAGCTTTGAATTATTTCCGTAACCTTACTCTGAAGGTTAGGTCCCATATTTATAGACCATGAAATCAAAGAGCCGGTGGAGAGCAATTTGAATTTCAGGCTTTTTTAGGTAGCTTGCAGGTCTGAGTTGACGTGCTCAGGAAGGCCATGTTGTCTTCGTGCAATATTGTCCTTTCTAGTCGTTTGCCCTGATACGTCATATCCTGCGTCGTCAGATTCCGTACATACGTGTCGAGATCTTAATGGCTAACAAGTATACTTATTCGACGCCTTGTAAAGCTAGTTGTGTTTGACATTTTTCTTGTCTGAATCTCTTCGTATGTTTTGGATAGGTAGATACGCTTATCATGCTTCTGAGTTTGCTTGATCTGATCAGTAACCAACTGATCAGATTACCTTGAGTCTTCTGATATGGTTGTCTTATCTTCAACCTCTCGACTCTACTGATGTTCCAAAAGAATAGGTCTTGTGATCTTCTGCATTTGCTGATCTTGTCTTCTGATCTTCTGACTTAACCTATACATATTGAGTTCCCCTCAATATGTGACCTAGTCTATATCATCAGCTGTCTAACATGTTCAACTGGTTTCCTATCAAATCATCAGTCAACTGACAGGTTCGACTGGTCCTATTACAAATGTTTTGGAACTTCCATCAACACTATAAATATCCCAACAAGATACACTCTTGCGTTGGACGAAATGTAATTTGGGCATTGATGTTTTAACACTTTGGAAGGAGTGGGTGTTAGATGTACTAAATTGTACTCCGTCTCATGCATGAGACCATCTCATACGAGTTTTTGTCTACAAATAATAGCATGGTACTCACCATTGTTCTATAACAAATATTTATTAACTAAAATTTCACTAATTTATTTCTCTTAGGATAAATTACAGTAAATACTATAATTATAAAGGGTATTACGTGTAAAATTAAAACAGTATTATAGTAAATAACCCCCCAATTTTCAGTATTCTAAAATTTTCGAAATGCATTTGAATAATTGACATTAAAAGACGCGAATTAAAATTTTGACATAAGAATTTATTTCTCTTACCTTGATAAATTACAGTAAATATATATACTTATAATTAAAAAACACTGTATTACGTGTAAAATTAAAATTAACAGTATTTTGGAAGAATAGTAAATTAACCCCTATCTCAAATTTTCAGTATTATGTGCATCATGTTCAAATACAAATTACACCAATTTTCGAAAAATGCATTTCGGAATAATAGAGAAAGAATATGTATAATTCATTTTCAAATACATATAAATGTATTCGATTCGAAATAAAAAATTTTTAGTCCAAATAATTTTCAAAAATATATAAAAATTTCTAAAGTGCTTACACATTTAAAATTCCCACCTTTAAGAAACATTAATATTTATTTAATAATGAAATTACTTGACAAACATCACCAAACATAAAGATTAATTAATTTCTTAAAATAGAAGTTAATTTAAAATAGCAGCCAAAACTTATCTCTCTCTTAAAAACTTCATCACATAAAACTTAATAAATGAGTAAACTGATGCAATGAAGAAAATTTTGGGGTTTTTTTTTTCTGGTTTAAAATATGCTCTACTTTTTGTTGTTACTATAATTCAACAAAGTTTAAGTGTTCCTTTTTAATGAATTTGTGGAATATCATTTGTTTGTTTGCTATTTTTTTAGTTGTTGTAATCCAAGAATTTGTATCAAAATTAAAAACCAGCTCATTTTATAAAATTGAAAATTTTGACAGCAACCAGAAATTTCGGAATTTGTTTGGATTGTCCTGTTGCGCGATCTGTCTGATCTGATATCTCTATCTGGACAAAAGTGAATGATAAAACTTGTTAAAATAAATGCCTATTTATGAATAAAAGGCATGTTAATACACTTGAAACACTGCATGCTAGGAACTCATAAATAAGAATTGCTTAGGCTTGCTTGTTAAGCTCGTTGAAATGTAAAAACCTTCTGAAAAATACTGTAATATGAATCATAAAAAAGTTTTATTTTATTTATCTACGAATGCTTGTCTTACATTAGAACGACGATACTTATAAAATTGAGGCAGAGAGAATAGAGGGGCCCATTGGTGCAATACAAGAAAAATACATTGCATTCTCTCTTGTGCGTTGACAACTGGGAAATGATGGATAATAAATCTGATGATGGAGAAATTTTATTTTTGGAAGATATGATTTCAAGGTGTTTCGGTAAAATCATAATTTTATATTGTAAAATTCACTAAAACAAATAATTGAGAAAATAATATTATGAAATCACTTTTATTAAATAGTCTAAAGTGAATGAGAGGTAAAAGTAGAAAATTGATAAAAACTTGTATGATACTGTATCACAATCACTCATCCCTCCTAAAGTGTTAAATCAATGCCCAAATTACATTTCGTCTCACCGTAAGACGGTCTACAAGAATGCCTCTAGAAAATTTAATCCTTATTGTTGGGAAATGAATTTAATAAAGAAGATTTTGATTAGATCCCAAAACCCCTGAGTATGACATGTTCAGGATAATCTTGATAGTTGAGTCAGGATTCAGTTTTAGAGTGTTCGATGATTTATCTCGCACCGTATAGTCAGCAGATATAAGATCAGGATAGATTCTGAAAATTCTGAAGACTCAAGAAAGTTCAAGAAACCGAAGTTTCAAGATGAAATCAAGTTTCAAGACTCGATATGAGATCGAGAAATCAAGACTCAAAGAAAATCGAAAATCAAGACTCAAGCAGAAACCGAGAATCAAGACTCAGCATGAAGATTCAGTATATCAATCAGTATATCTCTAAAGACTCGAAGACATCAAGACTCGAGAGATCAAGATATCAAGATCAAGACATGATATCGAAAAGCACAAGAATTATCAAGACTCAAGAATGTCTTGAATGCCCAGTATATCCTGAATGTTCCGAAGCGAAGAAACTGAGGAATATAGCCTTTGGAATCCAGCTGACGTGGACCAATGAGAGGAAGACAATCAGCCTGAAAAAGTTGCATAACTTACAAAGAATAGTATGGATTTGAATGTGATTCTCTCCAACGGTAACATTCAAATCCACACTATAAATACAAGTTATTCCTTCATTATTATGGGTGGAAGTGCGGAGAAGATAGCAAACGATGCTACAGAGCTAAGAAGACAAATACTCAAGCATTCCCACCCTAGAACACAAGTCTGTAGATATACAAATATATTCAAAGAGTGTTCTAAGAACTCAATCTAAGCAACCCACGATGTATCCTACCCTTAGAGAGATTTTTCCAACCTTAGCATTGAGGCTAAACAAATGTAAGGGAAAATCTCACCATAGTTGGAGACAACACCAAACCCAAACCCCATTCTCGTAAGAGATAACTAGTGGTGAAGTGAGGTAGTTGTTAGGCAATCCCGAGAGAGGGTGATAAGTCCCGATTGGAGTGTGAACTCGTTAAATATCTAGAGGCGAGCCCGAGCGGGTGATAAGTCCAGTTTGAGTTAGTAAACAGAAAGCTCAAAGTAGAAAGGTTAGTAAACTACAGAGGTAGTCAGAAAACCTTAGGAAGTGTTTGAAGGAATTTCCCTAGGAACAGGGAGAGTGGATGTAGGAGCTTGAGTCTCCGAACCACTATACATTGTTGTGTTGTTTACTGCTTTATGTTCTTATCATGTCATATGCATTCGATCATAAGCAAAACACAACACATGAGCCTAAAAGAGAAAAATCTGGAATCATCATTCCTTCACCCCTGTTTTTATATGCATCGCTTGTCATGTTTGCTTCCGCAAACGCAAAATGAGTTTTCCACCTGGCCTAACACTTATCCCCCTAATTTTATCTCACGTAATCCTATCTAATATAATATTCAACTAACAAAGTAAACTATGCTTGAGTGCTTAATAGGTAAAATAATGACGTGACACATTTTGACCCATGGATTGTTATTAATGGCTCAGATATATGACATGTAGAAAATTGAGGGAAAATGAATGGGAGAAGATCCCGTCCCTATGTTTAACTACAACAATTTTTTTTTTTTTTTAAGGACGGTAACTTTGAGAGGTGGGAGAACAAGAACCACAATTTTTTGTGCTGACAAAATAAGAATCGTAACTTTAAAAGTAACAATTTTAGGCTAATTTAATCTAAATTTTCCTAATTTGAGCCCAAAAAATCGTGTTATTCGGTCTAATTCGGCCCGAAATTGCTACTTTTAAAAGTTACGGTTTTTGACTTATCACCCTTAAAGTTATGATCCTTAAAAAATCCGTAAATCTTCTAATGTATAAGTTAATCTAAAAATAACCATAAATATGAATATTGTAAATAGTTTGAATTAAAATAAATTAGAGAAGAATTTCTAATAATTTTAAGATAATAAAAAAATATCTAATAGTAATGTCTAACCACAAAAAAAAAAGCCCAAATATAAATATGATATCAATTAAGATATAAAATATTGTGAAGATTATCTTAAATGAATTTGAGAATGGTTTAAAATATATTTAATTAATGTGAAAATTACCAAAAAATGTGAAATTATTTAAAAATTTAAAAATTTAAAATAATTTAAAAAAATTATTAATAATTACAAGAAATAAGTTAAAAAACTATCTTAGATTCTATTATATTGAAAACCAAAATATTCAAGACACAAACCAAAATATAAAAATATAAAACAAATAAAATCATTAGAATATAATTTTTTTTTTAACTTGATAATTACCAAAGAATGTGAAATTTATTTAATAAACAACAAATTAAGAAAATTTAAGAAAATTATCTATTTTTAATATAATGAAATAAGGAAAAGAATTCATCAAAAGATTTAATGTCTTTTAATAATATGATCATTCATAAAGTAGTGTTTTTGACTAAAATAGATAAATTATCACTCTTCTAATTTTGACGACTTTAACTTTGAGGGGTGGCACAACAAGAACCATAACTTAAAAAAGTAACAATTTCAGACCAAATTAGATTGAATGACTCGATTCCAGGCTCAACTTAGGGTCATTCGGGCTAATTTGACCTGAAATTGCCACTTTTAAAACTTAAGATCATTGTTTTCCCGCCCAAAAATTTACGATCCTTGTTTTGCCACCCACCAAAGTCATGTTCCTTAAAAAAAATCTTTACCTACATGCAGTAAATTTGTTTAATTAATGCATACCACAAATAGGATAAAATTGGTATATAATATTTAATTTTCATATATTACAAAGGAAGGGGCACTATATTAATTTGAGTCATATTATTGTTATATGCCGTATAATTTATATGAACAAAATCTACATGGTAGCGCAATTTAAGGAAAGGCTTTAAAATTGTGTCTTTTTCCTCCCATTTACTCTTTTTTTCCCATTTTCATTCTAAGGTCCCATCTCATTTACTTATTTTTTCGAAATTTAGCTATAGACTATAGTGCTAAATATTTTGAGTGTTAGCGATATATATAAATCCATCTCAACTTTTCTTGATTTAAATGTGTCTGCATCTTATATTCTTATATATTTGAAAGAGAAGAAATGCTTACATGCATAGCACGTTCGAAGCAAGACCACTCCTCGCCCACCAAACAAACCAACATGCTCTCATCTCAGGTAATTAATTAATTCAATCATCACAATTTATTCAATTTTGGAAAATGTTGTTTTGAGTGTATTTGAATTGTTGAAATTTTTTGATAAATTTATCAAGGGGAGAGACGTGAAATTAATTAGTTTATATTATTTTTTGGCAAAGTACAGATCAAGGATATGTACCGCAACTGCGCGCCGTGCGTGAGTCATCCGAGGGGCGGCGCCGGAGAGACGGGTTCGGCGGCGGTGGCGGCGGGGGATAAACTCCGGTGGTCGTACCGGCGGTCGGGAAGCTCGAGGTCTAACTCGAGTTCGACGGCGGGGCGGAGGGAGCTACAAGAGAGGCTGAAGGGGATAACGACGGAGGGAGCGGCGCCGCCGCCGCAGGCAGATGGGCGGCGGGTCGACCCGGTCTTGTTTGTGGAAGAGGAGGAGGCGAAGGAGTGGGTGGCGCAAGTGGAACCCGGTGTGCTAATTACCTTTGTGTCCTTGCCACGTGGGGGAAATGACCTCAAGCAGATTAAATTCAGGTAACTTTTGGGAATTTTGATTTAAGATTATGGTGGGTTTATTAGTTTGGTGGAAATTTTATTTATTGTGTTTTGCATGCTTTTATTTTAGTGTGCATGAATAGTTTTTGCTTGTTTTTATTTCGTGATTTTGTGTACTAATGAGTTTTAATTATAGAATTAAGCCCTCACAAGGGGAATAATTAATAAGGTTTAGCGTTCCTCTAAGATAAAAAATTCTGGGAATTAATGTAATTTTGACCCAAGTTCAACTCATTTTAACGGATTATAAGACCCAAAAATATTAGAGTAACACTTCTTGTGGAATAGGTCTATGCATGAACTCTATCATTTTTATGGGTAAAAATGATCACTGTTATGCACAAAAACGTTAACACTTTAAGAATATAAAATATTTTCAAAACAGTGATTATTTTTTTGCATAACAATGATAGTTTTTATACGTAATAATAAGAGTTTTTATACATAATAGTGATATCAGAAAAATCTGATTGAAAATATTAATTTATACCACGGACATGCTGATTGATTGAAAATTTGAGTGTTTAACACCCAAAATCACCCTATTTAAACGTAAATATAACTTTATATGATATTTTGGCGGATTTTAAATTTGCAATTTTGTCCTCGATGTATAGTGCCAAAGAGCAATTTCTTTAATTAATTTATAGTTTATGATTAATATGGTTATTAAAGATTCAATTATACGTTTGAGGGCGAAAATGTCCCTATTCATTCAAATTAGTACTTTATTTCTTTTTAAAGCATGTCTATATATATGAGTCTCGATTTATCAAATTAATAATAAAACGACACGATGAAGTTCGAATCGCTACTTTTTAGGTTAACAGTATAGATTTATTCAGAACTTTCACTTTTTGCATGAATCTAGATTAACCTTTGAATTAGAATAAGTAAAGAGAGCTGAGTAGCTAACTTAAAAATCGTGAGGGAGGGAGTCTATTATTTGGCATAATTATTGATATATACAGTTGTTTTGGCATCGTATGATGGAGCACTTGTTAGGTGTTGACTAATTTTGTAGCATGTCCCTATCTAGCTAATTCGCTTGGGTTAGTAGTGCTTTAGGACTTAGGACGCAAATAGAATCAAGGTATGTGATTTGGTTGACTAAGTATGTGTTTTGAAGAGGAGAAGCGCTTTTTTTTTTTTATTTTAAATAAATTGGGTCATATCAACTTTTTAAAAAAACACTTAATTACTGTTATCTATGGACCAAAAACAGGCCTTAAGTGCTATAAATTTATACTTCTAATTTTTCAGATAGGGGCTCTCGCATTAAATTTGCTTGATATGGTTAATCGTGGAATTTGTTCTATATTTACAAATACGTCTCTTCAGTTATTAATACATTTTTTTTAGTAAATTAAAATCATAACCTTCAGTTATTACAATTAATATATTTTATTAATATAGGTCATATCTCTTAATCAGTTTCACAGATCCTTATGTGAAACTTGTCCATGTACTTTGCCTTTATGTCGTGTTACTTGTTTCCAATTTTAGTCTTCTATTGTATTATTTTTCAGTTTTGACTTTTTATGTATCAATTTCGGTCCAAAAGGACAAAATTGAAAAAAAAACATGAAAAAAAACATACAAGTCTAAATTTGGACATAAAAAAGGATCAAAATTGACAATATAAGAGCCAAAATTGAAAAACTACAAAATATATATAGGACTAAAATTGGACAAATATACTTCATATTAACTCTGATTAAATTTATGGAGGTTATTTGAAAATTAAAGGGTGAGCCACTGTAGTTTAATACTTATCTTGTATTTAGACTATAGTTCCTTTGTCTTAATTATATAAATTTATTTTTCTTTTATATATGTCCCAATTATAAAGCTTATTTTCACGATATAAAGTAACTTGTTCGAATTAACCCATTTATTAATCTTCATGCATTAATTGCACTGGAAAAATAAGATTAATTATTACGTATTATGATCTGGATTTAAACGTTTGCAAAGTCCATGCAAAAAGGTCTACTAATTTGCTCATATAGCAAAGACACTATTTAGAAAAGGTATATTCAAACATTAAACACACATATCAATATATAATGTTGAAATTAGTGGAAAGTTAGGGTTTTCACCCGGTTTATGTGGAAAAGAACAGCATAATATTTTGTTTGAGAGGTAGTAATAATTGTCATGCATGATGATGGAAACGGACGAGAAAATGGAAGCTTTAGATGATGATCTTGTAATGAAACCTTTTACTAATTGTTGCTGCCTTGTCTGGTTTAATTAATATATATATATATACTATTACCATTCCTTTTCCAACCTTCATCACGCCCACTCTTTTCATTAATTCCTCATCATCTTGTCAACTCTTAATTTGTTTTAACATGTGTGCTGCATTTTGTCAAGGGATATATATATATATATATATATATATTACTTACATGCTAGGTTTGGTATGCATTAGGTACACTGTGAACTTCATAGTGTATTTTAGAAATTTGTAATTTGTTGCTTTGGAATTTACGACTTGTTACATTGAAACGTGCAACGAGCACAAGTTGCACGTTTTAGTGTAACAAGTTGCAAATTTTAATACAACAAGTTGCAAAATTTTAAAATACACTATAGAGTGCACGGTGCACTGGTGCACAGGAACTCTACTCATATTATAGAGAGAGTGAAAGAATTTTGTCCCATCTAATAGCTCGAGCTTGTAGGGAGGGGGAGAAGGCCTATCGAGTGAATAATTTAATATAGGTGGGGTGGCTTTCAGGTGGAATCGAATCCAGACTGAAATCGAACCTAGGACGTGAGCGTGAGCCTAAAAGCTCTGATAGCATGAAAGAATTCCGTCTCATCTAAAAATTCAAACTTTTAGAGAGAGGTGTGAAATTGATTCATTTATTTAATTTTCTTAAGGGTAATGAGAAATTTGGTGTCCAATTACAAAATTGGCTTCAAAACATCAAACATGGCAACTTGTAAAATAAAATAGTATTTGACAAATCCTTTAATTAATTAACTCTTAATTTACATACTTCACTAGTAAAAAGTTTAATTAATTATTACTAGAAAATCACCTGTACTTGATTCCCATGAGAAGCAAATAATCCATTATTGTTAAGGTTTGGTATATATTCTCTTATCTAGGTCGGTGACGGATCATGATGATTTGCAATACGTTCACATGATAAAATTTAATCATTTTATTTATTTGCTACTTGGTTTCCTGATTTTTTTTTACTTTTATTTATCCTTGCAATTATTTTGTGGGAGAATTCAATGTTTTCCGATAAGAGTCAAATACAAGCTAATTTGGTTTCATAGATGGTTCAACCGGAAACCGGAAATGATTTAAATTTTTTTTTACTATTTCTTATATTTAGTTAAAAAATAAAATAAATATACACCTATAAAAATTTAAACATATATCTTATAACTTTTCATATCTAAGAAAACACAATTGAGTCATGGTCATAATAAAAAATAACACAATAATATGAGAGAAAGTAACTTAAAAGGGAAAAGTGAACCTTATATTTTTTATCCCACATCAAGTACATATTAAAAGAAAATGTAAGAGAAAATAAAATCTCATAATTTTGTCCCACATCGAAAATGTTAAAAGAAAATGTGAGAGAAAACAATATAAAAGGGAAAAAAGTGTACTTCACCTCATATATTTGTCCCACATCGAAAGTGTTGGAGGAAAATGTGAGAGAAAGTATTATAAAAAGGGGTGAAGGTGGAACTTGATTCATATATTTATCCTACTTCATACATTTATCCCACATCGAAAAGTGTTGGAAAAAAATGTAAGATGGAGTATTATAAAAGGGGTGAATGTGGACCTTGGTTCATTTTATCCCACCTCATACATTTATCCCACATCGAAGTGTTGGGAAAAAATGTGAGAGGAAGTATTATAAAAGGGGTGAAGTTGGACCTTGGTTCATATTATTCCCATACATTTATCTCACATCAAATGTTGGAAGAAAAATGTAAAATGAAGTATTATAAAAGGGGTGAATGTGGACCTTGGTTCATTTTATCCCACCTCATACATTTATCCCACATCGAAAGTTTGGGAAAAAATGTGAGAGGAAGTATTATAAAAGGGTTATCCCACCTTTTATCCCACATCAAAAGTGTTGAGGAAAATGTGAGAGAGAGAAAAGTAGTTTAAAAATATTTAAAAAAAAAAAAAGAAGGTGAAAACCGGTTTTTTCGGTTAGGCGGTTCGCCGGTTGAACCGGTTTTTTTTTTAAGTTTTGACCGGTTCAAACCGGTTCAACCCGAAAAGCAGCTATTATTTGTTTTTTGTTTTTTTGTCGGCGGTTCCTTGCTCAAACCGGGTTATGAAATCATTGGGAGAATTGAATGCCCTCCGATAAGAATCAAATACAAACTAATTTAATAGATGGAGTGAATGGGGATTTAAATCGAAATACCCTCGAGTGCATGCATGTTTGATTTTTCAGTTTTTGTGTCGTCTATATATTCAGCTAATTTAGTCCCCATTTTTTAATTTAATTCCAAATTTAAATAATTCCAAATTGAATTCCAAATGCTAATTAATTAACACTTTTATTCCAAATGATCTTTATATCAGATCAACTTGCCATAATAGATAATAGTTCCACATATAAAATTACGCACGGTCCCTTAGTTAATTAGTTGTAATGATGATGACATTTAGGCTTTGAGTACTACAAAGTCTATACGCACTAACCCGAATTTAATTAAACATTTAATACTCCCAAAGTCCCAAAAATTACTATAATTTTAAATCTCGGAGTGCATGCATGTTTGATTTTCAGTTTATACTATATATTCAGCTAATTAATTAACACTTAATTAATTCCAAATGATCTTTTATAGATCCAACTTGCCATAATAGATAATAGTTCCACATATAAAATTAAGCACGGTCCCTTAGTTAATTAGTTGTAATGATGATGACATTTAGGCTTTGAGTACTACAAAGTCTATACGCACTAACCCGATCTTTAATTATCATTTACTCCCCCGTCCCACTATAATTTTCTCGCTTTCTTTTTATATATGGACGTCCCACTATAACTTTCACATTCCATAAAAGAAAAAAATAACTCCACTACCCATAATTTGTATCCTCACTTTTCACATAATATTATAAAAAATGACATTCATCACTCCATTCATTACTCCATATACTTTTTTCCCCTCTCCCAATATCCAAAACTACCCTTCATTTTTATTATTTTATTATTATTCCTTAAATAAAACAACAACAAAAAATAAGACAATTACACCGAGAAGGAGGGAGTACAATTTAATTTACACAGAGATGAAATTATACATGATCAAAATTAAAGACAAGCTTTCCCATGAAACTTGTGAATTCATTCTCTAACTTTTTAAAAAAAAATTTATAAATTAATACCATGACATTTACACACACATGATAATATGGTATTTATTTATAAATGTAATGATAACAGTACGTAGTAGATGAGTGTTAGTATTAGTTTATAAAACATCAACTTTATTGTGAACAATTTTCACTGGACTCTGATGCTAATTTAAATCATAACTAAAAATTACCAATCTTTAATTAGGATAATTAGAATACCCTACCTATATGTTTTATTATGTTTATTATATATCTTTAACAAGCATCATGCTTGACCACGAAGTAATTTGATACATGCATGTGATTATTTTGAAATATATACAAGATAAAAGAGCAAATCTCTGGTAAAATTTGTTCATAGTATAAAATTTATATTATTAATTGCACATACGAATTAATATCATTACACGTATCAACTGATATCTTTACACTTATAAATTAATATTGATATTAATTTATAAAAGCAATTAATTTTTAAGTATAATTATATCAATTTCATGTTATGAACAAATTTCATAGAAGAGTTTCTCAAGATAAAATAAGTCATGGAACATGAAATCTCATATGTAATTATATGCCCTTTAATTCATTCAAGTGAGTTGAACAATAAATTTGACAATTTTTTTATAAGTACGGGATGTGGGACGAAACCTAAATTAAATGTATTTAAGAAGTATGTTGCATGCTATAGAGTAGAATTAAGTAGGCAAAATATGGGCACGACCAAAATGAAGGGAACAAGTGAAATAGGTTTTTCTCTCTCTATGAAATTTCCCTCTCCACCGCCGACCTCAGATTTCCTCCGCTCAGCAAATCGGCCCTTTGATTCGAAATCATTGGAAAGATTGCTTGAGATTATGCATGCCTTTCCCGCCTCCCTCCCAATGATTTGGTTTAAATCGGCAGCCGGTTCGACTACCCAATCAGGGGATGGGAAATCATTATTTCCTTGTTTTGAGATGCATAGAGCCGACGAGCGTGCCTTACCCCCACGGCAAGTCCGAGATGCTACGATTCACAAGGCACGGCGATCCTTCTTCCAAGGCTACGACATTAATGTCTTTGTTCTCTATATATCACCCAGTGCTATAACCCTTCCCCACACAACAAACATTCTCTGGTTTAATAGCCAAGACCCAATACCCAATGTGTTCGTCCCCAAATTCATACCGCGTCACTTTGAAAGAATTCGTTATTCACACTTCGTCTTCAAAACCCCTACTCCCATGGATTCCGACATCATCGCATTATGGGACAAGCTCACTATCTTGCTACACCGGTTAACGCACTTGTGGGCAAACTTGCCATGAAAAAGTTTGTCGGGGTCCATGACCTCCAAGCGAGCCTCCCAAAAATCTGGGACCTCAAGCTCCCGCTCGACATTAAGCCATTGGGAGGGAGACTCTATATCCTTGAGTTTGCCGAGAAAAGCGAGTGTGACAGAGTACTTAATCGACAGCCCTGGAACTTTAGGGGTTCGGTTCTGCTGAGCGGCCCTCTGATATTGTGCTTACGGCGGCCCCATTCTGGATACAAGTCCACGGCCTCCAGATTCGAGCAATGACGCGAGGAGCAGCGAGAGACCTCACTAGCCCCTTGGGTGAGATCCTTGATGTCAAGAGTGACTATGATGGGGTGGCTCTAGGCGAGTGCGTCCGGGTGCGGACCATGGTCGACGTCCGGAAACCTCTGCACAGATGGGCTACGATAAATATAGAGGATTCGATGTGCCAGGTTATCTTCTGGTATGAAAAACTATCCGACTTTTGCTATTTCTGTGGCCGCCTGAACCATCAGGATAAGGATTGTGAGTACGTGATGCCAGATGGAAAGAGGCACTTCGGCCCATGGATGCGGGCTAACGGCCAGAACTCTGTAACACTTGAAACAATAATCGCCGAACTTGAAAGGCTGAATGCCCGGAAGCCCACACTCCAACTCAGTCAATCTCCCAACACCTCGACCCACTATGCCCATGCCAACTCTCCCGCTACAATCCCAGAATGGTCTGCAGATAAGTTGAAAGCGCAAACCTTTTTCACCTCATATGATTACTACCCCAAAAGAGGAAGCCCCATCAAGCAGAAAATCCCCGTCCCGCAACACCAATGCCCTCGACTGGAAACGCCTCATCCCGAAGCACAACCCTCTCCCTAGCCCGAGCTCCACCGTGGGCCGCCACTATGAAGGAAAAGACTCCATTTCCCCCTCCCCCCGCTGGTCTGACTCGAACGCCAAAGACTTGGCCTCCAGCATGGACACAACAGACCGCCGCTTTAATGAAGCCATGACCCCGGCCCTGTTCCTCCCGTCCCCCGCCTCTCAGCTGAACCGCCAGACAACCCCAACCAAGCGCTTTCCCTCTCCGCCGCGGAGGCCGAACTAATCCCGACAAACGAGCTCTTGGCTATGTTTGTAGGATTTAATGAAGTCACGTTCAACTTTGAGCCCCCCCCCCGAATCACAAAAGCCAGCCTCCCAGAGAAAGCAAAGAAGGGCAAAGGAAAGTTGAAAGCTGTGTCTCAGTCCGATGCCCCGGGAAAGAATACCCCCAACCCAAAACCGGGCTCCAAGAGATCGCTCAAGCAAGACCACTCCCAGACCCACATCAAGAAATAGAAGCGCAATGAGGCTCAGCCTGCACCCTCAGCACAACTCATCAACAATGTCTCGGTGGAGGTTGACTCGGCTCAACCTCGCCCCCATCCATGAGTTACTTATGCTGGAATGCTCGTGGCCTCGGGGCACAACGGGCATTCAAGAATTTCCAGCAACTTATCTGAGACCAATCCCCCGACTTGGTTTTTATTTTCGAATCTAAGCTATCAAAATCTGTTGTTCTTAATTTTCGCTCTAGACTTAATTTTTACGGTTGCTTCTGTGTTTAACCCAATGGTAAGAGTGGTGGTCTCGCCCTTCTTTTGGAATGATAATTTAAGTATTTCGGTTTATCCTATTCGCATGGCCATATTGACTGCTCGATTTACATTCATCACGTAAAATGGTACTTTACCGGCTTTTATGGAAACCCTAATCATAACCTCCGATTTCATTCCTGGGAATTGCTCGAAAAAATTGCAAAAACTCATCCCAACCCTCTGGACCTATGGTTGTGGGTGGCGACTTTAATGAAATCCGATACGATAATGAAAAATAAGGAGGCAAAAAATGGGCTTTCAGCTCCATAAACGCTTTTCATACAACACTGCTCCAAACTGATCTCCATGATATTAAAACCAGTGGTCCGAACAATATGAGATCGGGGAAGGAAACATCTTGGCCCGACTGGACCGATATACGGCAACCAGCTCGTGGCTAGCCACTTTTCCGGATGCTATGTCCGTAAATCTAGATTTTTATGGGTCGGATCATCGACCCATCCTACTTAAACTCGGACTTAATCAGCGAACGGGGCATGTTCACACACCCTTGAGCTTTAAGTTTGAACATAAATGGACTTATGAGGAAGACTACAATGACATAGTGTCACATAGCTGGGACAACTCGGCCAACGCTATTGACTTGGAGAGTAGATTAAATAAAATGGCCGACTCCTTCAAACACTGGTCTAACTCTACTGTAGGGAACCTCGGAAGACAAATTAGGAAAACCAGGACTATCCTAAACAAGTTATTAAATGATGAGGCTAACGGGGTAGATTTCCAAAAGGTCCATCCCGTCCAATGCAAATTGGAAAAACTTTTGTGCCAAGAGGAAATCCACTGTTGACAACGTTTCAGAGTCAACTGGCTTAACTCTGGAGATAGAAACACTTCCTTCTTTCATAAAACGGCCTCGGAACGAAGACGGAAGAACTACATCAAGTGCCTTATTAATGACGAGGGAATTACCCAAACTGACCAGAAGGATATCGAGAGAATGATCGAGGATTACTATCGTACTCTTTTCAGTTCCCAAAACCCCTCAATCCAGGATATTGAAGGTATCACCAAAAACATCCAACCTTCAGTGACGGCAGAAATGAACAATTTTCTATCAAAACCGTTTACTAGTGAGGAAGTAAGGAAAGCACTCTTTGATTTAAACCCATCCAAAGCCCCGGGACCGGATGGCTTTACAGCCCTGTTCTTCCAGAACTCTTGGGTTACTGTTGGAGGAGACGTTACGACTTAGAGTCTATGGATTCTCAATGGGCTTCAGGGTTTGAAGAATCGCAACCCTACTAATATCACCCTCATCCCAAAGGTTAAAGAACCTAAAACCCTGAAGGACTTTCGACCGATAAGTCTTTGTAATGTGACTTATAAGATTGTAGCCAGAGCCATTACAAACCGGTTCCGAAATGTTCTGGGGGCCCTTATCGATCCCAATCAAAACGCCTTCATCCCGGGACGCCTGATCTCTAATAATATTCTTCTAGGGTATGAGTGTATGCACTGGCTAAGAAATAACAAGAGTAAACAAGGCTATGCATCTCTGAAACTTGACATGAGCAAGGCTTACGATGGAGTGGAATGTAAATACCTGGAAAAAGTTCTCCTCCGCATGGGTTTCAACGTCAATTGGGTGAACTTGAATATGGAATGTGTAACTACACCCTCATACTCTTTCAAAATAAATAACAGCATCTCAGGTCATGCCGCTCCGTCCCGAGGACTCCGTCAAGGGGACCCTCTCTCTCCCTATTTGTTTGTCATTGTTGCTCAAGGCCTGTCCGCGGTAATCAATGCCCAAGCCTTGGAAGAAAATCTCACTGGCGTAAAAGTTGTCAGGGGTAGCCCGATGATCACCCACCTGTTCTTTGCGGATGATAGTCTTATCTTCTTTAAGACCAGTAAAAAGGATGTGCTTACAATCAAAAATTGCCTCCAAAGGTATGAAAAAGCCTCCGGTTAACTGGTCAATTTCGATAAATCAACTATCTCTTTCAGTAAGAACACTTCACAGGCCAATATTGACTTTGTCAAAGCTAGTCTCCATATTTAGACATGTCATGGCCATGATCTCTACCTAGGGTTACCTACTTTCTCAATCCAGAGCAAACGCCTCCAATTCGGCTACCTTAGGGATCGAATCTCCAAAAAAACTAAGTTGCTGGAAGAACAAATTCTTCACAGAAGGAGAACGGGAAACTCTCATCAAATTGGTTATACAAGTTGTCCCAACCTATGCCATGGCTTGCTTTAGAATACCAACCTCCCTCTGTGGAGAAATAGAATCTATGTGTGCTCGTTTCTGGTGGGGAGGGGGCCCAGATAGTAAAAAGACCCACGGGAAGGAATGAAAATTACTCACTAAACCCAAGAAGGAAGGCGACATGGGATTCAGGGATCTAGTCACTTTCAATAAAGCACTTCTAGCTAAACAAATATGGAGAATTATTCTCTACCCAGACTCTCTGATCGCTAGAGTGCTTAAGGCTAGATATTTCAAACATACAGATATCATGGACGCCACTCTAGGTTCTAACCCCTCCTATATCTGGCGGTCCATCATGTGGAGCAGATCCGTCATCTCTGAGGGTCTCATGTGGAAAATTCATGATGGGACCAAAGTTCAGATATGGAAGGATTGCTGGATTCCGAATCTTATCACAGGAAAAGTTACCCCTATTAACGATGTGGACAATACTACTAAAGTGCAAGATCTTATCACGGCTTCGAAACAATGGAACCAATCCAAGCTGAACGCCCTGTTTCCTAAATATGAGTCTGAGGCTATCAACATGGTTCCCATTGATCTACTGGGCCATTCAGACTCTAGATTCTGGCGATACTCCAAAAAGGGTATTTACACCGTTAAATCAACTTACTGGATAGCTCACTCTGCTGATCAAGAAAGCAAAAGGAATCTCTAAAGATAGCCTGATCATCCACTTTATCCTATCCCTGACAGAGCCTGCACTCGAAAAAGTGGCGATGAAAATTTGGGGAATTTGAAAAGAAAGATGCGAATGGACTCACTCAACAGGAGGATCTCGTCCCGGAAAGAAGATCCAAGCAACCTGGACAGAAGCCTTTCTACACCAATTTCATCTTGAGAAGGCCAAACTAACGGCTAATGAAAACATCGCTACTCCTACCCCAGAAACTGACCCTCCAATTATGGGAGAGACACTGCTGTTATAAAAGTCGATGCAGTCTATAACGAAGCAACCCGATCCTTCGCGGTAGGATTCTTCATCCACGATAAGGATGGGACTCCCCGGGCGGCTGAGTTCCACAAAATTAACCCACCGGGTTCAGTTCTAGCAGCTGAAGTAAAAGCTATCTCAAACGGACTACACTTCTGGAAATCCATCTCTCAAGAACTAGCTATGATCCTCTCAGACTCCAAAGAGGCTATCAATGCTATATGCTTAAACGGTCAGTTCAAAGGATATGAGGAAAGCTTCATAAACTTGGCCAGAAGACTTATCCGTAACTCCCCAGTAGAGGGAGTTCGTTTCTGCCCCCATACACACAACAAAGAAGCTCACACGCTTGCTCAAATGGCGACAAAATCTCCACTCCCTCAAGTTTGGGTAGGAGTAGATATTCCCCGGCATATAGTGTCTTTAGCTCAGGATTACACCACGAACTACTCTTGATCCACGAGCTCTAAAAAAAAAAAACTAGTTACTCATTTCCTCTATTTTTACTCATTTATTTGACTGTCCCATAAGAGTTCCTTTAGAAATCTTGCTCTAAGTTCAATGGAATACATTGCACGGTTGCACCGGGAAAGCGTATTAAGATTTTGGAAGGCAATATCATAGAATCTCTCTCTCTCTCTTCCTTGCTAGTTATAAAATTTTACTAATTAACAAAAAAAATACACACATAACTTTCTTTGTTTACAAATTGACCGAGATTCATGTGGGTTAAAAAATCAAACCTTATATATTAATGGAAAAATTATTAATAGGTACAAATTTAGGAACAACTTATTAATATGTACAAAATTGATTGTATATACAATTAAAATTACATACAAAAGTGCAAATGTACATATGTATGTACAATTATTTTGTACATATTAGTACGTTATATTCCTGAAATGTACCTATTAACAACTCTCCATATATTTGATTACCTCTTTATATGATTATTCTGATTAATTTGCATTACTTAATCGTGTATATGATTAGCCGAGAAATGTTCAAAAAATTGGAAGCCCAAGAATGGTGGGAAGAAAACTGCGAAAAGGTGATGGAACTGTACAATGTACAAAGGCTTAATCGCCAAGATTTCCCTCTTCCTTCAACTCCAACATCCCAACACAATACAAAGATGGAATCCGTCGAAACTAACCCTATCGCGCCGCCTCGTATTTTACTCCGGCCCACTGGAGCAGGGGCCGGTGGATACCCCTCGTCAGAGTCATTCGGCCCCCACTCCGTGCATGCGCGCTCTACACCAAATGTCTCGAGTGCGAGTGGCGCAAAGGTTGAAAAAAAGTCGTTAGATGCGTCGATGAGGACTAGCTCATCGACGCAGGACGCTAATCGCCCTGAAGAGATGTCGATCAGCAACGCGAGTTTCTTGGAGACAGAATGGATTGAGGAGGACGAGCCCGGCGTGTATTTGACGGTTAGGGTGCTGCCGGATGGTAGACGGGAGCTCAGACGCGTTCGATTCAGGTTAGTTTGTGTGTGGTTGATGAGACGTGATACTTTTGCAAGTTTCTATGATATATAATTTTAAAAAAATTGACTTAAAAGTATCACAAAAATTTGTAAAAGTATCACTGACTTGAATTTATCATTTTTTATTTTTATTAACTACCTCATGCTCATTCTCATTGTCTTCAAATTAGTTTTTAAAAACCAAAAAATTATAGATAACACTTAATTTTTATGACTTGATTAGATATGGCTTATTAGTTGGTGTGGCTAGGTAATACGAAAAAGCATAGAAATAAAAAATAAAATAAAAAAGAAAATTCTCTCAACTAGTTAAAGATAACAAAATTTTAAGTTGGGGCTTTTTTTTTTTTTTTTTGAATTTCGATTATTTAAACGATACCCTAGAATCATTTCTACTTTTCATAAATTGAGTCTATGCAACTTAAAAAATAAGTATTTTTGAACTGTTGATTTGTGACTGAAAACATGTCTTAACATCAATTTCACTTCTTTTTAGTTGTATATTTATCGACTAAAACTTGAATTTGAATTGGAAATTGTAGCCGAGAGAAATTTGGGGAGATGCATGCTAGAGTATGGTGGGAAGAGAATAGAGAAAGGATACACAAACAGTACTTGTGATTGAACAAGATGAACAAAGCATATAACATAAAGAAACACAATGTTTCTTTTAAGTTTTACCATGTATTGTACCATACCTTATCATGGAACATGAATGAAATACATTATATCATAAAAGCTTCAATTTAAATTGATCATAAATAAATCATATAATTCATCTCCGATTGCATGAATAGTACAAATTAATTAATGATTATTACGCTACATTCTTCAAATGAGATCCGTGGAAGTTTTAGGCCATCTCATTTCAATTTTTTGAGGTATTTGATTATAACATGAATTGTGGCAATGAATTTTTTGAACACATAATATTGAATCTTTTGGCATATTTCTAAGATATAGAATTGCCCACTTGAAACATTTTACAACCAATAGTTTTATGTATTAGAAATGATACTAATACTTTATAAAGTAGTACGTGATACTATTCACTTACTATATATAGGAGCTTTAAACTTCTTTTTTTTATTCATTCGATTTCTTTCTTTTCCCCGGGGCGGATGTACAGGTGAGTTGCACTGGATTTTAGCCTATTGCAAATATCGTCCATTGTCTACGTACTGATATATATACATGTTATATAAAAATAATCCACTAGCCCACACTTATTAAATAATTAAGTCCGTCTTATCCACAGTGGTGACTTGTGTCAATTAGATTAAAAGAAGACGAGATTTTAAAAATATATATAAAAAGTAAATAATTGATCATGACTTTGGGCTGCCCGGAAACCCAAATCATGCCCATAATCACCCACTATTCATGAATGAAAAATTGATAAGTATTCTATTTCAATTAGTTGAGTTGGGATTTATTTGTATAAATTAGATGATTATAATTATAGATAATATATATTTAAAATAAATAAAAAATTATATCAAATTTTATATTTTTTTATCCTCTATAAATAGAGACATTGACATATTTTAAAGCGAAATCTAAAATACTCTTTTCTATTATAAAATTTTACCATTTCTCTCCTAACTTCTTTCATTATGAATCATTGATTATAGATAATATTTAATTAATAACTAATAAGAAATAATCAATTTAGGTAGTAGATGGTACATGTGGATGAGAGAGAAATACTTTTTTTATTAAAAGGTTGGGTTGGTTTGAGTTATGAATGTAATTGAAATTATATTTGGTGATATATTGTGTATTTGGATGAAAAAGATAAATGATTTTTTTATGACAAAAGCTTGTATATACCTAGCTCATGGTATGAACCCGAGTCAAACTTGACTCGTATATTACAAACGGGTCATATATAAGCAATTTCATTTTCTTTATGCATTCCTAATTCCCACCTCTCTCTCTTCTATTTTCACCACCTCAGGTGAAAACTATCTCTTCCTTTTCCTTCACTCAAATTTGTTTCCCCTTCTCAGTGTAACATTGCCGCATCGGAAACGCCACCACACTCGCGCACCTAAAGGTAGAGGAAGAGATAGTTTTAGATTAAAAAAAATATATATTTCACTGTTATTCATAAAAAATATCAATGTACTGCAAAAAATCATCACTATTGTGTAAACTGACTATTAATGTTATAAAAACTCTCATTGTAATAATAAATCATTATTGGTATGCAAAAATAAATTATCACCAATACACATAAAAACTATCACTATTATGAAGAAAAATTATCACTATTATTCATAAAGACTATCACTGTCATTGTATGCAAAATTAAATAACACTGCTATACACATAAACTATTATTGTTATGAAGAAAAAATATCATTAACGCAAAAAAATTATCACTAGTGAAAACATAATTTCTATCTTTGCTCGAATTTAATCGAAAAAACCAGCAACCGTTCATAGTACTTGTTGTGAATTCTTTCCCTTCACAATCATTCATAGTGCTAGTTTTCCCTTCACCTTCACCTTCACCTTCACCTTCACCTTCACCTTCACCTTCATTGCTAATCTTCATTGCGTGTGTGAGGGAGTGAAAGAGCGACGAGATCGTTGAGCAAGATTGATGGCGCGGCCGCGCGAGGGTGAATGGCTGAGAGTGTAAAAAAAGGTTGTTGCTGAGTAAGATCAATGGTACGGCGGCGCGAGAGTGAGATGAAATAGAAAGAAAGAGCAAAGGAAGACGTGATCATTGTCGCCGCTGGGTGAAAGTGAGAGTGAATGGATTGGAGATGAAAATTCGGATGATCAACCCATCCCTCAAAACAAATCATATTGAATTAGGGTTTATATTATGAACCTGGTTCATAAGAGTGTTATTCATATGAAAAAAAAAATGTGTGAACTCGAGTTCACCGTGAACTCGATTTTTTTAGCATCAGTGTTGTGTATAAAAACAAATCACTGTTGCACATAAAAATTATCATTATTACACAAAAAATTTGTTATTATTTAAAAAATGCATTATATGTTTAAACAATGTTTTTTTCTATTATCATGGTAATTTTACATATAATAATACAATTATATATATACCTGATTTATAAGAGTGCTTATTAAAAAAGTTTGGGTTGATTTTGGTATGAATGTAGATAGTCTAATAAAAACCCACTTAAAATCCCATAGTCCCCACCAAAGTCCAACACTCTGAATATGCATTAGAATACTACGACCCCTTTTAATTCATGTCATTTGTTTTATTTTAAATTTTAACATATAAAATTCAACTCATATTTACGATAAAAATTTCTACTCACTCACATAATTTGACATGAAAAAATGAGTGTTTTCAAAACTAAACAAAATGAATTAATTTTAAATTAGAGACTAAATTACCCACAATTTTTTTTTCAACACTATTCTAAACTTTATATTTTAGAATCTCGATGGGCACAACATAAGTAAATATCAAATTTTCTAAAGTAAAATGTTTAGGCAAAGTAATATTGCGTGTATGGGTTTTGCGTGTATATTTAAATAATATTAGTTATTGCCTTAAACGTATTAATTTGCCAATATGGTTATTTTATCAAAGTATTAGTTTTTATATTATAAACTGATGATTGTAAACAAGATGCACAATAAAATACAAAAACTTGTATAGACCTGGTTCATGTTATGAACTCAATTATTTAAGTATCACTGTTACATATAAAAACTATCACTATTATGTATAAAAACTATCACTGTTATGTACAATTTATATTCACTGTGTAAAAAATACTTTAAATTTTTAAACATTAAAAATTTTTGTGCATAACTGGAATAATTTTTATATATAACAGTGATATAGTTCATGTATGAACCTAATTTACATGAGTGTTACTCTAAATAAAATCGTTTCGCATGAGATTAACTCAATTTTAATACGCTTCATCGTTTTTTTTCAACACACTCCACTGCTAAATTCTGGATCCACCCTTCCCCATAAAAGTGAAAGATTCCCTAAATTATAAACTCTCTTCAATCTTCAATACAATTTTAATCATGTACTGAATTTTAATATTTTAATTTATGGAATTTTTTTTTTAATTTTTTTTTAGTTTTAATTTTTTTTTTAATGTCAGTTTTTTTTTTAAACTTTAATTTCAGTTTAAGTGTTTTTTTTTTTCAACCCGGACTCAAACCCGATCCGAGTGGTTCATGGTTCACTTGGCTCAAGTGGTTCATGGTTCACTCGACCCGAATGATTCTATATATGACTTAGGGTTCATTGTTTAGGGGTTAGAGTTTAGAGTGCATAGTTCACCCAAATTAAAATTGAATCCAACTACATCAATTGCACCTTGCTGCACAGGAGAGTAACTCTTTATTAAAATCCAAACTTATAACTATATTATAAAAATGAAATAAATTATATTTATATATATGTAGAAAATATAAATTTTTAAGTAAAACTTGTTCATATTATAAAATTAATATTATTATATTTATAAATTAATAGCAATATTATTATAAATTAATATAATTAATATTTAATACTATATAATCAATTGATAAATGTATTAATAATGACATAAATTTCATACGAAGAAGACGTTTCACCGGACTTGCTCGTAGGTAATTGTGAGGGAGCCCATATAATTTTTTCATGTCAAGTGCTCCTGAAATGAATGCTGCAGCCGCCATTGATATGCTCTCTTTTCCCTCACTCCAACTTCAAGCTCTCCGATCCTCAATTTCATCTCTCTATGCTGCTTTCCCCGTTCTCAAAATCCGATCCTACACTTCCTTTTCCGATAGAAATTTCATCAAACACTGTATTTCCACCAACAAAGGAATTCACAGTTGCAGTTTCTCGTCGACCTCGATCCGTTCGATTTCATCGGATACTACCGCGATAATGGCGTCTGGTTTCAATCCCGAAGAAGCTAGAGTACCTCCTGCTATTCCGCCGCCCACCCTTCTTATCTCTAAGGTAAATTATCTCGGTTTAATTTCTCGTTCACATCTTTATTTGCGTGGTTCTATGTTCTAATTTGTCGAATTAATCTGTTTTGTTGCTTAATGTGGTTCACATATTAAGGAAAAGATATTTTTCACAAATGTGGGTTATATTTATGTTTATGGAGATTAGTAAATGTACTCGATTTTGAGCTGATGTTTACATTGGTCACTTTTCTTCTTCATTTCAGTTTAAAATAGCACTTTGCCAGTTAACCGTGACTGTTGACAAGGCAAGAAATATTGCGCATGCTAGACGGGTGATTGAAGACGCTGCAGAGAAGGGTGCTCAGCTGATTCTTCTTCCTGTAAGTAGTACTCAGAATTATGTTTTTGCTCTTGAGGAATCTGTTTAGTATTAGCTTATGATACAATCCATTGCTTGTGATTGCCGATTATTTCATTGCTTCTTCAAATTATGTAGGGAAGAAGAGTGTTTGATGCATTCCATTAAGGTTTATCTGTTTTTTTTTTTTTTTAAACTTAGTTTTATGGAGTATTTAGCATTTATGCAGAGTATTTCAGAACCAGTAGAGTCATTTAGGAATTTTATGCAGTTTATTAGTGTCTTACAAATCTTAATTAAGAAAATCCCTGCCCTTTGATGTCAGGAAATATGGAATAGTCCATATTCAAATGATAGTTTTCCAGTATATGCAGAGGATATTGATGCTGGTGGTGATGCATCTCCTTCAACTGCAATGCTATCTGAACTTTCTCGTAGTCTACGAATCACAATTGTTGGTGGTTCCATACCAGAAAGAAGTGGCAATAGATTGTATAATACTTGTTGTGTCTTTGGTACAGACGGAAGGCTTAAGGCAAAGCACAGGAAGGTACATGTTCTTCACTTTATAATGGAACCAAAAGCACATGATCTTGAGTCCAAACTTTTAACGATTTACTGAAACTGTAGTCTGTAGTTAAATTCTTCTATGCACCAGTTGCGCTGTGCAACTCAAGTGCATTTTTAAATTGTATTACTTATTTTACTAAAGGTATTAGTTGGTCAGTATTAGTTGTTTGCACTGAATAGTATTAGTTGTTTTCAAACAACATTAGTTGTGCACCAGTTGCACAATGTAACTGGTGCACCCAAGTGTCTAGTCTCCAGGGATTTTTAACTTCTCATTCAGTCTCAGGCTTCTGGGGTGATTGGTGATTCTTTTTCTGTTTACAGATTCATCTCTTTGACATTGATATACCTGGAAAAATGACCTTTAAAGAGTCAAAGACTCTTACTGCGGGGGAGACCCCTACCATTGTAGATACAGGTATGTGATCTTCTCATTGAATGATATGGGAATAGCTTCATACTGTTTAGGGACTTGAATTACCCACTTGATTTATGTATGTATTTATTGAAGGAAAGATACTATGTTAATGCTAATTGATTGTGAGTTTTATTTTCTAAAACTAGGACATAAATCTGTTAAGGCAATGCCAAATTATTTGACCTGAGATAACTTTTGCTGCTATATTTAGAGTCATCGAACCTCATCATTTTTGGATTTAAATATGATTTCTTGTAAGTTCAAATCTTTAGTCTTGGAATACTTTTCCTGCTTCTTTAACTTTATTTTTTTTATTAAGTGTACATATTAAATGTTTAATATGATCAAAATCTCAATTATGTAGATGTTGGGCGTATTGGTATAGGCATATGTTATGACATCCGTTTCCAAGAACTAGCAGCTATATACGCAGCCAGAGGTTGGTTCCTTGTTTACTTGTTTCTTTGATGTTAATGCATTTGTTTCTACCTTGTTTAAGTTACTTCATGATAATATAATAGCTGTTGATTTCAAAGGTTACATGCTAGTATCAAAATGATTTTGGTTATATTGAGGGCAGAAAGTTTTAATTTTTTGGGGCTCAAAGCGTGTGAAATTTTTAAGCCCATGCAACACTAACTGTTTATGGAATGGGGGACCAATACCATGGTTTTTGTCTCCTACTGCTCCGCTAGATAATATATCTGACAAGCTATTTATCTTTATGTTGATTTTATGAGTTCTGATGATATTTTTATTTTTGAAAGGAGTTCTGATGAAGATTTTTAATGCTGTTAATAAGGATAGTAGAGTTGTGGTGTCTGCTAATGTATATGTTAACAGTCGAAACATAAAATTCAATACATTAGCTTGGACTATAGTGAATATTTTTTAATCTATATGGATTTACTCTGCTTACTTGATTATTTCGGTAGGTATATGAGGTAAATTGAAGAATTAATGCAGTTTTTACACTCTTACTCTCTTAGATATATGGAAGGAGATAAAATGGAACAAAACTGATAAATTACTATTAATAATTATGGAATAGATCTTCTGCAATTCAGTTTTAATATAAATTATATGCTCTGCATTGTCTATAATCGCCTTTTCTTTTTCGTTTTTCATGTGAAAATTGCTGCCTTAGCTTGATCACAGATTTTGGCTTCGCTCCTTATATAATTTTTCATGAGAACTTATAGTTATAAAAGCATATTTCTTGCATGAAAGATAAATGAAGATTTGTGGGGAAAAAAGTGGAGGATCAATATTTTGTCAAAAAATCCGGATAAGACCATCATAAAGAGATGGAAACTGAAGTCCAACATCTAACTTATGTAAATAAATACATACATATATATATGCGCATGTGTGTATATATATAAATTCGTTTGTACCTAGGGTCTTGGTTTGCCCTTTCAGATAATATATTCCTACAGATTTATTTCAGTCTTTTTATTGATTTCATTTCTATGCATATCACTCTGCGGAAATTCATTTTCTTCGTAACATACACGTTCGCAAGAGTGCAACTGGTTTGCTATATGTGAAGCACAAATGGGAAAGGACAATAAACAAAAATACTAGTACAAAAAGCTTTGAGACAACTAGCTGGAAAAGAATATTGCTGATTAGAACAATCTATTAGTCATTACCTTTTGAGACTGCTTAGTTTCTTTGTCAAAATTAATTAAGCTTTTTTTTTGCACATACATGGCAGTAATAGCATTCTAACCCTTTACAGAAGGAAGGGGATTTTCTTTCGTTAAGATTCAACAAACTTACTCTTGGCATAACTTGATGTTTATAATCTTCAGTTGGAAGATGCTTGCATAATTCATTTACAATTTTCTTCCTGATATAAATGTTTACTTCATGTTCATCAATTGATTATATATGTTTTTAATAAACCAATCTACTTTAATTACCTTTCTAGTTGTTTAAAATAATTAAAATAGCCATTAATATTTACATGGACCTGAATTCCTAATGGGTGTATTCTTTGATAGGTGCACACTTGCTTTGTTATCCAGGGGCTTTTAACATGACTACTGGCCCCCTTCACTGGGAATTGTTGCAACGGGCAAGGTAATTAAATTAAACACTGAGTATCTGCCCTCAAACATATGTAGACTGAATTATGATAATTATTGTGAGAGATTGCCTTACCACATTCATTCTACTTGAAAAATTTCCATCATTTTACATTGTAAAATTATGTAACAGAAATTTTGTCAGTAATATTCTGCTTTCCTTGTATGTCTGTGTGGAAGTTTAGCAAGAACATAATCACATAATAAAGTCTGAAAATCTATCAAGTATTCGACAGTCCTTCTCTCAAAATCCTAAACCAGAATGGTTTGAACACTAACTGGTATTATTGATGATCCTAATTGTGGAATGTGTTTTTTTCTGCAAGTTTCTATAACTTCTTCTGGTTGTGTATTGTTTAGGTTAATTCCACTGAAATTTTTTATTTTTTATTTTCAGGGGAGCAGATTGTCAGGTACTTTCTCTTTTTCATTTTTAACTTCTGATCTTCTACTGCTAATTTCTCAAGTAAAAACTACATCTTATCTTTAAAGAATTGAAGTTCATCATAGCCTGCATAATGTCATATCATTATTAATGTTTTCCACAGTTCTTAAATCACTTTTTTCTTTCTGAAACACAAGAAAGATAAAGCAGTATGGAAATGATTGCTTGTAGACTTGGAAAAATCATAGTTATTGTTTAGGACTCTATAGAGGATAATTGAGTTATACAAAAATACATGAGAAGATCTGTAATGAAGCTTGTAGTTGCTTTCATTTCATTGTCCCCAGGGTCCAGGGTTCATGCCCATTAAAATAGTTGAGCTATATATAGTTGTGGGAAAAAATGATGAGGGGTTTTTTTAAAAATATTTTATTTCCTAAATATAAAAAGTTCCTTTGGCAGTGAGGTAATGCATATAAGGAGCTACTCCAAGGGCTTGTCATTCAAATATGTACAAATTGTTGACAATTTGACGTTTTCATATGAAATTCTGATATCTTCATATTTCCAAATCACCAATTCTATTACATACCTTATGGTTATTAATCATTTTCCAAAAATCAAACAAAGTTTTAGTGAGATTCCATTTATTAAATGAGTGTTCTGGTCAAGAACCAGCTAGACATCCAATTCTGAATGGAGGTAGTTAATCATATTTTAGCCCCTGAAAATCTATGATCATATTAAACATTATCATATGGAATAGTTCATTGTTCTGCAGTTAAATGCTACATCCGGATACTCTGAAATTTCATCCATCTCAAATTTGACCTTGTATTTTAAAGGTCAATTTTTGCATTACTAAAACATCAATATGTTAGCTATAAACTTGTAAGGCTCAGTATGTTCATACAAACTTAATCAATGCTTTGCTCATCTGACAGCTTTACGTAGCAACTTGTTCACCAGCTAGAGACACCAGTTCTAGTTATGTGGCTTGGGGGCATTCTACTCTTGTAGGGCCGGTAAGTATGCAATTGAGTTAGTCCGAAAATCTACTGTAATTTGTTATGATTTTGATAGGTCTAGCATATGCATTCAGGTTAGGGTTGATATCATTCTACCACCTACACTAAACAAACAAACAAAATCCCAAATAATTGGGTAGGCTACATGAACTAATAATAGAACCACGTTTGAGAGAAAAAAAGAATCATATTGGGTCGTGTGATTAATATTCTACTACCTACACTATACCTCTTATATCAAACTGGTATGTGTACAATTCTTTTTCTTCTTCTGATTGCGTCTTCTGCTATTCGGGATTGATCGGTTGCAACCTGTACTTTGTTTAGTGGTTTTTTTTTCTGGCTACTTGTACACTAGTTCATTGTGATTCCTGAGCATTATAGTTGTTCTTACCTTTTTTTCCTCAGTTAGATAGTAATGATTCTTGTACACTAGTAAACTTGGGATAAATGATAGTTATTTTTTATATCAAATCCATGTGTACCAGTTTGACGTGTTTGACTTTTGGTCGGAAAAAATTAAACTTGTCAATCTCGAATTGTAGATGATGGAATTGGATTTATATTTTTACAGGTACTAGTTTAATAAAATGGGTATAGTACAGGTGGTATAATGATATTTGACCCTTCAGGTTATCAGCAGTCCTGTTTTTACTTGTGTAATTTCAATATGACTGATGAATAAAGAAACTGTGTTTGCAGTTTGGTGAAGTTCTTGCAACCACAGAACACGATGAGGCGATAGTTATAGCTGAAATCGATTATTCGCTTATCGAGCAAAGACGGTAAAATTACTCATGGACATGCTTATGAAAATATTTTTATTTTCTATTCCTCTCTTCTTACATGCATTGATGAAATGTATAACCAATTAGTTCCTCATCACAATTGGCATTACTTGCTATTTTGTCCTAAATAACTTATCTTAAAGGTGAAGACTTAAAGTGAACAGATAATTAAGTATTACAATTGGCTAACCATCCTCTTTGTTTGAAAGAAGTTTGCCCAACTTTCCTCCATGCTTTCTTTGTTATTTAATCTCCGCGTGTGCGTAAACTTTAAAGGCAAGTGGAAGCTCTCATGTGCTTAAAAACTTTATTACAATCTTTTGGCCGAAGCATCTTTCATCTTTTGCCTGTTGATCAAATAAAACTTGTTGCAAATTTGTCCAGATCTAACCCCTACTAGTAGATAGGTTAAATCTTTCTCCACCCCTACTTTGGGTGCGTTTTGACAGCTTTTGAAAAAAAAGTGATTCTATAAGCTTTTTGTAGTGTTTCAAAACACACCCTTTGTAATTTTTGAAAGGGTATCAATATGAAAAAAAAAAATTTATACATATATTTTCTTAGATCTAAGCCCTAATCATTAGGCCATATTTTTCTTAAATGCAGAACATACCTTCCATTTCAGAGGCAACGGCGAGCAGACCTTTACCAACTTGTTGATGTTCAGAGACTTAATTCCTCAAAAACCAGTTAGGATAAACCGTATTTTCATGTCGAAACCCGTAAGGTTTCTCCATGATACCATTGATGGTGATGGAGGTCAAGTTTGGTATTGCACATCAGGTATATGGGCAAAAATGGTAAAAGCAAAATGCAATAAATGCTCCATTATTTTATTCTACTGCATAGCCATTTTTGATGTCTGTACTTTGAGTAACTACACCTCAAACTTCAATAATTAGAATATGGAGAAAATTCCTTTTCTTTTTCCCAATTAATAGAGTTTGTTATTTGATGGAGAGTTTACCTGGCAAAAGACATGGGTACATGGGTATCGCATGATACTGCTGGTTGATGCTCATTTGTAATTTAATTCAGTCTGTACCTAACAGGCCTACTTCAGTACATACAAGGGCCATCTGAATTAAATTGTGCGTCTACAATTAGACAAGGTGTAGCTAGTGGACATCTATCTGAAAACCTCAATGTGCTTGTCTGTACTTTGAGGTAAAAGACTGGACATTATGGACTTTTGATCCCAAACCATATGCAAACCGAGTCATCCACTATGGTTGGCCAAACTGATAAAAAAAAAAAACTATGGTTGGCCAAAATTGGTACAACCAAAGATTTATTGACCACTTTCTTGTGCTACTATTGGAAAAGTTACCAATGTAACCCAAATGATCAAAACATCCTTTCAAGAATTTTCTACTTGAATGAAATTGTGTTTTTTTGCCTAGAGGCATCTTCGGATTGAGTGATTGTAAGGGGGGAAAATGATGAAGAAAATGAACTTGTGAATATTGGGTTAAGTTATCATGAGTCGGTATTGATGAGTTAAAAATCAATTTCGTCCCAACAATTTGGGACTTTTCCACAAAAGGTACCAATTTATTTTTTTAAGATTTTCAATTTAATTCCACGTATAAATTGGTCCAATTTTGGTTATGCTTTCGTCGAAAAGTCAGAAAAGATGTTGTGTGGTCTTGCCAGAAGACCAGAAACAATATCGTATGCTGCAAAAATGTGAGACTGTACGAAGTCGTTTCTGATTTTCTGGTGAAAAAATGATCAAAATCAGACTAGTTGGTAATTATAAGACTAAATTGAAAATCCTATCGCATGCAATTTTTATTGACAAAATCTTGTACTCCCTCTGTCTCGGATTCAATTGAACATTTGCCAAAAAGATCCATCCTGTCTCGGGTTCAATTGAACATTTGCCAAAAAGATCCTTCCCGAGTTAGATTGAACATTTATAAAAGTAGCAATGAAACAACTATATCAATTTAAATTATGGCCTTCAAAGTCCAAACATCTCAATATTATACCCCATGTCATTACTTTTTACCATTCAACCCCCATAAAAAATCAATTTTATTTACTATAATACTAATAAACAATTCTCACATTAAACTCAATGTAAACAATAAACATTCAATTAAATCTGGGACGGAGGGAATATGAGGAGATCTCATGTATAAGATGGACTCCAATCACATATTATTATATAATTCATTCATGTGTTTATAATCCTGCTCGATTCATATTTTGAAGAAAAATAAGGTGTAAATTTCAAAGTTGAGCTCCATCTCACATGTGAGACCGTCCCACCCAAACCCTAATTTTAATTTATTTGATGTTTTTATTATATCATCATCATTTAACTCATAATGTGTATTAAATGCAATATTATTTTAACTATTATGCAGTAGAATTCAAAAGTGCAGGGGACAAGATGAATTTGTTGGGGCCTGCAGGGCTAAATTTAAAAGTGGACACACACATTCCGGCCCCCCCCTCCAACCATCCAACACACAGAAAAAGTGTAGCACGAGTATATTATGCCCTCCATTTCCCTCTTAATAGTCTACTCCTATACACACTCTTTGTTTCATTTATCTTTCCCTCTCATCAATCTTTCTTTACACTTTCTCCCTGTTTTCTCTTCTTCTTCTCCATATACCAACTCTCTTTCTACCCTAAAACATACATTCTAACAAATAGCAACCCTCAAACATACCACAAAAGACCATATACAAATGGCCATGTGGGAGAGACAAGCTGCACAAAGCCTACGTTACAAACCCCCCTCCTTCTCTTCATCACTCCTAGACGCAATCTACCGTTCCATCGACGACCAGCCCCAAATTATGAACCATCAACGACGAAACAACTTTGAAGAAGACATCGAGAGCCTTCGACGGGCAATCATGATCGAAAAATGGATCAATAACTCCACCTCATCAGAAACAGAGTTCCCTGTTTCAAGAACAGAGTCCCCTGTTTCAAGAAACCGCAAGATTTTCATCAAGACGAAAACCAAGGCACAGAAGATTTACAGCGAGTTGAAGAAGGTGAAAGAGCCGATTTCACCGGGCGGTAAAATCACCAGCTTCTTGAACTCCATATTCACTTCAAGAAACATCAAGAGTGGTAGCAGCGGTGGTGGTACTCAAGGCTTGGAGGATTGGACATCCATGAGGAAATCAAGATCAATGAAGGACACTACAAACGCTACGTGTTCTTCGAGATCATGCTTGAGCAAGAACGCTTCTTCAGGGGGCAGTAAATCGAAACGGACTGTTAGATTCTGCCCGGTGAGCGTTGTTCTTGATCAAGACATGAAGCCATCTGGGCCGTCCTTTATTACGAAGAAAAATGTGGATGATAAGAACTTGAGGAAATTTGGGGTGAGAGATTATTATGAGAGTGAGTATGATTTGGATAATATGAGCTGTGGGAGCTCTGATCTTTTTGAGCTTGAAGAACTTCCTGTATATGGAACTACCAGGATTGGAATGAAGCATGCCATTGCTAGTGGTGTTGTGATTTAGAAAAAAAAAAATTGAATTTTTGATTTTATCAATAAATGTAGAATTTTTCTTGTCACAAGTATTAGAGTAGGAGTATGATTTTGACAATGAAATGGTTGTTTAAATCTTGGCTTACCAATTGATACTATGATTTAGGCACATTAATTTTCAAGTAAGAAGTGCTATTGTTTGATCTAAATTTGAATTTTTTTTATCATAATAATATCAAAGTTGGTTTTAAAACAAGACAATCTCATCTAACTAATCTCATAACATTCATTAACTGATATAATTAATCTTATAAACTAGTATCATAACATTTATACAAACATATATAAATTTCATGATATTAGTTTATAAATGTAAGGGAAAATTACTGATAGGTACAATTTTTTTAAAAACTTACTAGCAAGTACAAAATGATTGTATATATGTAGGTACAATTGCATTTTGATTGTATATTCAATCTCATTTGTATCTGCTAGTAAGTTATCTCAAAATGTAATTGTACAAATTTATACTTTGAACAAATTTCTATCGACTCATGAAACAATCTCACGAAGGCCCATCTAAAGAATTTAACATACACAAAAACTTGTATGCAATATTGCATACAAGTGATATTACAATTAGCCCAAATAGAAGATATATTTATTTTTCGCGAGTCAGGCCCAAAGTCATTTTCAGATCCGGCGCTGCCCGTTTTCTTCTTCCTCACGATCCTAGGGTTCTTCTTCCTCGTGTTCTTCTTCATCGCGATTCCAGATTTTACCGTGGTGCGTTTTTTTTCTTCTTTTGTTCTTCCTTTTCTTTTCTTTTTTTTCCTTATTCAAATTCTTCCATATTCTTCTTCCTTTTTTTTTCGTTTTCTCATCCAGAGCAAATTTGCAGGTCCTTCTGTTCGTTTTCTTCTTGATTTTCTGGCGCAATTTTTCAAATGCTTCTGCACTCTTTTCACGCTGTTTTTGTAAATCTGTAATTTTGGACTAAATTTTTTTTTTCCGCGTTTGTACTGATTTTTTTTCATGCAGTAACACTATTTTGTTCATGTAGTAACACATCAAGTTGTTCTTTAAATCTATAATTTTGGGCTATGGATTATTTTTCGCGCTTGTACTGATTTTGTTAATGTGGTAACACTCTTTTGTTCATAGGGTAACACTCTTTTGTACATGTAGTAACACACAAAAATAACTTGAAAAAAAAATTTGGACTGAGGATTTTTTTTTGCGCTTGTACTGGTTTTTGTTCATATAGTAACATTCTTTTGCTCATAGGGTAATACTCTTTTGTTCATGTAGTAACACATCAAGTTGTTCTTTAAATCTGCAATTTTGAACTGGGGATTTCTTTTCGCGCTTTTACTGGTTTTGTTCATGTGGTAACACGTTTTTCTTCATAGCGTAACACTTTTTGTTCATGTAGTAACACACAAAAATAACTTGAAAAAAAAATATGTGCTCAATAAAAATTGAACATGCGACCAAATAAAATAAAAATAGACCAGAACTATTAAACTACAACATTTTTTTATAAAAATATCCTTGCATGAAATGTAATAGTTAAATAGCCAAGTGGCCTACCCAACTCACCTTTCCCGCCCGCCCTACCCGCGACGCCCGACCCCCGACCCGCCCGCCCCCATTGACCCGCAAATTTTAGTCCTTTTTCCTTAATTGTGTGGTATTGCACATAACATTAATGTTCAATATTTCACACAAGACCTACTCTTTAACATAAGTTCGATTCTTAAGCAAATTAAATTATATTGTGATGCCATTGTAGTAGACATTTTAGTTACTTATTACTACAACTTTTAGAATAAAAATAAAATAGAGAACTAGTATTAAAAGATCATAACAATTAGGAAAAAAGAAAAAGGAAACAAAACAAAAAAAAAACCAAAGTCTCAATGGTAATGATGGATGTCATTTTTTGTATCTTTGCATTGAAGAAAATATGATGTGGTTTACTTTTTTTTTTTATGTTGTAATGAGGGCTGTAATTTGGTACACATGATTTATTATCTTTTGTTGAAATGCACTGTCAGGGAACATATTTATATTAATTTGAAACATATTTAGTCAAATTTATTACAACTTTAAGAAGTTCTATCTATGCTACATATATATGGGTATTATATACACTAATAATTTACAACTACATATGTGATGTGTGACATATTTAGAGAACATTGTTAATTATATTTTTCCGATGTATCACAATCAAATATTTAGAATCTTATAATCAGCCAACTGAAAAACATATAATTAGGCATCAATTTCCCAATTAAAGACAATAACTAGGAAGTTGCATATTTGGAGGTAGGAGAGCAAAAGTCTTTGAAAAGAAGTGACTTTATATGATGTAATGGAGCAAAACGTCAAAAGTAGCACCCATATGTTGAACCACTATCGTTCCACACATAAGTGAATTACCTCATGAATCGGAAATGGAATACAAAATCATCTGCCTACTATCAAATTTTTTAATTTACAAAAGTATTGCATGATATCTAATTGAAGGGGCAAACTCTCCCTCTCTTGATAATTTATTTTTTTATTTTTTTATGAAATATATTACTAAATTAAATAATTAATATTTATTCCTTTCATTAGGTTGTGCATGGGTAGCATGCATTACTCCATGCACGACTCTTTTCAAAAAGTTTAAATTTGTTATGGAAGGACAATATTTTTAAAAATTTTTTTTTTTATAAAAAGAGGACAAAAATGAATTTAAACTATGAACCTATGACATTTTTACCAATTTTTTGCTAATTGAATGTATTCGGGAGAAAAAAATAGGGATAATATTTTTTGTTTGAAAAGTATTATTTATTTATATTTATAAAAATATTATTTTATGTTGTTTTGTAAAGAATTATTTTTTACTGTTCGAATATTATTTTTTACATGAATTTTCTTTCTTAGTACGTCTTAATAGGAGACCATGTTGTTTTTTATTTATTTATATTTTTTGATTGAGCAAATGATGTCTTGAATTCATAACCTCACACCGGCGCTCTAACCATTTGAGTTATTCCACTTCGTCAGACCATATTGTTTTATTATTGCAGATCATATATATGTAAGGTTAAACGTGTTATTTACATTAACTAGTAATTCTCCCGTGCAATGCACAAATTGAATATTAAAATTTTAATGTAAGATGATATAATGTGAGATGCAAATTATAATAAGAATTAAATTTAAATTATTTTACCTACCAGTTGATTTTCTTAATTTTTGTTTTGCTTACTTTTCATAATATATGAAAAATATATCCTATATACGTGAGGGACTCACAATTTATTTAATTAAATATAAGTTTTAATTATATACTAGATTCATCATAATTAATATGGTTTATAAAATGATATTAAAATTCAATAAAACTTATAAAAATAAGATAAAAATATTTGAATTCAACTCACATAAAATATCAATAACTATAAAATAGATACTCACTCTGTCCTAATTTAGATTATCCGTTTACTATATATACAGAGATATTAAGAAAAAGTAGGAGATAATAGTATTAAATGGTGTAAAGTGGATAAAGTGGGTTTGGTGGAGGGAAATAATAGTATTAAATGGTGTAAAGTGAGTTTGGTGGAAGAAAATAATAGTATTAAATAGTATTTAATGTTGCTTTATTGCCTTATTTAGAAATAAATAAACAAAATTAGGACGACTATTTATGGAAAGTGAATAATCAAAATCAGGACAGAGTGAATATGTTTTATCTGAATTTTATTTTATATGTGTAATATAGATGTTAAATAAAAGATCTCAAAAAGAAAACTAATTTGATATATAATTTATTGAAAAATGAATTTAGAAATTGATTGTGAAAAGTAAAAACTAAAAAGAAAAATAATGATTGGTTAAAGCAAAATCACTCTCTTTTTTTGAGAGTGAAAATCACCACCACATCACAAAGTAAGTGGAGTTGCACTTGTCCCAACAAATTTTGTATTCTCTCCCCTCAATTCTATTTTTATATATTTATCGATAAAATAGTTTTAAAGCAATATGAATGAAGAAACAAAGCACTTGAAGAATCAAAGTACAAAACACAAACGAAAACCATCAAAGCATATATAATCATATAATATAACTAATGAAGATGGTATACCAAATGTTTGAAGTCCTCCATGTCTTGCATCAGCTTAAAGATTTGGCTTGCTCACCTTTTCATTTCCCCAACAAAAATATAGAGAAAAAAAGCCCACAGAATCATTCCCAATTATTGTCAAGAAACAGTGAAATTAAATTAACAATAAGAGAGATGATTGAATATTATAGGTGGAAAAGATATGTCTGGTAGTGACCAACACTGATAAGGGGAGGCCAAATCAAAAACTTTATGTTACATATCTATAAACAAAATATTAATTTTGTAGTGGATGTACAAAGAGGAATCTCACTATTCAAATATGGGCATTATAGCGCACATGCAATACAACTTTTGCACCAACAAAAAGTGGATTTACATGCTCTCTTTTGCACCCTTTTCAAGCTTACACTGATACTTAATTTGAATCTTTCTACCAAACCATGCCTAGGGCTTTATTCATATTTTGTGTTTTAGTTTAGCAATATATTTATCTCTCACACACACATATAGATGAGATGTTATATAATATAATAATAATCTTATAATACAGGAAAGTGATGATCCTCGAAGACCTAAAATTTCCGATAAAAAAATCTGTGGATGAAACTAAAGCTAGGACCTGAAGTTGTTTCTTTGTAAAAGATTTAAGGTATTCTTGTTTTTCTTTTAGAGATTGGTTAGCTAACCTGGAAATGATTTTTAGATTTTTGATTTGTAAATATTAGTAATTGTTTCTTGGGTATATCCCTAATACCCTTTTAGTGTGAATAAAAGTTCGATCTTTTCTGATAAGAAAAAACATATGTACTTTTAAAATAATAAAAAAATGATATGAGATGATACCTCTTTCTATCAAATTCATAAGGCAAAATGAAAAATATACCCTTCATAAGAAAACATATTTCTTTTACCCATTTTAGAGTTATAAAGGCTAACTTGCCCTAAAACCAAAATCAGGTCTAATTTAATATATTTCCACCACAACTTATTATAGTTAATGGATTGGAAATGCTTGAATTCTTATTTTTCTTAATAGTGTAATGTAGTGGATTTTAAGTCATCTGTTATTATTGTTGTGCACCAAAATATGTAGATTATGGATAATGATGTGGCTTGAGGATCTTAGTGACACAAACAATAAATGAGTTATAAGGATTGTATTTATATCGTGTGATTGGATTGAAAAATAAGTGTCGAGTAATAAATTTGCAAGGGGTTGGGTAGGATAATGAATTCTCTCCTTTCTTAGGCCATAAATGACCTGCATTTATAGTGGTTGGGAGAGTGGTGCTCACTCTCCCGGATTACAAACTTATAGGGCCGAAAATAGCAATGGTTAGCATTAAATGCTACAAGATTGATGTGATCTGCCCTGGAGGTCGCTCAATGCAAAAGGGACCTCGCTACTCGGATTTGTACTTCGATCGAGGTAATTCCCGGATTTACTGGAGATTAGCCACTTTTGTACTCTGACACGCCGCTTTGCTTCGTCCTTGACCGGATTTCGTCTGATTTAATTTCCTTTCAAGAATGATCGCCTATACCTACTATCTGACACACGTCTCATCATAATCAATGCACGGAGCTCGGGTAGTTACGAAGTCGACGACCTCGCGCCTTAATCAGGCTTCCTTGCTATCTCGTTATTGCCTATCTCTGTTAATTGACTTGTCTTGTTACCGTTCCATGATGGGCTGATGCGAAATGGGCTTTGGCCCACCTCGCGCGATGTGCTTACAACAATAGCCCCTAGGTTGGCCTCTTTTGCTCTTTGAAAAAGAGGGTGAGCTATTTCGTCTTATCTATCCTTAAGTTGAGTGCGAGGTGTACCATATTCTCCGAAACTTCTTAAATACGCATGGAGGATGTCTCGTGACTTGATGTTGCTGATGGTTGTTCGCCTCGACTGTCGTGCCTATATACCTAGGTTATGATGGCGCTTGAGCTGATATGAAAAGTCGCGTCCCGGGATCCGTACCCTAAGGTTGGATCTATAAAAGCTAGTTTTATCTTCACTTTCCCTCTTCTCATTTTTTCGAAAATCTTCAAACCCTCGTCTCTTAGCTCCGTGTTTTTCGATCCATACTCTTCATTGTCCGATTTCCCGACGGCCGAGAGTTATTCTCCAGGTAAAGCATTTCTTTTTTCTTCGTCCTTATTTCTGGTAAGCAATCACTTGAGAATGGCGTCCGATGGGAACAGCGTGGCAGAGAGTTTGACTCCGACTGGGGCTCACCGCCATCATGGTAAGGGAATCGCCGATTCAGACGATAATGTTGTTGTCGTTTCTTTAGAAACCACTCAATCGGTCCCTGTTCAGTCCCAAGACGTAGTAACGTCTCGGCGGCGCCGACATTTTCGGCGGATGGGGGATCGGGTAATCGAATCCCCTCAAAATGGCTTCGGAAAGAGAACTGGAAGATGAGGAGGCGGGAGGAGACGAACCGTCGTCTGCTCTAGCTCGGTCGGTCGACTCTTCTGACTTTGACTTCTTATCGGAGGAGACGATCCCCAAAGTTCTGAGTGATGATGATGCCATCGATGAGGTCGACCGGTCTCTCCGACTTCATGAGTATCTCGCTCAACATAGTCACGAGGTCGTCATAAAACCTGCTCGGGTGAGGAAAGATAGCGTCTACGCTGCTCGCTTGGTTGATAGTTCGGTGTCCGAAGCTGACCTTTTCAGATGGCGGGACACCTTTCAGGTTCCCAGCGACGTCCATTTCTAGGTCCTTCACTACAAAAAGGATCATGCTGATCAGCCTCCAGAAGGCTGCGTTGCGATCAATTAAGATACTATGGGTTCAATTTCCGCTCCATCCCGTCATTAGCGACCTCCTGAATTTCTGGGGATTGGCTCCAACCCAAATTTATCTGAACGGTTAGAGTATCATGTTCTGGTTTGTGGGTGGGGCCTGGTAGAGTCCGATTTGGGCGGAGCCCAATCTGCTCGAATTTCTATTGATACCTCGGGATTACAAAGAATTCAATCGTAAGACAATTTATTTTCCTTTGATCTTTGGAATACTGATTTAACTTGTTTTCTCCTTTTCAGGTCCCCCTGCTACCAAACTTTCCGAGGTGTCGCTTCCTTTCTTAATTCGACTAGTTCAAGTTTGCTTGATCGACCTCGACGAGCGATCTCTAGTTGTGCTCGCCCGAGAGAAGTGTTGGGAATAGGATGGGTTGGGCGTTCCTCTCCGTGGATTGATGTCACTGCTGATCTCCCTGGTAAATGAATTTCGTAACTCACTTTCTTGATATCATTTCCCACGGGTTGGGTGTTCTTCCGCCCTGCTGCATTTTACATAGCCCTTGTCTCCATTTTAGTTGCTTTTATTGAACCAATCCGTTTTACCTCTCAGAAAGTAATACAAGCGATGGAGAACATGACCGCCGAAGAGATAACCGAGAAGATGGCTCAGGCCATGGAGTTGTCTCGGAAGAAGGCCGAGCAAAAAAAGGTAAAGAAACGTTTGGCAAAGGGAAGTCATCTGATGTTGTGAAAACGAAAGCCAAAGCTCCACCGTGACCTCGGGGGTCAAAAAGGTCGGCCGGGGAGGCGTCGGTCCCCGGCAAGATGTTCAGAAAATGCGGGGTTTGATTGATGAGGATGAGCTGCGGAATTCTCCCAGCGGAAAGGTGGTGGTCCCGGGCCAATTCGGCACTCCTGACACAGTTGTTGAGATTACGGCTCGCCGAGACCGAGATGCGGGCGATGAGACTTTCCTGGGATGGAGTCCCGAATTCCAGCAGAGGTAATTTTATTTGTTGTGTTTTTTGTTCCTTCTTCCTTCTTTGATAGTGATTTTTACCCGAGCTTATTTTGTTTCCAGGTATCGTCTCGACGATGGTGTCTTTCGTGGAGAAGGTACCCGATCGTTCCTGTGGTCGCGATCCCCTGCTGATAATGATCTCCGACCGACCTATGTGAAGTCGGCCTCTGATGATCTACTAAAATCATGGACTTTGCCTCTGGATGAAGAAGCCTGTACCCAGCAATTTCATGAAAATCTGACCTCGGGTATCGTCCATTCCTGTCGTTCCTTAAATTTCTTTGAGCGATGTCGTGAGCAGTATGATACGGCGAGGAATCATGCAATTTGGGCCGAGGCAAAGTGTGCTGATATGAAGAAAGAGTTGGATAGAGCTCATAAGGAACTGGATGTTGCGAGAAAAACCAGGAAAACCTCCGACGACAAGATTCAAGAGTTAACTCGATCGCAGGAGGATCTGGAGAAAAAGTATCGAGCCGTTGAGAAGGATTTCTTGATAAGCAAGGAATATGCCGCCGACCTCCTTCAACAGAACTAGCAACTTGACGAGGAGGTTCAGAGCCAGGCCGAGGTGATCCGATGTATTCCTGACAAAGTGAAGGTGCAGAGGAATGACGCTTCAAATATGGCATATGTGCATGCCTTCGCCAACGCCATTCGCACGGTTCACCGTCCTGATCTAGAGCTTGCAAGTGCTCGAGCCACGATGATAGGAATGCTGACGACTTACATGCGAACTCATCCTCCGAGTCCTGATGCCCTTCTCCTAATTGCGGATTTGAAGGAGCTCGGGTGTGATTTCTCATTTATCCCACCCGAGGAAAAATTGTTTGACCCTAAGGAGATGCTTCAGGGTATGGTGGTCGAGGATGAGGCAGCCAATGAGAGTGGTGGTGAAGAGGAAGATGGCGGTGGCGAAGGTGATGATGAGGCGCACGAGGGGGTTGCTCGTGAAGGGCCTGTTACTGACGGTGTTGACAAAGGGGATCAAGTCGATGTTGAGATTTCAGAGGTTGATCAAAATGTGTCGACCAACCCTATGGAGGGGACCTCGGATGCTCCACCGGCTTGACTTCTTTCTGGACTTTTCTGCGGCAGTATGCCATTGCCTTCGGGCGTTTTTCTTCTAAACTTGTTACATTGCCCTTCGGGGTGTGTGAATGTTTGCTCGTTGGGCATAGTACTTTTGGTGCCTTCGGGTGGTGTATCTTTTGTTGCCTTCGGGCGTTTGTTTGAATACAGACGATGTCGCTTTTTCCTTATCTGTTTTCCGAGTATCTGTTTGTTTCTCGTTATCATTTTGTGTTCTCGCCTTTGGTTATTTCTCTTGTCTGTTTGATAACCTGGCTAATCATAAAGTGACAATTGATTTATTAATTCGATAATATGATCGCGACCTGTTTCCCTTTGAAGTTTTTTGGCTTTGTCGATTTAGACTGGGTATGTGACCTAGTAGTCAACTTAGATAGGGCATGCGACCGAGGTCGTCTTATAGATGGTATGCGACCTTTTTGCCTTTGAAGTTTTTGGCTTTGTCGACTTAGACTGGGTATGCGACCTAGTAGTCGACTTAGATAAGGCATGCGATCGAGGTCGTCTTATAGATGGTATGCGATCTTTTTGCCTTTGAAGTTTTTGGCTTTGTCGACTTAGACTGGGTATGCGACCTAGTAGTCGACTTAGATAGGGCATGCGATCGAGGTCGTCTTATAGATGGTATGCGACCCTTTTGTGATGATTTTACTGAGACTTTTGAAGATTTTCATTCTATCTCTTTCATTTACGAATCTTTTAACTGATCGAGCTCGCGAGAGATCGGAGACCAGTCCTCCAAGTTCGTGAATGTAAGAGTTTTAATTAGACACTTATGAAAAATCTATGACATGTTTTTGTGAAAAGGTTTCTATCAGTTTGGGACATTTTTCATTCGCAAATCTTTTTACTGATCGAGCTCGTGAGAGGTCGGGAACCAGTCCCCTAAGTTTGTGAATGTAAAAATTTGCAATAAACTGCGGTAAATAAAGTAACTCGTAGATAATTGATGACAAACCTTGATTTTACTTTTGATCTTGACATAGTTTTAGCAAATTATGATGCATGACCGAATCTAAAAAGTTATTGATAAAACTTCTTTAGGTAAGCCGCATTCCATGGGTACATCGTGGGAATGCCCTTCATATCTTCGATTTCGTAAGCCCCATTCGGTAGGCATTTTGAGATTTTCAGTGGGCCTTCCCAGGTTTGGCCAAAAACTCCTTTCTGGACTCCGAGAATTTTCTTTAAAATGAGTTCGCCAACCTTGAATCTTTGAATTTTTGATTTAGAGTTATAGTATTTCTTCGACTTTTGCTTGTAATTTGTGTTTTTCAAGTTGGTTTCCATTCTTCTTTCCTCGAGGAGGTCGAGGCTGAGGGATATGGCGTGATCGTTGTCCTCTGTGATATCCTGCGATGTCCAATGACTTTTGGTGATGACCTCGGCTGGTATGACCGCTTCTGTTCTGAAGGCTAAAGCGAAAGGTGTCTCGCCTGTTGAGTTTCGTAATGTGGTCCTGTATGACCATAAAATGCTCGGAAGTTTGAAAGCCCATAGTCCTGTTGACTCGATCAGTTGGGTTTTCAAAGTATGCTTGATTATCTTGTTCACTGCTTCCACTTGTCCATTGGACCGAGGGTGATACGGGGTGGAGAACAATTTTGCGATTCTCCACTTCGCGAAGAATGCGTCGATCTCAAAACCGTCGAACTGTTTTTCGTTGTCTGTAACGATCGCTTGTGGGATTCCGAAATGACATATGATGTTTTTCCAGATGAATCGGATAATCTTCTCTTGTGTGATTGTTGCCAAAGGTTCTGCCTCCGCCCATTTGGTGAAATAGTCTATTGCGACTACGGCTAACTTCAAACTTCCTGGGGCCTTTGGGAAAGGGCCTATTAGGTCAATTCCCCACTTTGCGAACGGCCATGGACTGTATATCGAGGTGAGCTCTTCGGGAGCTCGCTTGATTGTTGGGGCGAAGTGTTGGGATTATACTGAAAAGTATGCTTTTTACTTTGTATAATCGAAACTGAATTTTCTGACTTATTTACTGAAATAAATTGTTTATCACTGATGCTGTAAATATGATTGAATGTTACATATATTTACTTTGCATAACTCTTCAATAATTAAATGCGTGTTACATTGTAGTTAATTTAAGTGATACCGGATCACGTAAGATTAAATTAACAATCCCTTGTAACTAAAAAGTCGCCATTCCACGACCTAGATGGGAATGAACAACCCATCCACGAAAAGGTTGAGGTGTAAGGCTCGAGATTGGTTTGTCTTGACCAAGAGATTACACTAGTGCATGACCGATCTTGTTGAATAGGACCTCTGAGGAGGATAAATTCTTGAGCTGAACGAGGAATAATTAGACCTCAGTGGTTCGTTGTTTCTTAACCTTCGTCCCTTAAATAGGATCACGTGGGATTGGTAACTATTGCTTTGACTTATCATGGGTAGCGAATCAAAGAGAGATTCAATACTTTTTATCTTGGGCAATATTATTGGTCACATGTGATTGCTAAGATTTAATCTGAAAGAATCGTGTACAAGTACGCTTGTTTGATTTGCCCCTTGGGAGGTTCATAAGTTTTATCATACCAAATCTTGCAAAAGGGAATTAGTTTCCTTATGGATAATAATGTTGAACCGTTCCTCGACCAAGGACAAGATATTAATTAACGGAAAAAGCTATTTTAGTGGCTTGAATTAATTAATGGGCTAGATAATCTTAAACACGGAAATAATGACCGGAGCCATATTGACCGTAATATGGGTTAAGATGGATAGTCTGATATTAATTATGTAGTGGGATTAATTAATATTTATGGGCTTGAATTATATTGTGGCTCAATATTAGATATTCAAGATCCATTAGAAGGTCCAATCTTAATTCTCCTAAAGGTCCCCTGAGTAGCCCAACATATAGTCCAATAACTGAAAAGGTGATTAAAATAAAATAAATATTGTTGCTTATATTTCCTCTAAAATTTTCAAAAATTATGGATAAAAGAGGGAGAAAGATTTTCTTTGAATTTTGTTATGGAATGAAGATATGTATTCTTGGAATACAAGATTATCTCATTAAATTCAAGAAATCTCCCACTTGGTTATCTATATAGTAAATTTTTGAATTTTTTGAAAATATAGTAGGCAAGAAAGATTTTCTCGATTTTCTTGAAAAAATATTATGGAAGATATGTATTTCTTGAAATACAAGAATATCTCATAAATTCAAGAAGATCCAAATCTTGGAATCTTGCTTAATATTTTTGAAATTTGTCCATAATTGAGGAGGTGGGATTTTTTGTGGAATATTTTAATTATGGGAAAAAGAATATAAGGGATATATTCAAGATTTCTTGGTGACCAAGAAAAGTCTTTTCCCACATTGAAATATCACATAAATTTCGTCCACCCTCCCTCCTATAAATAGGGGATGATTAGTTCATTCCCAAGTACAATTCCATGTGCTGGAAATATTAGCAAATCCACACAAGTGGTGCAACAAAGTTTATTTTTTTCCTTTTGTTAATTGTTAAACGAGTGTCCTTCCAATTTGGATAGTTGAGCAAGGGCTAAGGGAATACTTGGGAAGTCCTTTTTGGTTAGTCCGTCCGACCGAGTCACCGCCATCCCGAGAGGTGCGTTCACGTAAACCCCGTAGATTTTAGCGTCGCGTAGGTTTTACGTGGCTTTTTATATGCATGATATGTTGTTGCAATTATTATTTGAATTAATATAGGATTAATTCATGCTAGTAATAATTAATGAATTAAATTTGTATTTGAATATTCACCCCGAATAGATCTGTGTAACTCATTCCCCAACAAGCGGTATCGAGCCCACTTGTTTTACTCTCAATTTTTAAATTGTAATTTAATTTGTGGACATTAAATTTGAAATTGGATAGTAGAACTGTTAGATCTGCTTTTGCGGTATCCAATTGTCATGAATTTTAATGTTTTATTTGCATGCATATAAATTGTGGTTTTTTAATTCGATTAAGCTCGATTTGTTTTTGCCTCGTGAAAAATCCACGAGTAGACTAGATTTGTTTGATTTGATCAATGTAATAGACTAGTCTAGATCTAGGACTATTTATTTTTTGTAAATAAATTGTAACCGGATCGGAACGAAAGAGACGAAGAATTAAAGGATCTAAATCCGTAACCCGGCGCATGCCGTATTTGCACGCTTTGGCGGCTGAGGCCGACGCTACGAGCTATGTAGATGAATGAAGGCCAAGACGGGCGTGTGCACGCCCAAAGCCGAAATGGACGGGCGGACATTGGCGGGTTACAAGGCTGGCTGCCACGGAGACGCTGGCGAGAGGCGGAGGCGCGGATCTTGTGCGCTGCCGCCGCCGAGATCTACCGACGCTGCCGACACTGCCTAGGGCGTGCCGCCGAGGCATCGGCGGCTGCCCACCGGGCGGTGCCGAGGCTACCTAGGGTGCCCCAGGGCAAGTGGCCGGCCGGATCTTGGCGTGCATCCCTACCAAGTAAATGGCGTGGCCGTGTTCGGTTCGAGACGAACGAGTGGGAGAAATTAATTGGCGTGTTTCTTCAAGATCAAGCCAAGAAAAATCAAACCATGACAATTGAATAATTTGTTCCCCATATGTTTATTTTTTACTTTTTTGCTTGATTTATTTGTGCTATCTTATGCTTTATTTAATTTGTTTAAATGTGTTTGCATGAGGGTTGCCAAATTGAAAAAATCTCAACTTCAAAATTACTAAGTATGTTTTAAATAATTAATTGACAATTTTATTCCTGATAATAAAATTGAATTAATTTTTGACCTCCATGATTTATTTATTTGTGAATTCTTTTGGAGAAATTCCCCAACAGGGGACGGTCAAAAGATAGGTTTCACATGAATGAATTTCAAACGGATGATTGTGGGTTATTACTATTGGCGACGATGACCCTCCCAACGAGGCTCGATCAAAGCGAAATAGTAATCCTGTATTTAATCATGGTTATTACTTAGGTATAAACTTGATATGCATATACTTCTCAAAGTCCCCTGCCCCAATTTTATATTGGTCAAGTGGAGCCAACTATTAACTGGATATTAAGGGTTTGTAAATCGTTCTTGTTTGTAACCCACTTGAATGTGTTTAAATAATGACCCACCCAACGCCAAGCTTATTTAAACTGTTTTGAGATGTTGGTTGATGCATGTTCATATTTTTTTTGAGATTTTAATATGATGCGTGTGATCAAACCTTGTGATAATTTTGTGCTTATGCATATTATTGTTTATTTCAGTTCATCATGTCGCAACCTTTTAATCCATTGTTCAATATCTTTGAAAAGACAATTTGCTCACTTGGAGAAAATTTTGTTGATTGGAATCGAAAACTCACTATCGTTGTCCTCATTTTGCACAAAGCCATAACCGGGTTCTAACCACACCTAAACCGGATAAACCATCGGATGAGTCCACTAAAATGGTTAAGAAAGAGTATCTTGACCGGGAGCGGTCTAACGAAATGGCTAAGTGTACCATCTTGGCTTTATGTCGATGTGTTGCAACACCAACACCGCGTTGAGACCGGCCGGAAATCATGACTAGTCTTAAAGCGATATTTCAACATCGTAACCGCGTGGTTCGTCGCCGATCACCATGAGGGACTTGCTCTCTATGAAAATGGTGGAGGGAAAGCCCGTAAGGGAGCACGTTCTCGGATGATGGCTCACCTTAATAAACTTGAGGTACTTGGCGGCAATACGATATCGAGACCCAAATCGATTTCGTGCTCCATTCTCTCGCCGAAAAGCTTTGAACAATTCAGGTTGAACTACCGGATGAATAATCGAAGTTCTCGATGCCCCGATCCATTGCAAGCTTTAGTCTCGGCAGAGGCGATATTATTAGGAGTAAAAGCCAAGCCTTGGTGGCAAATGCAGACCTTCTTCTTCTTCTAGACCAAGGGGTGTAAGAACAAGAAAAGGAACAAAGGCCACAAGCAAGTGAACTCAAGTGTTGCCAATGGCAAAGATAAGGTGAAGAAGGGTGGTGGAGTGAACAAGCCAGGTAAGGGGAAGTGCTTCAACCAAGTGAGAAAGGACATTGGAGGTCACTGCTCCGGACCTAAGAGGGATGGAAAGAAAGGTAATTCTCACGCACTAGTTGTTGAAACTTGTTTAGCGGTGTATGCCTCCCATTTTGTGGGTGGTAGATACGGGATCCACTAATCATGTTTGTTTCACATTCACGGGGGGTTCAAGCGGATCCGCAACTTAGTGGGAGTGAGGTCCTCATCACACCGGGCGATGCTCTGAGAGTGGCAAAATAAAGCGATGGGAGAAGTGCACTGTCTTATGAAGAAAATGCTTTAATTTTTGAGATATTCTTTACGTTCCGGATTTTTAGAAAGAATTCATTTTCAGTTTCTAAACTTTTATGATGGATATTTTCGTTACTTTTTAATAAAGTTGTTACCAATTTTATTTTGATAAATTTATCTGTCATGGAACGTTGTTGAATAATCTCTATACAATTAATTGTGGCACACCACTCACTTAAATGTATCCTATAACACATCAATCAAGCTTTCGAGAAAAAGAAAACGTTCATCAGACGTGAACGAGACACTTCTTTGAAATCTAAGATTAGGGTCATATAAATCCAAAGAGGATCTAAAGGTTGGTGAGAGACGGTTCACTAGGGTTTTCTCCAAGTTGAACCGATTCCAACCTGCGAATCATGTTTGGAGAGTAATATGACCGAGAGGGCATTTGGAGCCAAGGGGAATAGGGCCAAAGAAGTGTTAGAAATCGCTTACCTACAATTGTGCGTGGTTCAATGTCAACCAAAGCAAGAGGAAGTTATGAGTAATTTTATTGATGATTACTCAAGGTACATTTTCCTTATGAAGCATGAATCTGAGACCTTTGAGAAATTCTAAGAATTTAAGGCTCAAGCAGAGAATCATGTGGAAAAACGTATCAAGTCTCTACGATCTGATCGTGGAGGCGAATACCTCAGCGATGAGTTTTTGAACTACTTATCTGATGAAGGGATTGTATCCCAGCTCACCGCACCCGGAACCCCTCAACAAAACGGGGATTGCAGAGCGAAGCAACATAATTCTTTTGGAAATGGTTAGATCAATGATGAGTTATACGGATCTTCCCGAGTCGTTCTGGGGTCATGCCTTGGAAAACAACGACTTACATTCTGAACTTGGTGCTATCCAAATCAGTTCCCAGAACCCCAAAGAATTGTGGACCGGACGCAAGTCTAGTATGAGACACATGAGAACTTTGGGGTGTCCGGCCTACGTGTTGGACAAGGAAACCCAAAATTGGATCCTCGATCGTAATTAATGTTGTTTTGTAGGATACCCCGAAACAAAAGGGGTGAATGTTCTATAGTTCAAGATCAAAAGGTGGACATCCGCACCCACTTTAGATTTTGGAAGAAAAACTATAGAACCCAAGAAAACCCGCATGAGATTACCTTAAATGAGCTTAGAGGGCAAACCTCGGTTACTAACCGTACTAGATGATATACCAAACGATACGCTTTCTGGCAACCGGGCCTACCATAGTGGGAGGGTTGTTAGACAGCCCGAGAGATTCATGGGAATAGGAGAGTCCTCGGACTTGATTCCCGAATCGCACTCCATGGACATATGACGAGGCACTCCAAGATGTGGATCACGATTCTTGGCAAACAAACAATGAAAGTTTATATGGGTTCTATGTTTCATAATAGAGTGTGGGAGCTAGTCGAACCACTTAATGGGGTCAAACCCATTGGATGCAAGTGGGTATATAAGAGGAAAAAAGGACCGGACGGGAAGGTTGAAACCTTTAAAGCAAGACTAATGGCGAAAGGTTATACTCGAGAAAAGAAAGGGATCGATTATGAGGAAACTTTTTTTTAAGCAGTAGCCATGCTTAAGTCCATCCGTATTCTCTTATCGATTCTTTGACTTCGACCTTGAAATCAGGCAAATAGATGTCAAGACGAATTTTCCTTAACTAAGTCTTGATAAAGAGATCTATGTGCAACAACACCAAGGTTTCATTGAAACAGGCCAAGAACACCTAGTTTGTAAAGCTCAAGAGGTCCATTTACGGACTCAAACAGGCATCCAGAGCTTGGAACCAAAGTTTTGATCATGTAATAAAGTCTTATGGGTTTGATCAAAACAAGTTTGAAAGTTATTATGTATAAAAAGCATTTCGAACTGCATTGGTATTCTTAGTACTATACGTAGATGACATTGTGATCATCGGGGACGATGTGAAGGTGTGATCAGACGTAAGGGCATGGTTTCAAAACAGTTTGATATGAAAGACTTAGGAAAACCGGACATATCCTTGGGATCAAGATAACTCGAGATCGCCAGAAAAGGATGATCGGGTTATCGCAAGTTTTATACATAGACACTGTTTTTTGAAACGATTCAGCATGCAAGATTCCAAGAAAGGATTAGTACCTTTCAGATTTGGAATCCATCTATCCAAGAAAATGTTCCCTAAAGACTAAAAGGAGATAGATGACATGAAAGGTATTCCTTGTGCTTCCTACCGTTTGGAAATCTTATGTATGCATTCTTTGTATGCGAGACCGGATATCTACTTTGCCGTGGGGCATGGTAGCAAGATATCAAAGTAACCCGAGGAAAGCGCATTGGGCGGCGCTTAAAAATATTCAAGTGTCCGAAAAGAACTCGGGATAGAATGTTGATTTATCGGTCGGTACTCAATCCCCATCGGCTACGGACTCGGTTTCCAATCGATAAAGATTCCGAAATTATCCGCCTCGGTTAGTGTGTTTCCATTTGGGAAGTGTAGCCATCAAATGGACGAGTGTGAAGCGAAATGCATCAACGACTCAACCATGGGACTCGGGGTAAATAGTGCTTGTGAAGCGATGAAAGAACCGATTGGGCTCTAGATCTTCTTAGTGGACTTGGATGGTGTTACGAATTTGTCTAGAAATATCTGCTGGGGCGCTTACAAATTCAAGAGAACCAAGAGTCCACGAGTCAAACAAACACATTAAAGGAAAAACATCTTATCGAGAAATCGTTAAGAGAGGAGATATAGATGTGGCAAAGATAGCGTCCCGAGGACGACTAGCAGATCCATTCACAAAGTGTGCCTCTGAATACATTCGAGAGACATGTGAGTGGAATGGGTGTCAAGACCGTTGCCAATCTGCTTTGAGTATAAGTGGGAGAAATTATTAGGTTTGTGTAGGTGACATTAGATGTCACGGACTACTCAAGACGTGTTGTAGTATACTTAAAAGCAGACTTTGAGTATAAGTGGGAGATTGTTGGGATTATACTGAAAAGTATGCTTTTTACTTTGTATAATCGAAACCCAATTTTCTCGACTTATTTATTGAAATAAATTGTTTATCAATCGATCTTTTGTAAATATGATTGAATGTTACATATGTTTCTTCGCATAACTGTTCAATAATTCGTACGTGTTACATTGTAGTTAATTTAAGTGATACCAGATCACAGAAGATTAAATTAACAGTCCCTTGTAACTAAAAGTATGCCATTCACGACCTAGATGGGAATGAACAACCTATCACGAAAGGTTGAGGTGTAAGGCTCAGATTGGTTTGTCTTGACCAAGAGATTACACTAGTGCATGACCGATCTTGTTGAATAGGACCTACTGAGGAGGATAAATTCTTGAATCTAACAAGGAAGAATTAGACCTCGGTGGTTCGTTGTTTCTTAACCTTCGTCCCTTAAATAGGATCACGTGGGATTGGTAACTATTGCTTTGACTTATCATGGGTAGCGAATCAAAGAGATTCAATACTTTTTTCTCTTGGGCAATATTATTGGTCACATGTGATTGCTAAGATTTAATCTGAAGAATCGTGGTACAAAATGCGCTTGTTTGATTTGCCCCTTGGGAGGTTCATAAGTTTTATCATACCAAATCTTGCAAGTGGAATTAGTTTCGGTATGGATAATAATGTTGAACCGATCCTCGACCCGAGGACAAAAGATATTAATTAACGGAAAGCTATTTCAAAGGCTTGAATTAATTAATGGGCTAGATAATCTTAAACACGGAAATAATGATCTGAGCCATATTGACTCGTAATATGGGTTAAGATGGATAGTTCAATATTAATTATGTAGTGGGATTAATTAATATTTATGGGCTTGAATTATATTGTGGCTCAATATTAGATATTCAAGATCCATTAGAAGGTCCAATCTTAATTCTCCTAAAGGCCCCGAAAGTAGCCCAACATATAGTCCAATAACCTAAAAAGGTGATTAAAATAAAATAAATATTATTGCTTATATTTCCTCTAAAATTTTTTTAAAATTATGGATAAAAGAGGAGAAAGATTTTCTTTGAATTTTGTTATGGAATGAAGATATGTATTCTTGGAATACAAGATTATCTCATTAAATTCAAGAAATCTCCCACTTGGTTATCTATATAGTAAATTTTCGAATTTTTTGAAAATATAGTAGGCAAGAAAGATTTTCTCGATTTTCTTGAAAAGATATTATGGAAGATATGTATTTCTTGAAATACAAGAATATCTCATAAATTCAAGAAGATCAAAATCTTGGAATCTTGCTTAATATTTTTGAAATTTGTCCATAATTGAGGAGGTGGGATTTTTTGTGGAATATTTTAATTATGGGAAAAAGAATATAAGGGATATATTCAAGATTTCTTGGTGACCAAGAAAAGTCTTTTCCCACATTGAAATATCACATAAATTTCGTCCACCCTCCCTCCTATAAATAGGGGATGATTAGTTCATTCCCAAGTACAATTCCATGTGCTGGAAATATTAGCAAATCCACACAAGTGGTGCAACAAAGTTTATTTTTTCCTTTTGTTAATTGTTCGACGAGTGTCCTTCCACCGGATAGTTGAGCAAGGGCTAAGGGAATACTTGGGAAGTCCTTTTGGTTAGTCCGTCCGACCGAAGTCACTGCCATCCCGAGAGGTACGTTCACGTAAACCCGTAGATTTCGCATGCGTAGGTTTTACGTGGCTTTTTATATGCATGATATGTTGTTGCAATTATTATTTGAATTAATATAGGATTAATTCATGCTAGTAATAATTAATGAATTAAATTTGTATTTGAATATTCACCCCGAATAGATCTGTGCAACTCATTCCCCAACACGAAGAACTGACACTGTTTGCATCTCTTTGCGTATGCGATTGCATCTTTCCTTAGAGTTAACCAATAGTAGCCCTGTCTGATCATCTTGTAAACGAGAGACTGGCCTGCTGTATGATTCCCACAATCTCCTTCGTTTATTTCCTTCAAAATTACTTGGCCTTCCTCAGGTGTGATGCACTTCAACAGTGGTAACGAGAAACTTCGTTTGTACAGCTATTTGTTGACTACCTCGCTTCTCTTAGTTGTAGTCGGCGAGCTGCGACTTTATCCTCTGGTAGTGTTCCTTTCTCTATGTACTCTTTGATGTCGGTCATCCAATTGTCTTCCAGGGCTGCGATCTGAAACACTTCTACTCAGGAGTTTGATGGTCTTGCTTGATTCATCCACATTATTTCTTTTGCTTCGATGGTGTCGCGACCTGCCGAGGGGTATTGAGCTTGGTGACTGCGATATTGTCCATGTCTGCGGCCCCTTCCAAGGTGGCTAATCGGGCCAATGCATCTGCTTGTGTGTTGTCAGCTCTCGGTATTAACTCTATCTGTACTTCTTCGAATTTTTCAATGAGGCTCTTTGCTATTTGCTGATACTTTATCATCTGTTCACCTCATGCTTCATATTCTCCTGACATCTGACATACGACAAACTGAAATTCGCAATATACTTTCAACCTTCGTACACCAATGGCCATTGCCATTTCCAAACCATTTATCAAAGCCTCGTACTCTGCTTCATTGTTGGTGGCATGAAAATCGAAACTTACGGCCGTCGTGAACGATTGTTGCTCGGGACTGATTAGGACTATCCTAGCCGCTGCTCGGGTGCTCGTCGAGGAGCCATCGATATTCAATGTCCAAGGGACGTTGGTGGCCTCTGATGTTTTCTCTGGAAAAGTGAGCTCGGTGAGGAAATCGGCGAGAACCTGAGCTTTGATTGCAGTTCGAGGTGCGAAAGTGATCCTGAACTGGCCTAATTCGATGGACCATTTCAACAATCATCCTGCGGTATCGGGTCGATGCAAAACTTGTCTTAGGGGCATGGTGGTTAAGACTTCGACTTGATGGCGAAAAAATATTGCCTCAGCTTTCGGACACTCATGACCAAGGCGTATGCGAGTTTCTCAAGGGGCGGATATTTGAGCTCGACATCATTGAGGGTTTGACTGACAAAGTATATAGGCAAATGATACTGGCCTTCTGCTCGTACTAACACCACGCTGAGAGCGGACTCCGAGGCTGCTAGCTATAGGAAAAGCTTCTCACCGGGGATTGGCTTTGCAAAAATTTGAGGATTGGAGAGATACACTTTGAGCTTTAAAAAGGCGGCCTGGCATTGCGGAGTCCATGACAATCTCCCTTTCTTCATGGCTTCGAAGAAGGGTTTGCACTTATCTCCCATCCTGGACACGAATCTATTCAGAGTTGCGAGGCATCCAGTTAACCTTTGGACTTCTTTGACATTGCGAGGTGGTTTCATATCCAAGATGGCTTTGATTTTTGAGGGATTCACTTCTATACCTCGCTGACTGATGATGTGACCCAGGAACTTTCCCGACCCTACTCCGAAACTGCATTTCCTAGGGTTCAAACGCATGTTGTATTTCCTTAGAATGATGAAAGTCGTTGCGAGGTGACCCAGATGATCTTTTTTCTTTTCGCTCTTTACCACGATGTCGTCTATGTATACTTCCATGGTTTTTCCTATCTAATCGGTGAACATCTGTTTTACCAAACGTTGCTAGGTTGCCCCTGCGTTCTTCAATCCGAATGGCATCCTTTTCCAACAATACACGTTCTTCTCTATTAGGAAGGATGTGTGTTGCTGGTCGTCTTTGTTCATGGCGATTTGATGATATCCCGCGAATGCGTCCATGAAAGTCATCATCTCGTGCCCGGTCGTGCTGTCAACGAGGTGGTCGATGTGTGGCATTGAAAAATAGTCTTTTGGGCATGCTTCATTGAGGTCGGTGAAATCGATGCATAGTAGCCAAGAGTCGTTCGCTTTTTTGACTAAAACCGCGTTGGCTACCCACTGTGGTTGGTCGGCCTGCTTGATTAATTTATTATTCAGCAACTTTTCCACCTCCAAGGCTGCGTATTTCTCGGGGCTGAACTTCCTTCTTTTCTGAGATATCAGCCTCTTTATCGGGTTGATGTTTAGCTTGTGGCATGCGACCTCGGGGTCGATACCGATCATGTCTTCGTGTGACCATGCGAACACATCTATATTTTGCTTGAGGAAATCTATCAACTGAGCTCGCAGATCACTGGGTATTTGCGTTCCGATGGCCACACTCAGCTCTGGTCTGTCGAGGTCGACCGGGATTATTTCGAGCTCTTCGACAGGAGTAGCTTGCTGGCCATTTCTTTCTATTCTCGGATCAAGACTTGACTTTCGTTGTTCGATATCGATCTCCATTGGTTCGAAACCGATGCGAGGCTCTAAATCTGGTAGCTCCTTTGCGGGTTTCCCTTTTATCTCGGCGTCAATTTCCATAGGTGTCACACTTGTTTCCATTACATTGTCTTTTTCCATTTCATCATTTTTCTTTTCTTTTCGTGGTGGAGTCTGGCTTGCACATCCTAGCCCCATTGCGGGTTTTCTACCATAATGGAAAGAAGAATTTAAACTGACACAAGAGTAAGTCAAACACTTCCTTGCTGCGATCTGGTCACCCTTAATGGTGCCAATTTTCCCGTCAGATCCGAAAAACTTAATACAGTAGAAATAAGATGAGGTGGCAGCCCCGAACTCATGTTCGAAAGGTCTGCCGAAGAAAGGATTGAAGTTTGAGGGGATGTCGATGATTATAAAATCCAACTGTCTGGTTGCTTTTACTTTGGTATCCAAAGTCGAGGTGATCTCCACTGATAGGTGAATCATTCCATAGGCCTCGACGGGTTGACTCCCAAACCCTCGAATCCCCACCTCGCAGGGTTCGACGTAGTAGTGGAAATCGCCGAGTTGATCTAAAGTCTTCTTGAAGAGGTTGTTGCAGAAAGCTCCATTATCGATCATGATGCGGTGAACCAAAGCCCCCATTATTCTGGCTGATATCACGAGTGGGTCCCAGTTTGGGTAGACCACCCCATCTTTGTCTTCCTCAGTGAAACTAAGCTGCTTCTGGTTTGGAGCGATGGTGTTGACTGGGAGGCAGCTGAGAACGGCGTTATCGAGGGCTCGCAGCTCGGCTTTTTGACGTCGGTTAGATAGGGAGGTCGCCGGGAGGAAACCTCCGAGAGTTCCCCCTGTCGGGCAGATCATGTGGATTACTCTGTTCCCACTCCTTCCGGGATCTGTGGACCTCGCCTCCCCTGGTCGGGTTGGTTTCCAAGCGGAGGTACTCGTTGCTGATTTTGTTGCTGCCTTGGCTTGACAAACCTCTCCAACTTCCCTTCTTCCTACAACTTCCAGAGTTCTCTCTACAGATCGCGGCAGTGTTTAGTGGTATGCCCGATGGTATTGTGGTAGTCGCAGAATTTCTTCGGATTGAGTTTAGAAGTATCTTGGAGCATTTCCCTAGCAGGTGGGATTTGGTTTCCACCCCTTATGGCTTGAAAAATCTGAGTTGCATTCATGGTTAGTGTTTCGAGAAGCTTGACCTCCAAGGTGTTATCGATGGGTTTGAAGGTCCCCGGAGCTCGATAGTTGGAGGGTCCGGGCCTTCGGAAGTGCTTTTCAGCTTTTGGGTTAGCCTTCTTGACTTCGACCTTTACCTCATTTGGTTGTTGCTCGCCCAAACGCGATGCTAAAATCTCGGCGTTAGTGATCATGATGCCTGCCCAGTACCAAAAATTGGCGTAGCTCGATGGGTAGTCCTTATTCATCATTTTCCAGAGTTTTGTCCCTTTTTTCAGACCGTGCACTATTCCTAAAACTTTGGCCTCATCCCCTAGTGGCTCTCCTTCCGTAATGAGTTGGTTGATGCGATCGATGTATGCTCTATCTGACTCCTCCTCGAGCTGATGGATGTTCGCTAAGCGCTGTTTGGTTCCCTTATGCGGGGTCAGAGATGCGAAGTGAGTGAGGAAAAGCTGAGCCATCTGATGAAAAGACTCAATGGAGGTCGGTGGTAACGTGTTGAACCAGCGGTATGCCTGATCTCCTAAGGTGAGCGGGAAAAGCCGGGATTGGGTTGCATTAGTCCCTCCCATGGAGTTCATGTATGATGTGTATTTGCTCACGTGGTTGATCGGATCTGTGTTACAGTTGTACTGCTTGACCGAGTTCGCATTGATTTTGATTTGGACCGGGGCGAGCATGATCGTGGGAGATAGGGGTGATATCGGGATTTTAGTGGTGACAGGCGTCCCCCCTTTGTTTGCTATTTGCTCTTGAAGGTCCTTGATGTTCTGGAGGATGGCGGCCATCTGAGGGCTTTCATTCTGGCCATCGACCTTATCCCGGCGCTGGCGAGGTGGAGAGTTCCTGTCCTGTCGGCGAGGGGACGGGGTTCGTCGGCGTCTGTAGGGTGATGGAGTTCTTTCTGTTCTTCGGGGTGAGGGACTTCGCTCGAGCCGATCCATTGTTGATATCCGTTGCCTGGGTCCGCGCTGGGCTACCGACCCCGAAAAAGATCCTTCGAGTTCGGCATGGTCGCGATGTGTCGTTTGGGGTCGGTATCTCTGGGGCCCGCGAGCTTGGTGTGGGCCACAACTGAAACTTCCCGAAAATAAGCATCGGTGGATTGGGTTAGGCCCTTCGTTTGGATTTCGCCGATAGCATGGGGTGTGTTGGGCCCCATGAGAATTGACTTCTTGACTTTCCTTGCTGTCAGGTCCCTCATAACGAGGTCCCTCGTGATGGTGTTCCTTACAGCGGGATTGTTCTCGGTTAGGGGCGAGGTTCCTCATGCATCTAGCCTTTGCCTTTGCTTTCGGCCTTTTGGTTCAGGTCGTGGCGCAGGTCGCCAGCTAAAACTCCATCTCGGCCTGTCTTTTGCGTAACTCTGTAATGGCCTCATTGATATCTTTCGGGGTACGGATCTGCTCGAGCTTTTGAGCAACTCCGGTAGTGGGTCCTCCAGTTTTGCGGTTGCTAACGGCCGGGCCACTAGTCCCCCGCTCCGCCGGAGCGACATGAAACTGATGCTTTTCTTTTGGAGATGAAAGTCGCTTGAGACATGGTTTGAGTTTTTCAGTGGTTTGAGTGGTCGTGATGGGTTTGTGTGGAAGATTAGTGAGGAATACTCCAATGAGAAAAATGCTAAGAACTTAGCTTTGATATTTCTTAAAGAGTACCTTCCTTCTAGCGCCAATTGTTGTGCACCAAAATATGTAGATTACGGATAATGATGTGGCTTGAGGATCTTAGTGACACAAACAATACATGAGTTATATTGGATTGGAAAATAAGTGTCGAGTAATAAATTTGCAAGGGATTGGGTAGGATAATGAATTCTCTCCTTTCTTGGGCCATGAATGACCTGCATTTATAGTGGTTGGGAGAATGGTGTTCACTCTCCCGGATTACAAACTTATAGGGCCGAAAATAGCCCTGGTTAGCATTAAATGCTATAAGATTGATGTGATCTGCCCTGGAGGTCGCGGGAGGTCGCTCAATGCAAAAGGGACCTCGCTACTCGGATTTGTACTTCGATCGAGGTAATTCCCGAATTTACTGGAGATTAGCCACTTTTGTACTCTGACACGCCGCTTTGCTTCGTCCTTGACCGGATTTCGTCTGATTTAATTCCCTTTCAAGAATGATCGCCTATACCTACTATCTGACACACGTCTCATCATAATCAATGCACGGAGCTCGGGTAGTTACGAAGTCGATGAGCTCGCGCCTTAATCAGGCTTCCTTGCTATCTCGTTATTGCCTATCTCTGTTAATTGACTTGTCTTGTTACCGTTCCATGATGGGCTGATGCGAAATGGGCTTTGGCCCACCTCGCACGATGTGCTTACAACAATTATATATTGAGTCATTTAAATATATATATTTTTTCTAATTTCTTCCCTATTATTACACTTTTTGTCCCATTAGATGCTTCCCAGTTGAAGAAACGGGCAAAAATTGCCAATATGTGTGCCTATGGTTTACAGATGGACTTTTGGACTACAAAACTAGGGAAACTAAGGCCCAACCCATATTGATTCCTATTTAAAAGATCAAAATTCAAAAGCAACACCGTAATAGCCCATAAAAAGGTTTTTTCTTTTTACCTTCTAAAGTTTGTTGGGTAAAATAAATAAAATTCAGTCTCAAACTTTTTTTTTTTTGGGGGGGAAATTCAGTCTCAAACTTAAAACTGCACATAATTAAAGGGATTTGCATTCTATATCATCACGACATTTGAGGTGCTCGTAGGGTTCTTACAAGTAGTGCTTGGGTTATATGTCAAACTTGAATGTTTAGTGAAGATCCTTATTAACAAATAAAATTAGTCAGCCCCTATAAATTACACAAAATGCTTATTTTGAATTGTATTTCATCTTCTACTAAAACTTAATTTACTAACACACATGACGTACATGCATATGAATTGCAATTTTCAAACTTAGTTAATATTTTTGTTTAAACTACGCATTTACTTTGATTAGAGAGCTTGCCATTGATATTAAAAAATGTACACGCATCTTTTTTTTTCCTAACAGGTAGCAAACTATACAAGGTCGCAAGTGGTGTGATATCATTTGTGTCACTTTATGTTAAACTTTATGTTATGTGTTTTGTTCTATGTTTCATGAGTGGAAAAATATCTAACGAGTCACTATAATTTTGAATCCTAAGTTAGGTTAGGTCATGTATACATTAAGATGTACTGTGCACGCATAGTGCATTTTAGAACTTTACAACTTGTTATATTGAAAAATACAACTTAATTACACTGAATCGTACAACTATTGATATGAAAAAAAATAAATACACGATTCAGTATAAATAAATCAGTTTTTATTATAACAAGTTGCACGATTCTAAAATACATTATGAGTGACCTTGGAATGTGTACATAAGACCTACCCCTAAATTAATATTCAAATGGAGGAACATTATTGGACATAAAAAATTGACACACACAAATTGACTAAGATGCAAAGTATTTATGCAAGTATATATAGAATTGAGAACTAAATCAACTAATGAACCACGTAGCCTCCAATAGGATGACCTAGCCTTGGGTTTCTTGAAAATCAAGATCGTGTGGTAAAGGCAATGAGAATAAGATAACCTTATCTACCCAATATTTCTTCTACAATAAACCTTATCCCCATAATTAACCTAACCAAATAAGCCTCCCCATATCCACTCATTTCAAACCTCTCAAACCACAACACCAATATCACAACCCCCACAATCATTTAATTAAAAACACCAAACAAACCCCTTTTACACCCCCAATGGCCTCTACTTATGCACTATCCATGGCAATGCCGCTGGCGCGTGCCGCCCAATCGCCGCCCTCCTCCGCCGCCTTCTTCAAGCCCATGTTGCCGGCCAGGCGGCCATCGAGGGGCCGCGGCGGCGAAGTTCCAAGTTAGGGCTTCGATGAAGGAGAAGGTGGTGACGGGGCTGACGGCGGCGGCGCTTACGGCGGCGATGATCGTCCCCGACGTGGCGGAGGCGGCCACCGGCGGCATTACACCGTCGCTGAACAACTTCTTGCTCAGCATTGGCGCCGGCGCGGTGGTTCTCGGCGCTATCGCCGGCGCGGTCATCGGCGTGTCCAACTTCGACCCGGTTAAAAGGGGTTGATTCGATTATGATATCTTGATGTGCCACGTGTTATTAATGAATTATTTTTAGCCTGTTTACTCTTTAATTGTATTTATATATACATTTTCATGCTTGCCTTGTCAAAAATCATATTAATGGCTCTTTGATACTCGCTCCGTCCCAAAGATATATGTACGTTTACTGTTTTCACGTGTTTTTACGAGCGAATTTTTTATTAGTATTTGAAATGATAAAATAATTTTTAAAGATGCATGCAATAGATAAGAGGTAGATCTATAATACTCTCTTTAAAAATTACTTTATCATTTGAAATACTAATAAATAATTCGCTCACAAAACTCGATAATAAAGTAGGTGTGCATATATTTAGGTAGTATATGTTAATTATAGTCCAGAATTTAGGTCTTGGTTTTTACAATAGAAGCGAAAAAATGAATGAATGAATTAAAAGATGATAGATAAAAGATCTTGAGGGGATCAATCTAAGAAAAATCTGAAATTTGGGGCTCTTAACTTTTTTTGTCTATATATACACACACAAACCTTTCTATATACAAAGATTTCTACAATTTAATCAATAATATAATTTATTAATACTCATCTGATCTTAAATACCGCAAGGTTTAGGCTAATGAGTTTGTTTATAATTAAGTGATGTTTTAGATATTTTTTTTATATTTTTTCCTCTTTTACCTTTATCCAAATCATATAACATGAGCAAATTGGATCCGTACAATATGTACAAGCAGAGCCGATCTTGGGGTGGTGCATCTTGATCCAGTGCCATCGCACAGGCCCCACCCTAGACGAGGGCCCTTTTTTTAGTTATATATTATTTATATTTTTTATATATATTATTATGTTATGAAATATTTCAATAATATATTCAGTCGAGTTGGTGTTGAATTCGTGCTAAGTTTTTAATTTTAATATGACTGTGTGTTTTTAATTTTAATTTTAATTCGAACCTTCAAAGCCCTTCAAATCATAGAATCGACTTTGATTCGAAAATATCGGTACTAGATTAGAGTAAAAATTTGCCAAAATTTATTGATTTTGATAAATTGGATAAATAATAAACAAGACTAAATTTAAAAAAAAAAACCTATGTAAAGCCGAGTTCACAGTGAACTCAATTTTTTAATATCATTGTTATGCATAAAAATTATCATTGTTATGTACAAAATTATTATATATTATTATGCACAAAAATTATCATTGTTTAAAAAATAAAACAACTTTTAAACAATGATAGTTTTTCATAACAGTGATAGTGTTCATGCATCAGTGTTACTTATTTCTTATACACAAGTTGCGTACTTGCACCTTGTAACTAGTGCACAATAAATACTATTCAATTAAAATAATTAATATTGTCCAATAAAAATAATTATATTTAAACTTTTAAATACACACTTAATTTGCATGACGTATTTGGTGCATACAAAATTTTTTCTATAGACAAAATCATGGTACCATATTAGAGTTATTATGACGTAATTTTATTAGTTTATATATATTGGTTAAATAATAAACACACTCATGATAAAATGAAAATATTACCTTAACTTCAATAATTATAATCTCATTTGAATTGCCAGAATTACAATTAATATTTTTATGAATTGATTTTAGAAGATTTGAATTTTAAGAATGGTAATATTTGTAGATAGCACGACCCAACCCAGCTCAGCCTAGCACACGAGCTAAATGATGTTCTTGGCGGGGTTGGGCTGAACACACTCTCATTGAACCTGTAAAAATGTAGCTTAGTCTAGCTTAGTCCAATGCCCAATTTTTCTTTTATTAGAAATATATATGTGAGTTAAATTTAATCTGTCATACTATAAGTTTCTCCTTTTTTTTTTTCATCTATCTCACAATAAGTTTACTGTTTCTATAAATGGAAAAAGTAAATTCTTAATTTTTATCTCAATTTTTCACACAATATTACAAAAAATGCCACACACTACTTCACTCATTACTTCTTATACCTTTTTCCTCTCTCCCAATATCGAAAACTACCCTTCACTTTTTAAATTTTATTATTATTATTTTTTAAACAAAACAACAAAGAGAAACAAGAAACTTATACCGAAACGGAGGGAGTATTTTAAATAAAAAATAGTTTGATAGTTAGATTAATCAGAGTTAAATACCACAAAAATTTGTTATAGTCATCTGAATTCCGAGATAATACAAGAAATTGAGGGAAAATCAATATTTTTCTCAAACGCAAGAATTTAGGCCTCTATTTTTATAGTCTAGTCTATATTTACCTTTGAATTGACTGAGTTAGCCCATCGAGTTGGACTCGGAATACCGACTCTAAATATTTTGTAGGGTTTGAAAGAAAAGGAGATATTATTTAAATTATAAGTTATTTGTATTAATTATTAATTAAATTAATAGGACGTGTGACTACAACTGTAAAAAATGGGTTAGACCCCTTCGGTTCCCCAAACCCACTTAGAGGAAAAGTTGGGTTATACATATAAAAGCCCGTATGAAGACGGGCGTCAACAGAACAACCTACGGAGGGCCAACCCAAAGGCTTTTCAATTTTTTCCAATTATTTCCCAATTACTGTTATATTGTGTATTCATATTTTTTTACATTGTGTATTCATATTTTTTTACGAACAAGCTAAAATTTATTATTGAGAGTATTAGGGGTACTCAACCCTTACAATGAATAAAAAATAGTTTGCAACAAAACTAGACAAGAATACAACAAGCCCTCCACTCCAAGTTATTCATATTTATTATTGTTTCTATAATATATAATCACTTTGTTTCAATTATTTATGCTAATTTTATTTTTAAAGATGTCTCAATTATATAAGTATGTTTTTAATATTTTTTAATTTACTTACTCGTATAATCCTATATTTAAATAAAAATGAAAAATATAACACTAATTAAATAGGGTATCTCTTCTACCCATTTTTTTCATTATTTAATAAAATTTCCCTTAAAAAAAATAAATAAAAAATTCATGTGTAGTTATAATTAAAATATTGTATTTGTAATCATGTGCCGTCCACATTATACTTGTTTAATCACTTTACTTGAATTACACTAATGTGTTACTACTTAGTACTTACACACCGAAATTAATTCCATAAGTTTGGTAATTAACCAATATGAGACAAGACTTAAAAATTCTTTCACATTCCAAACATTTCAGCGCAAAATTAATGTGTTACAAAGATCCTATTATTATTGGGACTGCTTCAACCAAGTTCTTCAAACAGAAAGAGATGAGAATTACACGACTCCATAGTGTAATGATAAATTAGTCAAACCAGAGAAAAATTTCATTGACCCGATCAAGGATACGGAAGGGAGCGTCGTAGGCGACCAAGGTGGATAGATCAAGATCAGCGGCCTTTTGGTAAGGGGTACCTTGGAGACTTTTCTTGAGGGCAGCAATCTGTATGGGGATAACGACGTCTGTAATGAAACCGCTGAACCTCCTAACAGCGACGTATTTATGTGTGGGCAATTTATCCACCGTTACTTGAGTGTTAACAGGTGCAGGTACATTGCTCTGGTAATTTAATTTGTTTGAAATTGTAAATTACTTACATATAATAGCTTTTTCTAGCAGCCACCTTGTATGAATCTGAGGGGATCTTGGGGGATGAAACCCATTGAGCGTTTTCGTAGCTTCTGATTTCAAAGTCGGGCTGAGAGTGAACGACACTGTATTTAGCGCATTCCTGTTTAGCACACCTTGGTGCCGGCTTATATCCCTGTCCTTTACATTCTGATACAACAATGTATATCAGAAATGTTACCAAACACAATGCAGCTTTTCTTGTTGAAAACATTTTCAATTCCTTCTCACAAAATTAAGCACACGATATATATAAATAAATTTTTAATTATAATATCAAGCATATTTGTGGACTATATATATAGGAACTTAAGAAGGCCGGCATCCCAACATTAATATGGAATGGAATATGCCCATTATCTTTTAAAGGCAAGTTCTAATTAAATCAGATTTAAATACTATATTCCGATTCCAATTGCCACAAACTGAGAACGGCATGCAGACATTAATATTGATTACCAATTATCTCTCCCATTTTTTGTAATTCCACAAATATTAATTTTAATTTTATCCTTAACTTTTTTTATTTTTGGAAAGGATTAATTTCATCCTTAATTAGAATATATATCAAAAGACAATTAATTGTTTTCTTTTTCAAGCACCCGCCCCGCCCCGCCCCGTCTGTCACATTCCTAATTAGTATTAATGAGTGCCTCATACAATTATCCCCTATATATTATTTACAAATTCTAGAAACCCTCATATTATTGCAGGTGGAAGAAAATGTATTTTAAAATTTTACATGATATATACTTCAAATATTTATTTGATTAGACTCGATTCAATTCAATTATAATTATATTTTTTATTTTTTAATATTATACATACATACATATATATATATATATATATATATATATATATTATCTTCTTTAAAAAAAACTTGTAAATTGTATATATAATATAATGCATTTACAGTTACTGTTAATTCAATTAAATTTAAAACTATTAAAAAAAGAGATACATATTACATTACATAAGAAATAGAAAAATATAAATTGGTTGAACTTAATGATTCTTCTACTATATGAAGTGCTAATTTTAATTTACCTTAAAAAGATGCAGACATTAAATAGGATGGTTGAGATTTGGATAGAAATTAGAGAACTATGGTACCTAAAATTGGAATTTTATTTTATGACCATAATTTTAGGGGTTGGCAAAGCATGAACAGTAACTTTTCAAACTGGTAAAATAAGGACCGTAGTTTTAGAAAATAGCAATTTCAGGCCAAATTAGCCCGAATAACCCTAATTTGAGCCCAAATTTGGGTAATATAGTCTAATTTGGCCCAAAATTGCTACTTTTTAAAGTTAAGGTCCTTAGTTTGCCATCCCAAAAAGTCATGGTCCTTGTTTTTCCAATTCATCCTTAAAGAAATACTCCCATAGTAACACACATAAATGTGTAAAAAAGAGTGATGATTTATTTATTTTAGCAAAAAAATCTATTGTACGAAGGACCACATTATTAAAAGTTAATATAAAATGAGAACATCTATTGTTGTTGTTGGAAAATTCAGATAAAAGTTTAGGTTTGTAGGAAATAGAGATAAGAAAAATAAATTCGTATTTAACTAATCTTTCTCAATCTTGACTTTGGCCATCTTTTATCTTTTTTTAATATGAAATTTCTATATCATTGTCAAAATTAGAGATAATTTTTTCTTTCGCAAATTTTAATAACACTGAAAGTGTCATTATAGTTTTCTTTATGCTCATCAGATTATTAGATGTAAAATAAGAATGTGCAAAACAAAAATCTTTAAAGCAACAAAAAATTTAGGCATCTTGTATGGAATACAGATATACAAATAACATAAAGCTTTTGATTTCGAATTTTTGGTAGACGCTGTCTTTGATAGTCTTCATACGATTTAACACAGGTATTTGACATTCTTCATTAGATAAAACATACATTCGGAGATTAAAAATCTTATATGAAAACAAATATAAAGAAAATAATATATTATACCTTAAATAAAATAGTTCTACAATTTTAGTGATATTACTTGCAAAAAGATCATTAAACCAATAAAAAATTGTGTAGCAATCAAATAAATCAACATGAACTATAAGCACTGCAGTTTTAGTTAGTATTACCTATAAAATAAACCATTAAACCAACATAAATTGTGTAGCAATTAAATAAATTAATATGACATTAAGAATTATATATGGTGAATAATTATCTTACCAGATCATTATATGTAAAATAAGAACTTGTAAGACATAAATCCTCAAAGCAACAAAAAAAGTATTATCTCACAAATAGAAATATTAAAAAAAATCATATAGTATACTTTAAGTAAAATAGATCTGCGATTTGAGTAAGTATTATTTGCAACATAAATCATTAAATCAACACAAATTGTGTAGCAAATAAATCAATATGGACTATAATATTTATATAAAGTGAAGAATTATCTCACCAAATCATTAGATGCAAAATAAAAACCTACAAGATAAAAATCCTGCGAAATAAAAAATCGAACATCAAAAGCCAAAAAAAAAAATCCTGCAAAACAAAATGATTTCGAATTTTTTGTAAGACGATGTCTTCGATAATCTTCATGCGAATTAACATAGGTATTTGACATTCTTCATCAGATATAATATACGTACGTAGATTAAGAATCTTGTATGAAATATAAATAAATATATATATATATATATATATATATATATATATATATATATATATATATATATAAAATCATATAATTATACTTAAATAAAATAGATATACAATTTTAGTAAGTACTATTTGCAACAGAAATAATTAAACCAACACAAATTGTGTAGCAAATAAATCAATATGAACTATAAGATATATATATATATATATATATATAGTGAAGAATTATATCATCAAATCATTAGATGCAAAATAAAATCTGCAATATAAAAAATCGAACATCAAAAAGCAAAAAAAAAAAAAAAAAAAAAAAAAAGGCAAAACGGAAAATCAAACATCAAAAACAAAAGAAAAAGTAAAAATCTTATAAAACAAAAAATCGAACATCAAGCATAAAAAATATCCTGTGAATAAATAGAAGAAAGAGGCACAAGGAAGGGTAGAACCAAAAAAATGAGAATTATAAAACTAGAAGTAGACAAAAGAAGAGAATGTGATAATGCTTATAAAATTAAAATCTATAGAACTAAGAATTTAACATATAAGGTTGATATTCTTCTTTTTTTTTTTAAAGAAAAAATTAAGATTTATTTTCCAATTTAACATTAGTGTATGTTGAAATATTCTACATATTTTTTTCCAAATTTTTTTCTCAATCCATTATAATTTATTAATATTTATTCTATACATATTTATTTCAAATATTTTTTTCAATCCATTATAATTTATTCAAAATATTTATTTTCCAATTTAATATTAGATTTTGTGAAAATATAGTACATATTTTTTTAAAGATTTTTCTCGATCCATTATTATTTGTTAATATTTTTTTCAAAATTCATTTCTCAATTTGATAATAAAGCATATATATATATATAATGATGCAATAGTTATTGATATCCTAATTAATGAAAATTTATTCGCATTAGTGATAAGAATATAAAAATAACAATTATATATTGAATAATTAATGGAGAATAAAGCCATAAATAATGAATGAATAAAAATATAAGATTAATGAAAATGGAAAAAATAATTTTGGAGCATTAACTTTTTTATATCGAGCAAATGGTGACTCGAATCCATAACCTCACGATGTGCTCTAACCGCTTGAGCTATTCCATTTCTTCATTTTGAAGCATTAATTACATTTGACACTTGAAACACAATCAAATCCATGTGTACTTACATTACATCGTGCAAATGGCACCTAAAGGGGACCTAATGTAAGGCTAGCATACACTTAAGAAAGAAAAAAAAATTACATCCTTTCTTGTCTATTGTTGAATAGAATGATTTTATAATAGGACCGAACCGATCGGTTGATCTGAGAATCGATCTTGGAACCGATCCAATTACTCCTTAAAAATCATTTTAGGGGTTGAACCTGTCAAAATCGGTCAAGCCCGAAAAAAAATAGAAAATATTGGTTCGATCGTTTTTTCTTAAATTTGTAATTATTAATTTTAATTACGGGTCATTTTTTCACTAATCTTTCTTGCAGGTAAGGATCATCTCCACCCCCTTTTATATTGCTCTATGTCACATTTTTTCTAATATTTACTAAATGTGAGACAAAAAAATAAAAATAAAAAAAGAGGTCCACTTCTTCCTCTTTTATTTTTTTGAAACAACAATATATTAAGAAAGAGTACTAGGGATATTCAACCCTTACAAAGAATTATAAAGAATTTTCAAAGACTAATACAGAACAACTTACCCAGCTATCAAGAATCAACCAACAATCAACCTTCGAGACAAATTAGCGGGTTCGACATCCAGTCATTAAGAGAGTAATATTTGGACATCTTCCCTCTTATCCTAAACCGGGATTTAAATCAAAAAGGTCCCGTAACTTTGCACCTTTATTGAAAAGGTCCCGTATATATCACTTGTTTCAATTTAGTCCCGTATGTATTCAATTTGTGCCGATTTAGTCCAAAATCGCCGGAGACCAGTCAAACCAGCCAAAAACGACGTCATTTTTGGCGCGTGTGATACATGCGCCCCTAATTTGGGACTAAATCGGCGCGTGATACAGTGTTTCCCGATCGAAATTAGGGGCGCGTGTATCACACGCCCCAAAAACGACGTCGTTTTGGGATAGTTTGACCGGTCTCCGGCGATTTGGGACTAAATCGGCACAAATTGAAAACATACGGGACTAAATTGAAACATGTGATATATACGGGACCTTTTCAATAAATGTGCAAAGTTACTGGACCATTTTGATTTAAATCCCTCCTAAACCAGTTCCAAAGTTCTAGTAACAAATAAATCAAAGTACTCATCAACACAAGGTATCAAATTACAGAAGATAACTTGATTCCTACCTTTCCAAATATTCCAAATCATACGAAACCAAAAACTATTCCAATGTTTGACACTGACCTTTCGAGGCTTGAAGCTTTCATGAACCAAGAAGCATACTTCCGCCGTATTTGAACCCACTGTTGTGATGTCGGTCCGGTTCTTAAATCTCATCCACAAATCATATGTGAAGTTATATTTCAAAAACAAGTATGCTTCGGACTCGGTGTAAGCTGAACACAACAGACACAAGTTATTGCCGAGGTCGACACTGTTGGGGTTATACTGTAAAATATGTTTTTTACTTTATATATAACCTGACTGAATTTCTTATTTATTTACTGAAATAATTTTTTATCACTGTTTGATTAAATATGATTGAATGTTATATATATTTACTGCATACATGTTCATTAAACAGTACATGTTACATTGTAGTTAATGTGGTGATATCAGATCACAAAAGATCACATTAACAAATCCTTGTAACTAAGTGAAAAATTTCACAACCTAGATGGAAATGAACAATCCATCATGAAAGGTTGAAGTGTAAGGCCCAGATTGACTTGTCTTGACCAAGAGATTACACTAATGCATTATGATGCGATGAATAGGACCTACAGGAGGATAATTTCTCCAGTACTAAACATGGAAGAATTAGACCTCAGTGTTTCGTTATTTCTTAATCTCCGTCCATTAAATTGGATCGTGTGAAACTAATAACTATTTCTTTGACTTATGTTGGGTAGAGAGTCATTGTGACTCGATACTTTATATATTGGGCAATATTATTAGTTACACGACGATTGTTAAGATTTAATACGGAGAATCGTGTGCAAGTACATCTTCCGTGATTTGTCCCCTTGGGAAGCTCAGAAGGTTTATCATACCAAATCTTGCAAGTGGAATTAATTTATGGTATGGATAATAATGTTGAGTCATTCTTAAACCAAGGATAAAAGATATTAATTAATAATAAGCTTTTCAGTGGCTTGAATTTTATTAATGGACTAATATAATCTTAAATAGGGGAAATAATAATCGGGAGCCATATTACAATAATATGGGTTAAGATGAATAGTGCAATATTAATTATGTAGTGGGATTAATTAATATTTATGGGCTTGAATAATATTGTGGCTCAATATTGGTAATTCAAAGTCCATTGGAAGGTCCAATCTCAATTCTCCTAAAGGCCCCTTTAGTATCCCAAAGATAAAGTCCAATAACTGAAAAATGTGCTTAAAATAAAAGAGATATTGTTGCCTTATTTTTTCCAATATTTCGAAAATAATGAAGAGGAGATAGAAAAGATTTTATTGATTTTCTTGGAAAGATTTTATTGAATAAGTATTCTCGAGATCTGAAGTTTATCCCATAAATTCAAAAAAGTCAAATATTCTTTTTCTTCCTTTTAATTGCATAATTTTTCAAAATTATAGAGTATTGGGGAATGAAAAGATATTTTGTGATTATTATGAAAATAGAATATATGAGATCTATTCAAGATTGTGTCTTGTGAAGATACAAAGAAATTTTTCTAACCTAATTGGTCACAAAGTTTTTAAGCCTCTTAAGACCTCTATATATAGGGGATGAATTTTCATCCCAACACAATTCCATGTGTTGGAAAAATTAGAAATCCACAAAAGTGGTGGAAATTTTTTTCTTTTTTCCTTTTCGTTAATTGTTCGTGAGCTTCCTACCACCGGATTGTTGAACAAGGGCGTGAGAATATGAAAAGAAGGACTTTAGGTGTGTTCGTTAAACGTTGCTCATCTGTCTCTCGCTTGATTCGCCAAAAGAAGACGCCTTTTACGAACTCCTAGAAATCCGCATGTGTAGGATTTACGTGGCTTTATTATATTTATGATATGTTGTTTGCTATTCAATTGTTATTTGAATTAATATATGATTAATTCATCTTTAGTAGTAATTAGATAATTTAAATTTGTAGTTAAATTGCACATCGAATAGATCAAGGCACCCCTTATTTCCCAACAACCGTATCGTCGAGCCTTGGTTTTTGGCTTTGTAATTTAGATTGTAATTTAAATTATTGTTCATTAAATTTTGAAAAATTGGATAGTAGAATTGTTAGATCTTTTTTTTGGTATCCAATTGTCATGGTAATTTAATGTTTATTTAATTCATGCGTATGATTGTTTGGTTTTCAATTAGACTCCTTGATTCATTTTTCGTGAGAAAATCCACGTTAAATAAATTATAACCGGATCGAAGATGAAGACGAAGGATTAAAAGACGGGACACGAAAAACCGGACGCGAGTAGCGTCATCGCGCAAAACGTCTGCGGGGAGACATACGCGTGATCGGAATATTTGGCGTCGTAAGGTCTTGGCGCATACGGATGGTAAGGAAGATGGACCAGCAGGGGATAGGGGCGGCAAGTATTTGGCGCTGGTCGGCGACGCCTGGTGACGTTCAGGATCTGGCGGGGCGAAGAAAGACGTTCGTTAATTCTGAATACGCGGCGCCGATGCCGAGAAGATGAAGGCAGCCGACGTGGGCTTCATTGCTCCTCACAAGACGCGCGCGCCGAACCAGATCTGGCCGGGCCGCCAAAGGGCGTGCATTCCGGACCCGAAGGTTGATCGGTACAAGCGTGAATATATTTTTTTTTGAAGATCGAGTAGGAGGAATTGAAGACGGATGATTTCTCAAATTCAAGACAAAAATTTAAATAGTGACAATTGGATATATGAGCCCAATGTGTTTATTTTATGTTGATGCTTTATTATTTTCTTGTGCTTGTATTTAATTTGTTTAAATATGTTTTGCATGAGGATTCATGATGCATGAAAAATCTCATTTTTTCAAAAAAATTATTAAGTATGCTTAAATAATTAATTGACAATTTTATTACGGATAATAAAATTGGATTAATTTTGACCTCCATGATTTATTTATTTGTGAATACCTTTGGAAAAATTCCCTAAAGGAAAAGAAAGCTTTCACATGAATAAATTCTCAAAAGATGATTGTGAATTATTATTAGTGGCGACGATGACCCCTCCCCAAAAGGCTTCGTTCAAAACAAAATAATAATTACGTATTTAATCATGATTATTATTTAGGTATAAAATTGATATGCATATACTTACTGAAGTCCTGTCAAATTTTATATTGGTCCAGTGGAAGCCAATTAATTTTTTTTTCGGAATTAAAGGTTCTAATTTTTTTTGTTTGTAACTTTCTTAAATGTGTTTTTAAATGATGACACACATGTGGCTCATTTAAAATGTTTTAAGATGTTGGGCGTGTTTCATATTCTTTCGGATTTCAATATGATTCATGTAATCGAATTATGTGATAATTTTTGTGTTATTGATGCAAAATGTATATTTATTTTCAAGATCATCATGTCACAATCTTTTTAACCCACTTTGAAATATATGCTCAAATAACATCAACTTCTTGGTGAAAAGTATATTACTTGAAACGTGCTATTAATTTTGTCCTATCTGCACAAGAACAACACAATTCTTGGCGTGCTAAAGCCTAACAAACTCTTTGAGGGATCAACCAACGCGGAAAAATCTATGTATGGTATCCGGGAGCGTGCAACGAACCCATGAAATGTATAATCTTGACTTCTTTTGTTTGATGATTTAAGATACATTCATGAAGATGTTGAATCTGGTCATGGAAATCATCATAGTCTTGAAGAAATGTTTTTAATAGAAAACCGCATGATCAATCAATTTAAAAATGATGGCGGGGAGGCTAAAATGACGGAAGGAACACGAAAAAGGATCATGTTCTCAAGGTCAAGCGTCATTTTGACAAGCTTGCTTATCTTAGTACTAAGTATTGTATTGGGGCTCGGATCGATTTCTTGTTTCTAACTCTTCCAAAATGTTTCGATGAGTTTTATTGTAGTTTTGTGATGAGCGATCACATGTTCACCTTGTGGATCTTTGTATAAGAAGTTTTGGAGGCAATAGAGAAATATTTGGGACTAGAGGATGAAGCAAAGTGATCGAAAGTCTTCTCTCAAACCTAGGCCAATGGAAGACAAGGTTGTTGAGAGGCAAGAAGTCAAACCAAAGTTAATTTCCCCGCTTTAAGAAAAGTAAAAAAAGATAAATAAATGGTTGGGCGTCAAGAGGAATCCAAAGGGGAAGTGTTTCAACTATGGGAAAAAAGGACACTGGAGGGATGCCTGTTCCAATCCCAAGCAGAATGGAAAGAAAGGTAATTCTCAAGCATTAGTTGTTGAAACTTGTTTAATGGGGCGTATGCTACCCCATTCATGGGTAGTGGATATAGGATCCATTGATCATGTTTGTTTTTCACTTTACGGGGGTTCAAATGGACCCGGCAACTGAGTGGAAGTGAGATCCTAATCACGCTTAAAGCGACGCCATTCTAAGGTGGTGAGCAAGGGAGAGGAAGTAGTGAAATTTTTTTAAGACAAAATTTTAGTTTTAAAAGATGTTCTTTACGTTCCCTATTTTAGAAAGAACCTTGTTTCGGTTTCTAAACTATTTATGGATCGATATTCGCCATTTACTTTTTCTAAACTTGTTTCGATTTTTCAAAATAATCAGCTTATCTGTCATGGAACGCTGTCAAACAATCTTTACACTTTAATTGTTCACACCACACACAAAATGCATCCTATAACACATCATTTCTTTTCTAGACTAAAAGAAAACGTTCAATCAACGTGAACAGAGACACTTCTTAGATCTAAGATTAGGTCATATTAATCCGAGAATAGGATCTAAAAGGTTGGTCCAAGATGGTTCATTGGTGTCTCTCGGGTTGAACCATTTCCAACCTACGAATCATGTTTGGAGGGTAAAATGACCAAGCGGGCATTTGGAGCCAAGGGGCTTAGAGCTAAAGAAGTGTTAGAAATAGTTCACACTGACGTGTGTGGTCCAATGCAAATCAAAGCTAGAGGCGCTACGATTATTTCGTTACTTTTTATCGATGATTACTCACGCTATAGGGCGTTTTTCTTAATGAAGCATAAATCTAAGACCTTTTGATAAATTCAAAGAATTTAAAGCTCAAGTAGAGAATCATAAGGAAAAAGAGTATCAAGTTTCTACGATCGACTATGGAGGCTTAATACCTCGCCGATGAATTTTTGAACTACCTCGAACGGTTGCATCGATTTAATCGCACCCATAACCCCTCAACGTAATCGAGGTTGCGAATCTAAGAAAACTTTGACACTTTTAGAAATGGGATCGATGATGAGTTATCGCGGATTTACCAAAATCGTTCTGGGTCACGCGCTTGAAACAACGGGCACATTCTAAACTTAGTGCCATCCAAATCGGTTCCCAAAATACCTAGAGAATTGTGGACCCAAGCGCAAGCCCGCCTGCCAAACCACGAGGATTTGGGGTGTCCGTATTTGTTGAACAAGGAAGTTTGAAGTTGGATCTTGGCGTTAAATAAAATTTGTTATAGGGTATCCCGAGGGAACAAAGGGATGCATGTTCTATGGTCCCGAAGATCAAAAGGTCGTGATAAGTACGCACTTTAGATTTTTGAAAGAAGACTATATGAACAATAGAAAGCCTAGAAGTGAGATTACATTAGATGAGTTAAGAGAGGCAACTCTAGCGATACAATAGTACAAGTCGATACACTAAAGGTTGTAAAACTTACACAACCATAATCACGTCCTCGGACTTGGGAGGGAATCAAAACAACTTATGAAAGCGATCTGGCGGGGGATGGGAGGAGTCCTCGGTTCAATGGACCACAATAAAGTGTGGGAGCTAGTCGAACCACTTGACGGGGTAAAATCCATTGGGTGCAAGTTGGTATACATTAGAGAAAGAGGATCGGACGGTAAGGTGGAAACCTTCAAAGCAAGACTCGTGGCAAAAGGGTACACTCGGAAAGAAGGGATCAATTATGAGAAAACCTTTTCACCGTAGTCATGCTCAAGTTCATCCATATTCTCTTGTCGATTGTCGCGGCATCTAGACTTTGAGATCGACAAATGGATGTCAAGATGGCTTTCCTTAATGGAAGTTTGACGAGGAAATCTATATCTGACAACTTAGAAAGGTTTTGAAAAAGGCGAAAGTATCGGTTTGCAAGCTAAGAAGTCCATTTATGGGTTTGGAAAGCAAGCCGTGCTTGGAATCAATGTTTGATCGGTCATAAAATCTATAGTTTGATCAAAATAATTTGAGAAGTTGTATTTATAATAAAACCTTGTCAGCGCATTGGTGTTTAGTATTATCGTGAAGCGACAACTACGCTCGCCGAAATGATATAAAATATGTTATCGAGCCTTAAAGTGTATAGTGTCCAAGCGGTTTGATATGAAGGACTTGGGAGAAAGGTGGTCATATCCTGGGGATTAAGATCACTCGAGATCGCGGGGAAAATGATGATCGGTATCTACGCGAAACTTAAATACGTAAGAACTTCTTGTCTTAAGCGATTCAACGTCACGAATTCGAGAAAGACTTTGTACCCTTTCGGACCACGAATCCATCTATCGAAAATGTGTCCCAAAACCACAAAAGGAGATAGATGACATGAAGGGCATTCATTATGCTTGGATTTGTAAGCCTAATGTATCTGATGTTGTGCACGCCCACCGATATCTGCTTTTTAGTAGGCATGGTGGCAAAATATCAAAGTAACCACAGGAAAGGCGTTGGAATGCAGTTAAAAACATTCCGAAGTATCTAAAATGGACCGCCGGACAAAAATGTTGGTTTATCGGTCGAACCGGTCTAATCCCCGCCGGTTACGGTTGATTTCAATCGGACTTAGATTCAGGAAAAAAAGTGCCTCGGGTAGATTTCCCGAGTTGTTAATCTCTCGACTCAGAGTTTGTAGGGCATCTAGTAGCCCTCAACGAGCATTATATCGGGATAGATCCACATGTCGTTTGATGCGCATACGTGTTACCTACAATGCCCCCGTGTTTACCGCCGGTGGGTTTCGGGCGCGCAAATCGGTCTCTGGCGATGATGTTTGGTTAAGATTTTTGTGGCAGTATGCATACACGGATCGTTTATCCTTAGATTCTCAAGGCTTCTCAAACGACGCAGAAATGGGCGTAGAGTGGTTGGTAATGATTATCTGCCACGTCATGACGTGACATATTTGAATCAACACGATCGAGTCGACACCATTGGCTATGTCTCGACCGGTATATTTTTATTTGACCCCCAAAAATATTTCATTAAATTTGCTTAGGGTCCTCATGCCTTTTTCTCTAAAGTATTTAATACCTCTAATGGCGGAGTCGTAAAATTCACAAGCAAGGCCTGCTGTCTCATAGTAAGACTTAAAGATTTGATTATAACAAGATTTAGATTTGTGCTAGTTGTTATACGTAAGTATAATTTATATACATGGAACCGTAATTATTTTTTCATAATAATAATGCATTTATTCAAATAAGAAATAAGTTAAGTATTTTTAAGTATACAAGTCACACGTTTCTAAAATACACTACGACATTCTTGTGAAAAAAAAAAAAAAGACACACTTTTGAAATTTAAATAATAAAATACAGTATTTTAGGACTTGACACTAACATATTTTATCTTTTAAGGTCACTCTTATATCATACCGCCAAGAAATTGTTAATGATTTATACTATGCACTAATATATATATTTAAATTTTTAAATGGCAGGGGCCATTTATTGACCCCTTGATTCCATAGGGCTCGCCTTTGAATAGCCACTTTACATATTTCACGTTCGCACTCATATTTTCCTCAAATAAACGTCTTTTTCTAAGCGATCATGTCCTTGTTTTTTAAACGCAACCGCTCCGTGTGTTTGTTGTGGTAAAAAAACTTCTTTTCTTTGCTTGTTTTTTTCTCTTCTATGAGTTCGATTTATACACAAAATTCACGCTTTGACCTCATAGTCCAAAGGTATATATAAATATTGTTTTTCAGTGTAAAAGGTATCATTCATTCACTATTCACTTTCATCAAATTTTAATACATTCTCTCTCTCAAAATACATACTAACTTGAAATCGGAGGCGGCTATCGCCAGTAACCCCTTCCGCCCTCGGTATTTTCAGATAAAGAATTTTGGGGGGTTTGTGTTTTAAAAGACAATAATTTTTACTAACTTGGGAATGTAGGGGATAATACATTTTAAACCTTGTAAATATAGGACAATATGGTTTAAAATTTGTAAATATAGGACAATATGTTTTAAAATTTGTAAATGTAGGACAATCATTTCGAATCTCATGATATTTCAAGTCCAGGTTTGGGCTTATTCAGACTCAATTGTCCTATATTTTACATATTTTAAAATATATTGTCCTATATTTACAAATTTTAAAATATCATTCTACATTCGAAATAAAATCCAAAGTTATTGTCCAGAAATATAATCCCCTAAAATATTGTCCCATTTTTTCCCAATCGGAGGTGTTCGTATCCGTCCAGGGATGGTTTTTGATAGTTTTAGGTGTTATTTGGAGAATTGATAATAGGTATAACTCTTTTATTTATTATTTTAAATATTTGTTAATGTGGGTGTCTATGAGTCCACATCAAGACAAATTTTAATTGGCACTCAATATTAATATCGGGTATCAAACAATATTACAAGAATTCAGTTGATGATCCAAGAATGATAATGTAAATAATCAATTGTAGTCTTGATAGTAATTTTTAAAGTTAGTAAATATGTTTTTTTAATACAAAATGAAAAATTGCCTGTTAAGTTTCAAATGGGATAATTTCCAATTATTTTGTGTTTCAGTATGACAATAAATAAAAAGTTAATGTCAAATGTTGTGATAGAGAGTGTTACCTTCCAAAGCCCCATTTTTACACACAACCAGTTATATGTTGTAGTCTCAAAAGTCAAAAGCAAAAAGTGGATTGAAAAATATTATGTCTTGATTCTGATAGAAAACCATGAGGTGTATGCAACAATGTGGTCTACAAATTTTTTTTTTAAGAAATTCGTAATTATAAATAATTCATTTTTTAGTGAAATTT
>JBBCBC010000027.1:11494171-11692974 GCA_037126765.1 Stenogyne calaminthoides | reverse complement strand
TTGGTCCTTGTTCAAGAACGAACTTCATCCCGGCTTGCATATGGCGACACCCGACGGGTCGTGTTTAATGATTGTCCTCAAATGGCATACTCATCAATGAGAACTGGCGAAGATCATCAGGTTCATTCCCTGCATGTTTATCCATGCCGATTATGTGATTCAAAAATAGATTTAGTTTTAAAAACATGTTTTTAAGACTGCTCAAGGACCACAGTGGTTCTTTCACAAACCGACGATATCCTGTGTCACGATCCATAAACCGACTGCCTCCGACACCGCTTTTTGTAGAGGTCCCAAACGCTCAAGTGCAGGGAGAAGAGTAAAGCTAATAGATCAAACTTTTTAGAGATCGACGTGAATAGCGAAGTTTTTCTTCTCGATCACAAGACGGAAGGATTCCAAGATAGATCGATATTCAACTCATCGACGCCGGAGAGCAGCATCAGAAGTGGTGTCTATCAATTTAGCTGACAGCGGAAGATAGATTAACCGTGAAAACCAATTTTTCAAATCGGATCCTAAGTTTAAATCAAATCGCATTTATCAGTCATTAAATCGACACATCATCCTCGAGCTTTTGATTTAAAACCCATCCATACTTAGAATACACGCAAGTCTGAATATCATGTGTGTGTATAAGTGTTGATAAAGCACTACAAGATTTTATAAAAGAAACTTGACAACTTGTCTCGCCCACTTTCCCAACGAGGGCACCAACCAAAACCAACTAGACTAGATTAACGTGTTATCTGAACACACCGCCAGAACATGTTTCAAGAGTCTTTACTCAACCAATCCCATAAATAAGAACTAGAAACCCTAGCTTGAGATCTTGCCAAACAAACTGAGTCTGCTGGTTTATAAACATTTTATAGTTTCCTAAATATTCATGTTATTTCGGTGAGGGCTTTGCGCGTAATTTTGTTATCTTATGTTTCGTTAAAGTAATTAATTGCAATAAAAAACTTGATAGTTCTTTATCAGTACCTCCGGGCCTGGTTTTTTAGGTTTTCAATCGCTCATGATTAATAAAGGATGTCGTATAAAATAGTTGGCAGAAAGAGTCATTATTAGCATTTTATGATGTTGATGGGAGTAGCTGGGCAAAGAGTCATTTATTAGTATTTTGGCAGATAAAACATAAAAGTCATTTTATAAAAGCCGACAAAGTGTATTTTCATTTTATGTTGTTCCTAAAGGATGATCGGGGACAAAAAAATGGAAGAAACCTTAAAGATTTTATAAAAAATGCTGGTATAGTGCTTGAAAGATTAACGGATGAAGTAATTTTTGAAAACTATTTTAATTTTAAATATTATAATTTTTTTGATTTTTTTATCATTATTTTTATTAAAATAAATATATTTTTCCAAAAAGATGTCATTTATTTAATACGTTTTTTCAAAATATTGCTGAAAATAAATATTTTTCAGAAAAGATCAGCAATATTTTTTTTTTAAAATAAATATGTAATAATGATATTAAAAATTGGATTGAATTCCTGACTTGAATTTATTTGATGAGTTGAGATAAAAGATAGAGTTTTATTTAATTTTTTTATATAGGGCTTGCTTTTAGATCTTTATAAGACGTTAGATATCTTTTATTTTTACCAAACAAAATTAATTAACTTATAAGCTTTAAAACAACTTATAAGTCATGCGAAGAGCTATAAGTACCGTGTCAGCATCTCTTAACCTGAACACTCTTGCTGGGTATAAGATTTGGTTGTTCCAACTGGAATTCTATCCTATCTTCTGAGTAGCCTAAAGTTAAAGATAAGAATTTTGTTGAAGAACTGCTGACGAACACTAGAATATTCTCGAAGTTCTTGGTGTTCTTCGTATGCGAAATAGCTTGTACTGAAGCTTTGAATTATTCCGTAACCTTACTCTTCGCTGTTGAACTATTTATAGACCAGAAATCAAGAGCCGCTGAGAGCGAATTTGAATTTCGTGCTTTTAGGTAGCTGCGTCCGAAGTTGACGCGTTCAGAGTTGTCTTCGTAAGTAACATTGTTCTTTCTAGTCGTCATTTCCGACATATTATATCCCGAAGGCCGCCGTATTCCGTATACGCAGTCGAGATCTTAATGGCGCCAACAAGTATACTTATTCACGCCAGAAGAAGGCGTTTGAAGATTATTCGAATCTTCGATATATTATCACAAGCTTCTGGAAGTTGATCCGGAGAACCAATCGCATCAGATACTTTGAGTCTTCTCGATGGTTGCCTTTTATCTTTCAACTCTCTACCGATGTTCCAAGAAGAATAGGTCTTGTGGACTACTGCGACTTGTCACATCTTCGGTTTTCCTCGATCTTCCTATTTTGATCCCCATATATCAGCCTCAATATGTGACCTAGTTCATCATCACTGCTCAACATGTTCAATCCAAGCCTTATCAAATCATCACCGAACTGACATGTGTCTGACTGTCCTATTACAAATGCGCTTCAATCTCCAGATCAATAGATTTATAAATATCCCAACAAGATATTACAGCTTTTAATTTAAATTTAATTGTGTGATTGGATGTTTCTTAACACTTTGAAGGAGTGAGTGTTGATGTACTAAATTGTGATTGGCTCTACGATGAGACTATCTCATACTAGCTTATTCATAAATAATAGCATGGTACTACCATTGTTCTGTACTGAATATTTATTAACTAGTATTCTCATCAATTTATTTCTTCTTAGGATAAATTACAGTAAATACTATAATTATAAAGGGTATTACGGTAAAAATTAAAAATAAAGATATATAGTAAAATAACCCCCAATTTTCTCTCAGTATTCAGACTTTGAATGCATTTGAATAATTGAATATTAAAAGACGCGAATTAAAATTTGACATAAGAAAACATGGCTTACTATATTTATTTAATAATGAAATATTCTTGACAAACATCACCAAACACAAAGATAATTAATTTTTAAAGAAAGAAGACTTAAAAATACAGCAAAAACTTATTCTTTCTAAAATTCTATCACATAAAACTTAAATGAGTAAATTGAAGAAAAATTTTGGGTTTTTGCTTGGTTTAAAATATGCTCACTTTTTGTTGTTAATATAATTCAACAAGGCTTAAGTGTTCTTTAATGAATTTGTGGAATATCATTTGTTTGTTTGCTATTTTTTAGTTGTTGTAATCCAAGAATTTGTATCAGAATCTAAAAACTGTATTATTTATAAAATTGAAAATTTGCAGCAAACTGTAGGTATCCTCGAATTTGTTTGATTGTCTGTTGTACATCTATTCTGATCTGATATTCTATCTGGACAGAAAGTGAATGATAAAACTTGTTAAAATAAATGCCTATTTATTAGCTAGCATGTTAATATACCTGAAACACTGCATGCTAGAACCCATAAATAAGAATTCGGCTTAGGGTTTGGTTTTTCCGTTGAAATGGTAAAACCTTCTGAAAAATACTAATATGAATCATAAAAAAAGTTTTATTTTATTTATTCACGAATGCTTGTTTTACATTAGAACGACGATACTTATAAGAGAGAAGAGGGCCTATTGGTACTACGTAAGAAAAAATACATTGCATCTTCTTGTGCGTTGACAACTGGGAAATGATGGATAATAAATCTGATGATGGAGAAATTTATTTTTAAAAGATATGATTTAAGGTGTTTTGAGAAATCATATCTATATTGTAAAATTCACTAAAAACAAATAATTGAGAAAATAATATTATGAATCACTTTTTTATTAAATAGTCTAAAGAATGAGAAAGTAGAAAATTGATAAAAAACTCAGGGCCAGATCAGACCGCTGAATCACTCATCCCTCCTAGTTATAAAGTTGGCCAATGCCTCAAATTATATTTTCGCCTCACCGTATAAAATTTAATCTCATTGTCAAATGACCTAATAAAGAAGATGGATTAGATCCCAAACCGAAAGTATGACATGCTCAGATAATCTTAGATAGTCGAGTCGTGATTCTCGAGTAATCTGTGATGTTATCTCAGACCGTATAGTCACAGAAGATCAGATAGATTCTCAAGACTTAAAGTCACAAACCGAAGTTTCAAAGATGAATCAAGTTTCGAAGACTCGTACGCAGATCGAAAGAAATCAAGACTCAGATATAAAACTCGGTAGAATCAAGATTCAAATGAACCGAGAATTCAAGACTCAAGATGGAAGACTGATATCACCGTATATCTAAATTCAAGACATCAAGACTCAAGCACCGAAGATATCAAGATCAAGACATGATATCGAAGCACAAGATTATCGAAGACTTCCAAGAATGTACCCAATGCTCAAAAGATATCCTCGGACGTTCAAACAAGAAATCATAATATGAAGCTCGAATCCAAATTAATGCGGGACCAACGGCAGAAGACAATCGAATAAAAAAGATGACCATGATAAGATTGATTAAACGCATTTTCCAACGGTAAATATTCAACCACAATTATAAATATAAAGTTTTCCTTCATTATTAGCGGGTATATGGAGAAGATAGCAAAACGATGCTACAGAGTCAAGACAAACACTACATTCCCAATTTGTATAAGTCCTAGTAGATATACAAATATATCTCAAAGAGTGTTCTAAGAACCCAATCTACAACCTAACGATGTATCTCATCTTAGAGAGATTTCAACCTCCTTAGCATTGAGGTTAGAACAAATGTGCGGAAAATCTCAATTACAGTTGGAGAAGACAACACCAAACCCAAACCCATTCTCGTAAAGAGATAACTACAAGGTGGTGCCGAGGTAGTTGTTGGGGCAAACTGAAAGAGAGGTGATAAGTCCCGACGGGAGTGTGAACTCATAAATATCTTCCAGAGGCGAGCCCATGGTGATAAGTCCAATAGAAAGAAATGTAAAGCCTGAAAGTAGAAAGGTTAGTAAACCATGAGAATAAAACCTGGTGTTGTTTTCCGACTTCAGAATGCGAGAGGAATAGGAGCTGAGTCTCCTAACCACTGAGTATCGTCATATTATGATCGCTTACGCTTCTTATCACGTTGCTATGTATTTGACTATAAGCGAAACACACAACACATGAGTTTGCAAGAGAAAAAAACTGAATCATCATTCCTTTCCACCTCTGCTTTTATATTTGATCGCTTGTCATGTTTGCTTCCGTAGTTAAAATGAGTTTCTTTCCACGGGCCTACCAGACTTATCCCCCAATTTTATCTCATTATCCTATCTAAATATAATATTCAACTAACAAAGTAGGAACTATGCTTGAGTGCTTAATAGGTAAAATAATGGGACAATATTTTGACCTGATTGTTATTACAGTCGATATATGATATGTGAGAAAATTGAGGGAAAATGAATGAGAAGATCCTGTCCCTATGTTTAACTACAAATAATCTTTATGATTCTGCAACTTGAGGAGGTGGAGAACAGAACCACACTTTAGGCCGACAAAATAAGAATCAGAATTTTGGAAGTATCACTAGGCTAATTTAATCTAAATTTTCCTAATTTGAGCTCAGTGAAATCGTGTTATTCGGGTTCAATTTTATTAAATTGTTATTTTAAAAAGCATTATTTTTGACTATCACCCTAAAGTTATGATCCCAAAATCCGTAAATTTAATGTATAAGTTAATCTAAAAATAACTATAAATATGAATAAATAGTCGATTAAAAATAAATTAGAGAAGAATTTCTAATAATTTAAGATAATAAAAAAATATCTACTAGTAATGTCTAACCAACAAAAAAAAGCCTAAATATATAAATATGATATCAATTAAGATATAAAATATTAAAGAAGATTATCTTAAATGAATTTGAAATCAGTTTAAAATATATTTAATTATTGTGAAAAAATTACTAAAAATGAAAATATTTTAAAATTTAAAATTTAAAAAATAATTTAAAAAATTATTAATAACATGAAGAAATAAGTTAAAAAACTTAGATTCTATTATATTGAAAACCAAAAATATTCAAGACACAAAACCAAAAATATAAAAATATAAAATGTAAAATAAAAATCATTAGAATATAATTTTTTATTAATCCTGATAATTACCAAAGAATGTGAAATTTGATGCATTGAAACAAATAAATTAAGAAGAAAATTTAAGAAAGTTATTCCATTTTATTATAATGAAATAAGGAAAAGAATTCATCAAAAGATTTAATGTCTTTTTTAATAATATGATCATTCATAAAAGTAGTGTTTTTTGATTAAAATAGATAAATTATCACTTCTAATTTTGACTTAATTTTAACTTTGAGGGATGGGTACAACAAGAACCATAACTTAAAAAAACAATTTCGCATCAAATTAGATGAACGACTGTATTCCGTGCTCAACTTAGGGTCACGCCCGGCTAATTCTGGGATTCGAAATTGCCACTTTTGTGAAAAAACTTAAGATCATTGTTTTCCCCGCCCAAAATTCTACGTATCCTTGTTTTACACCCACCGTAAAGTCATGTTCTCCTGTACCTTTACCTACATGCAGTAAATTTGTTTAATTACCCATACCTCACAAATAGACAAAATTGGTATATAATATTTATTCTACATATTGTATAGAAGGGAAATATATTAACTTGAGTCATATTATTGTTATATGGTTGTATGATTCTTATATGAACAAAATCTACATGGTAGCGCAATTTGATGAAAATGAAAATTTCTTTTTTCTCCTCCCATTTACTTTTTTTTTTTTCCCATTTCATTCTAAGGTCCCATCTCATTTACTTATTTTTCAGGGACTGGCTATGGACTATAGTGCTAAATATTTTGAGGTTAGTTGATACATATAAATCCATCTCAACTTTTTTCTTGATTTAAATGGTTCGCATCTTATATTCTTATATATTTGAAAGAGAAGAAATGCGCTACATGCATAGCACGTTCGAAGTAAAGATTACCTCGCCCAAATTGCCAAAACGAAACCAACATGCTCTCATCTCAGGTAATTAATTAACTTGAATCATCACAATTTATTCTAATTTGGAAAATGGGAAGTTGTTTTGAGTATTTGAATCTGTTGAATTTTTGATAAATTTATCGAGGAGAGATGAATTAGTTTATATTAAGGTAGATCAAGGATAGGTACCGGCAAACTGCGCGCCGTGCGGTGAGTCATCCGAGGGGCGGCGCCGAGGAGACGGGTCTGGCGGCGGTGGTGGCGGGGATAACCCAGGAATGTACCGGCGGTCGGGAAGCTGAGGTTCATCCGAGGCCCGACGGCGGGCGGAGGCTGAAGGATAACGACGGAGGGAGGCTGCTGCCGCCGGCAGATGGCGGCGGTCGACCCGGTCTTGTTGCAAGGAGGAGTGAGTATGGAGTGGGTGGCGGGTGAACCTGGTGTAAGTTAATTACCTGTGTCTCTTGCCACGGGGAAAATGACCTCAAGCAGATTAAATTCAGGTAACTTTGGGAGTTTTGATTATGCGATTGGTAGATGTTTTATTAGTTTGGTGGAAATTTTATTTATTGTGTTTTTTATTTTAGTGCATGAATAGCTTGCTTGTTTTATTCTTCGTGATTTTGTGTAATTTAATTATAGAATGTTCTCACAAGGAATAATTTAATGTCAGCGTTCTCTTGAAGATAAAAATTCTGAATTAATGTAATTTTTGACCCAAGTTCAACTCTTATATTTAACGATTATAAGATCTAAAAATATTAGAGTAACACTTGATGAATAGAATTCATGATAAATCCCCATCACTTTTACAAGAATATCTATCACTGCACATGCATGCACGCTAACTCATGCAATAATATAAAAACATTTTCAAAACAATGATTTTTTTTGTACAAAATACAATTTTATATTAATAGCAGCTTTATACATAATGATATCAGAACTGATTATAATAGCTAATTTATACTTAATGGACATGCTGATTGATTGAAATTTTGTGTGTTTAACAATAATTCAAAATTATTCTATTTTAAACGTAAATATAACTTTATATGATATTTTGGCGGGATTTTAAATTTAAATTCTGTCTCTCGACAGTATAAAGAAAGATAAATTTTTTTAATTGACTTATATATTATGATTACTATGGTTATTGTAGAAGATCTGACTATGTCGAGATGAAAATGTCCTTATTCATTCAAATTAGTACTTTTATTTTTTAAAAGCATGTCGGCATATATGAGTCTCAGATTTATCAAATTAATAATAAAACGATGGTTCTTTGTTACTTTAAAGTTAACAGTATAGATTTATCAGAATCTTTCACTTTTTGCAGTTTAAATCTAGATTAACCTTGAATTAGAATAAGTGTAAAGAGAGCTGAGTAGCTAATCTCAAAAATCGTGGAAGAGGAGTCTATTATTTGCTAATTACGGATATATACAGCTATTGATTTGGCATCGTATGATGGGAGCACTTGTTAGGTGTTGACTAATTTGTATAAGCGTCCGGTCTGACAATTGCTTGGAGTTAGTAGGTTTTACACAGAATCAAGGTGTGGATTTGCTGACTAAGTATAGTTTTGAAGAGGAGAAGGGCTTTTTTTTTTAATAACTAAATGCTACCAACTAAAAAATACTTAATTACTGAAGTTATCTATGAATCTTCCTATGTTATGATTAAACCTTATTGAGTTCCGTAGAATTTATACTTCTAATTTTTCTTCGAAAGCAAATTCTAGACAATTGTTTAGAGGGTGGTTAATCAGGAATTTGTCTATTATATTATTAATACATTTGTAGTAAATTAAAATCATAACCTTCATTATTACACTAAATATCTTTTTATTAACATAAAATATATTCAATCGCCTACGTGATCCCACAACTTCCCTCATCACGATTATGCCTTTTGTGGTCGATATATCGTCTAATTTTATTGATTATTTTTCGCTGATTTTTTAATTTATCCGTATGACAAAATTTAAAAAATATGAAAAAAATATACAAGTCTAAATTTCTGACACATAAAATGATCAAAATTAATGAATTATATATCAAATCAAAAAAACTACAAAATATATATAGACTGCACTGACAAATATAATTTCATATTAACTCGATTTAAATTTATAGGATATATTTGAAAATTAGCGAAGAGCCACCTTAGTTTAATAATTTATCTTATTTAGACTATACCTCTTTACATCTTAATTATATAAATTTATTTTTCTTTTGTGTCCCAATTATAGCTTTTATTACTGATATAAAGTAACTGATCTGAATTAACGATTTAGATATCTTTCAGTATTAATTATAATTAAAAATAAGATTAATTATTACGTATTATGATCTGGATTTAAACGTTTGCAAAAGTCCATAAAAGGTTTTTGATTAATTCTGTCATATAGCAAAAGATGACTATTTAGTATATTCAAACATTAAAACAATAATATAATGTTGAAATTAGGTGGAAAGTTAGGCCAAATTTATTATGGAAAAAGAACAGCATAATATTTTATTGGAGAGGTAGTAATAATTATGATGATGGAAATGAAAATGAAGCTTTTAGATGATGATCTTGTAATGAACCTTTACTAATTAAGGAATTATCTGTTTAATTAATATATATATATATCACATTATTTCCTTTGGGTTCCAATTCTTCATTACGCCTACTTTTTCATTAATTCTGATCATTCCTAGCACCTTAATTGTTTTAACATGTGTGCTAGTATTTTGTCAAGGGATATATATATATATATATATATATATACATATTATTTAAGTACAGTCTCGGTATTTATTGCATAATTAACTTCATACTATTTGTTTTGTAATTATTGTTAATTTACTTACTTGTTACATTGAACGCAAGAACGGCAGCACAAGTTGCACTGCTTAGTACTGGTTGTAAATTTTAATACAAATGTTGCAAAATTTTAAAACACACTATAGAGTGACTGCATCTGGAGGCATTGTGAACTTCACTATATTATGTAGAGCTTAAAGAATTTCGCTTTCATCTAATAAATGGTACTGAGGAGATAGAAGGCCTTATCGAGTGAATACTTAATATAGTGGCTTTTCAAAAATCGAATCAAATCGAATCGAATCCCAGACAAGAGCCAAAGTTCGATAAAGATTTGTTAATTTCGCCCATCTAAAAATTCAAACTATATGTGAAATTGATTCATTTATTTAATTTCTTAGGAGAATCTATGTCCATTACAAAAATTGGTTTCAAAAACATCAAATACGGCAACTTGTAAAATAAATAGTATTTTGACAACTTTAATTAATTAACTCCGCATTTACATACTCACTAGTAAAAAAGTTTTTACTTAATTATTACCAGAAAATCACCTGTACTATCTCCATGATAGCTAAATAATCATTATTGTTAAGGTTTGCATATATTCTCATATTCAGGTCGGTGACGGATCATGATGATTTGCAATACGTCTTCACATGATACATTTAATTATTTTATTTATTTCCATACTTGGTTTCCTTGATTTTAGTTTTTACTTTTTATTTATCCTGCAACTTGATTTTTCAGAGAAATTGAATGCCTTCCGATAAGAGCTCAACATGTTTAATTTAATAGATGGAGGAATTAGATTTAACATGTTTACTTATTTTAATTTGTGCCGATGCATTCCCAATGTTGAGTATCGTTGTTTACCCCAAAAATCCACACGCCATTTTGATTAGTATCACACGCCTCAAAACCATCGCCTTTGGTAGTTTGACCGTTTCCAACTATTTAAAATTACTGCATAATAATCAGAAAACATAATTTTATTGTAATCAAAACATTTAATAATAACGGCCTTTCTCAATATGTTTTATTATGACCAATTTCGATTTAAATCTCTAGAGTGCATGCATGTTTGATTTTCAGTTTATACTATATATTCAGCTAATTAATAACACTTTTGATTAATTCCAAAATTTGATCTTATAGATCCAACTTGCCATAATAGATAATAGTTCCAATATAAAATTACGCATTTGGTCCCCAGTTAATTAGTTGTAATGATGATGATATTTAGGCTTTGAGTACTGTTAAAGTCTATACGCACTAACCCGGGATCTTTTAATTATCATTTACTCCCAAAGTTCTACTCATAATTTTTTTCTTTTTTATATAATGAACGTCCCACTATAATTTCACATTCCCATAAAGTTAAAAAATAATTCCACTACCCATAATTGGTGATCTCACTTTTCACAATATTATAAAATGACATTCATCACTCCATTCATTACCCATATACTTTTTCCTCTCCCAATATCCAAAAACTACCCTTCTATTTTTATTATTTTTTATATTATTCCCAAATAAAACAACAACAAAAAAAATAAGACAATTACAATTAAGAGGAGGATGAATTTAATTCTACACGAGATGAAATTATACATGATCAAAATTAAAGACAAAGCTTTCCCATGAAACTTAGGAATTATTCTCTAACTTTTGAAAAAAATTATAAATTATTACCATGACATTTACACAATACATGATATTATGATTTATTTATAAACGAATGAGCAATAAAGACGAGTAGATGAGTGTTAGTATTAGCTTATAAACATCAACTTTATTGTGAAATAATTTTCACTGGACTCTGATGCTAAATTTTAAATCATAACTAAAAAATTACCAATTTTAATTAGATAATTAGAATACCCTACCCATATAGTTTTATTATGTTTATTATATATATTGATCTAATACATCATGCTTGACCACGAAGTAATTTGATACATGATGTGATTATTTTGAAATATATACAAGATAAAAAGATGTAAAACTTTCCTGGTGAAAATTTGTTCATAAAGATAAATTTTATATTATTAATTGCACATACTAATTAATACAATTACACGATCAATCGATATCTTTACAATTTATAAATTATATCAATTAATTTATAAAACATTTTTAATATCAAATTTTCATGTTATGAAATAAATTTCAGAAGAGTCAAGATAAAATAAGTCGCGGAACATGGAAATTCATATGTAATTATATGCCCTTTAATTATTCAAGTGAGTTGAACAATAAATTTGACAATTTTTTATAAGTACGGGATGACGAAACCCAAATTAAATGTATTTAAGAAGTATGTTGCATGTTTTAGAGTAGGATATAGTAGGCAAAATATGGAAGACGATCAAAATGAAGGAACAAGGAAACAGGTTTTTTCTCTATGAAATTTCTCCACCGCCGACCTCAGATTTCCGCTCAGCAACTGCCCTTTTGATTCGAAATCATTGGAAGATTATTGAGATTATGCATGTCCTTCCCGCCTCCCTCCCAATGATTTGGTTTAAATCGGCAAATGGTTGACTACCTAATCAGGGGATGGGAAATCATTATTTTGTTTTGAGATGCATAGAGCCGCCGAGCGCAGTTTACCCCCACGGCAAGTCCGAGATGCTACGATTCACAAGGCACGGCGATCCTTCCAAGGTTACGACATTAATGTCTTGAGTTCTATATATCACCCAGTTATAACCATTCCCCCACACAAAACATTCTCTGGTTTAATAGCTACAGACCAATACCCAATGTTGTTGTCCCCAAATTCATACCGCGTCACTTTGAAAGAATCCTGCTATTCACACTTCGTCTTCAAAACCCCTACTCCCAATGGATTCCGACATCATCGCATTAAGGGGGGACGAGAGAACCCCTTCACCATTAAACCTGAAAATCTTGCTACACCGGTTAACGCACTTGTGGGCAACTTGCCATGAAAAAGTTTGTCGGGCCATGACCTTCAAGCGAGCCCCAAAAATCTGGGGACCTCAAGCTCCTGCTCACATTAAGCCATTGGGAGGGAGACTATATCCTTGAGTTTGCCGAGAAAAGGAGTGCAGACAGAGTACTTCAATCGACAGCCCCTGAAACTTTAGGGTTCGGTTTCGCCACTGAGAGGATGAGCGGGTCTCTGATATTGCGCTGATGGGGCCCCCATTCTGGACAAGTAAGTCCACGGCCTCCAGAGATTCGACAATGACGCGAGGAGCAGCGAGAGACCCCAATTAGCCCCTGGTGAGATCCTGATGTCAAGAGGGACCATGATGGGGTGGTTCTAGGCGAGTGCGTCCGGCAAGTGACCATGGTCGACGTCCGGAAAACCTCTCTGCACAGATGTACATGATAAATATAGAGATTCGATGTGCCAGGTTATCTTGGTATGAAAAACTATCCGGATTTTGCTATTTCTAGGCTGCCTGAACCATCAGGATAAGGATTAGAGTACGTGATACCAGATGGAAAGAGGCACCTCGGCCCATGGATGCGGGCAACCCGGCCAGAACTCCTGTAACACTTGAAACAATAATCGCCGAACTTGACCGGTTGAATGCCCCAGGCCCACACTCCAACTCAGTCAATCTCCAACCTGACCCACCATGCCCATGCCAATCCTCCTGCCACAATCCCCAGAATGGTCGTGCAGATAAGTTGAAAGAAACTCACCCTCATATGATTATTACCCAAAAAGAGAAGAAGCCCATCGCAGAAAATCTCGTCCTGCAACACCAATGCCCTGACTGAAACGCCCCATCCTGAAGCAAACCTCCTCAGCCTGAGCTCCACCGTGGGCCGCCACTATGAAGGAAAGACTCCATTCTGCTGGTCTTGACTTTGAACGCCAAAGACTCTGGCCTTCCAGCATGGACAATGAGACCGCCACTTTAATGCCACGACCCCTGCCCCTGGAGTTCCTCCTTATCCTCCCTGCCCTTCCTCAGCTGAACTGGTCCAGACAACCCAACCAAGTTTCCTCTCTGCCGCGGAGGCTGAATCCATCCTTACCAACGAGCTCTACATATTTGGTGAGATTTAGTGGAAGTCACGTTCAACTTTAGCCCGAATCACAAAAGCCAGCCTCCCAGAGAAAGCAAAGAAGGGCAAAGGAGTTGGAAAGCTGTGTCTTCAGTCCGATGCCCCCAGAAAGAATAATTTCAACCCAAAACTGGGCCCAAGAGATCGCTCACAAGACCACTCCCAGACCCACATCAAGAAATAGAAGCAATGGAGGCTCAGCTGCACCTCGGCACAACTCATCAACAATGTCTCAGGAGGCTGACTCGGCTCAACCTCGCCCCCATCCATGAGTTATTTATGCTGAATGCTCAGTCTTCGGGCACAACGGGTATCTGGAGAATTTCCATAACTTATTCTGAGACCAATCCTCGACTTGGTTTTTATTTTCAATCTAAGCTATCAAAATCTGTTGTTCTTAATTTTGCTCTAGACTTAATTTTACGGTTGCTTCTGTGTTGAACCCACGGTAAGAGTGGTGGTCTCTGCCTTTGGAATGATAATTTAAGTATTTCGGTTTATCAGTATTCGCATGGCCATATTGACTGCTCGATTTACATTCATCACGCAAAATGGTACTTTACCGGCTTTTGCGGAAAACCCAATCATAACCTCCCGATTTCATTCCCGGGAATTGTTTCGTAAAAAATTGCAAAAACTCATCCCAACCCTCTGGACCTATGGTTGTGGGTATTAATTTTAATGAAAACCGATAATGATAATGAAAAATAAGGATAAAAATGGGCTTTCAGCTCCATAAACTCTTTTCATAACACTGCTCCAAACTGATTCCATGATATTAAAAACCAGTGGTCCGTTCAAACAATATGAGATCGGGGAAGGAAACATCTTGGCCCGACCTCGGACCGATATACGCAACCAGCTCGTGGCTAGCTTCCGGTTGCTCCGTCCTGAAATCTAGATTTTGCGGGGTCGGATCATCGACCATCCTACTTTAAACTCGGATTCTGAATCGAAGAACGGGCATGTTCACACACCCTTGAGCTTTTAAGTTTGAACAACAAAATGGACTTAAGAGGAAGACTACAATGACATAGTGTCACATAGCTGGGACAATCTAGGGCCAACGCTATTGACTTGGAGAGTAGATTAAATAAAATGGCCGACCTTTCAAACACTGGTCTAACTCTACTGTAGGAACTCGAAGACAAATTAGGGAAAAACTAGACTATCCTAAAACAAGTTATTAAATGATGAGGCTAATTGTGGGTAGATTTAAAAAGGTCCATCCTGTCCAATGCAAATTGGAAAACTTTGTGCCAAGAGGAAAATCCACTATTGACAACGCCTCTCTAGAGTCAACTGCTTTAACTCGAGATAGAAACATCTTTTCTTTCAAAATGGCCTGAACGAAGACGCGAAGAACTACATCAAGCCTTATTAATGACGAGGGAATATCAAATCATCGTAAGGATATCGAAGAGAATGACCGAGGATTACCATCGATTTCTTTTAGTTCCCAAAACCCTCAATCCGTGATATTGAAGGACACCAAAAAACATCCAACCTTCAAAGATTTTATCGAACAATTTTCTATCAAAACCGCTATCAAAGGAGGAGAAGAAGGAAAGCACTTTTGATTTAAAACTCATCCAAAGTTCCCCGACCGATGGATGGCTTAATTTCGTTTCCGGTAAATCGGTTACTGCTGATAGACGCACATTTAGCCCATGGATGATTCAACTTGTCAGGTTTTCAAGAATCGCAAATTTACTAATATCACCTCATCCCAAAGGTTAAGAACCGTAAAACCCCGGGCGATTTCAATTCCATGTGTTTTCAGAATGACTTATAAGATTGTAGCCGAGCTATTACAAACCGTTCAAATGTTCGGGGCCCTTTATCATCCCACCGCAACGCCATCCCGACGCTCGACTAATAATATTAGTATATGAGGTATGCACCGGATAAGAAATGAAGAGTAAACAAGGCTACGCATCTTCTCAAACTTGGATACGAAAGCAAGGCTTAATATAGAGTGTAATGAATACCGAAAGTTCTCTCCGCACGGGTTTCTGACCACACCGGTGGAACTTTGATTACGGGAATGCGTAATCTGCTGAATTCTTCATATCACTTCAAAATAAATAACAAGATCTCGTAGTCAGCGTCGCCCATTCTTTAGGACTCCGCCTTTGATGTTTGTCATTGCTGGCTGTTATTCGTTCAAGGCAATCAATGCCTAAGCCTTGAAGGAAATTCCACCGGGCGTAAAGGTCGTGGGTACTGGATTGGTTCACCCAATTCGCTTCTTTAAGGATTATAGTCTTATCTTAAGACTATAGCGATGTAGTTTACAATCAAAAATCGTTTCCAAAGGTATGAAAAAGCCTGCTATTCACCGGTCAATTTCGAGCAATCGGCCATTCTTCAGTGAAGAACACTTCATGCCAATATCGATTGGTGTCAGTTAGTCTCCATATTTGCATACGCTACTACTTATGATCTCTACCTAAGGTTACCTACTTTCAATCCATAACGCTTCAATTGCCATTTTAGGATCGACTCAAAACTATGCTGTCGGAAGAATCAAATTCTTCACGTATTGTGAGGACTTTCGAAACTCTATCAAATTGGTTATATGGTTGTCCCAACTTTAGAATACCAACCTCCTCTCGCGGGAGAAAATAGAATCTATAAGCCAGCCTGTGTATGGGTCTGCAGATAGTAAAAGACCTAATCGAAGGAATGGAAATTATCTGATTAAAGAAAACCCAAGAAGGAAGGCTGCACGATTCGTGGATCTACCACTTTCAATAAAGATCACATTTAAAAACAAATACGAGGAATTATTCTTTCTACCCGACTTCACATCGCCAGTGCTGCATGATATTTCCGGGAATATACAGATAGTCAAGGACGCCTACTTCAGGTTCTAACCTCCTATAACTGGCGTGGTCCATCATGAGCAGATCCAATATCTCGAGGTCTCTGAGTGTGGAAAATTCACGACGGGACCAAAGTTCGGGAGCAGGAAGGATTGTCGGATTCCAAATCTTATCACAGCAGTTATCTCTTATTAACGACAGCGGACAATACTACTAAAGTGCAAGATCTTATCACGCCGTTTGAACAATGGAACTAATCCAAGTTTAACGCTTCGAGTTTTCAAATTTGAGTCTCGAGGGTTATCATATGGTTCCTATTGACTCCATCGATTATTCAGATCAGATTCGCGATACTCCAAAAAGGGTATTAATTAACGCAATAGATAGTTTCACTCGCTGATCATTAAAACCACTAATGAGTTATTAATGAAATTTCGAGTAGCCTTGGCTAATAGATTCGAGCAAAATCGAATAAACTCTCCCACCAGTAGTGATTTTCAGAGGACAAATGTAACGCACATAGAGACGCATCTGCAAAGACACCACATACCGTATGAATCTAGTATGCCTTTGTATTACCTATGACGCTACTGAGCCAATCATGCCTGGCCAGTAACAAAGGAGGCTGGAGCAACGCCATGAGGGTTCGTGATCAGGCCAAAGGAATTTAAGATACCGATCATCCACTTTATCCTATCCCTCGACAGTCAGACCAACAAGTGGCGATGAGAATTTAGGAATTTGAAAGAAAGATGAATGACTCATCAACCTGATATGACCAGTCTTGAAAGTTAAAGATCCAAGCAACCTCGACAGTAGTTCTCACACCTCAATTTCATTCCTGAGAAGTGCCAATCGACGAAGCACGAAAAACATCGCTACTCCTACCCGTAAACCCGACTATCTAATACGGAGAGACACCGACAAAAAGAGGTAATGATGCGCCTATAATCTATAACCCAATCTCTGGATGGTAGGATTCTTTTCATCCACGATAAGGATTGACTTCTGCAAGGGGTCGTTCCGCCAAAAATTAACCCACCGGTTCAGCTCGGCAAATGAAAAGCGTTATATCTTAGACGACTACCGAAATCCATTCTTCAAGAACCATTTATGATCCTCTTCAGACCCAAAAGAGGGCTATCAATGCGCAGTTTAAACGTAATGTCTTCAAAGGATATGATGAAGCTTCATAAACATGCATTAAGATTGATCCAGAATTCCCGCAGGGAGTTCGTCACCAGATACACAACAAGAAGCCTGACACGCTGTTTCAGCGATATTAAAAATCTCCACCTCGGCGCGGTAGGAGGCAGATATTCCTCGCATAATTGGACAAGAAGCTCAGATTACACTCATTTAACTACTCTTGATCCACGAGCTCTAATAAAAACTAGTTACTCATTTCATTTTTACTCATTTATTTGACTGTCCTATATTAAGAGTTCTTTTAGGAATTTTTGCCTAAGTTCAATGGAATACATGCACGGTTAGTAATTCGGAAAGCGTATTAAGATTTTAAGGCAATATCATAGAATCTCTTCCTTGTTAGTTATGGGCACCTACTAATTAACAAAAAAAAATACACACATAACTTTTCTTTGTTTGCAAATTGACTGAGATCCATGGGTTAAAATCAACCTTTATATATTAATGGAATATTATTAATAGGTAAAATTTAGAACAACTTATTAATACGTACAAAATCAATTGTATATACAATTAAAATTGCATACAAAAGTCATAAATGTATATGTGATGTATAAATTATTTTGTACATATTAGTAAAGCTATATTCCTGAAACGCATCTATTAACAACTCTTCCATATTTTGATTACCTTTATATGATTATTCTGATTAATTTGCATTACTTAATCGTGTATATGATTAGCCGAAATGTTCAAAAATTGGAAGCCCAAGAATGGTGGAAGAAACTATGAAAAAGGTGATGGAACTGCACAATGTACAAAGGCTTAATCGCCAAGATTTCCTCTTCAACTCCAACATCCCAACACAATACAAAGATGGAATCCGTCGAAACTAACCCTATCGCGCTGCTCAGAGTTTTACTCCGGCCCACTGGAGCGGGCCAGGATACCGCCGTCAGAGTCATTCGGGTCTTCACTCTCCGTGCATGTGCGCTCTACAATCAAATGTCTCTGAGTGCGAGTGGCGCAAAGGGTTGAAAAAGTTTAGATGCGCTTTTACGAGACTAGCTCATCGACGCAGGACGCTAATCGCCTCTGAAGAGATGTCCGATCAGCAACGCGAGTTTCTGAGACAGAATGGATTGAGGATGACGAGCCCGGCGTATTTTGACGGCATAGGTGCTGCCGGATGGTAGACGGAGCCAGACGCGTTCGATTCAGGTTGGTTTGTGTGTGGTTGATGAGACGTGATACTTTTGCAAGTTTCTGTGATATATATATTTTAAAAAATTAATTTAAAAAGTATCAAAAAATTTGTAAAAGCATCACTGACTTGAATTTATCATTTTTTTATTTTTATTAACTACCCATGCTCATTCTCATTGTCTTCAAATTAGTTTTTAAAAAACCAAAAATTATAGATAACACTTAATTTTTATGACTTTGATTAGATATGGCTTATTAGTTGGTGTGGCTAGGTAATACGAAAAAGCATAGAAATAAAAAATAAAATAAAAAAGAAAATTCTTCAATCTAGTTTTTTGGAAGATAACAAAATTTTAAGTTGGGGCTTTTTTTTTTTTTTTTTTGAATTTACGATTATTTAAACGATACCCTAGAATCATTTTCTACTTTTCATAATTGAGTCTATGCAACTTAAAAATAAGTATTTTTGAACTGTTGATTTTGTGACTGAAAAACATGTCTTAACATCAATTTCCTTCTTTTTAGTTGTATATATCGACTAAAACTTGAATTTGAATTGGAAATTGTAGTGAGAGAAATTTGGGAGATGCATGCTAGAGGATGGTGGAAGAGAATAGAGAAAGGGATACACAAACAGTGCTTTCGTGATTGAACAAGATGAACAAAATATAACATAAAGAAACACAATGTTTCTTTTAAGTTTTACCATGTATTGTACCATACCTTATCATGGAACATGAATGAAATACATTATATCATAAAAAGCTTCAATTTAAATTGATCATAAATAAATCTATAATTCATCTCCGATTGCATGAATAGTACAAATTAATTAATGATTATTACGCTACATTCTTCAAAACGAGATCCGTGGAAGTTTTAAAGCCATCCTTATTTCAATTTTTTTGAGGTATTTGATTATAACATGAATTGTGGCAATGAATTTTTGAACATAATATTGAATCTTTTGGCATATTTCTAAGATATAGAATTGCCCACTTGAAACATTTTACAACCAATAGTTTTATGTATTAGAAATGATACTAATATTTTTATAAGTAGTACGTGATACTATTCACTTACTATATATAGGAGCTTTAAAACTCTTTTTTATTCATTCGATTTTTTTCTTTTCCACTTGAGGGCGGATGTACAGGTGAGTTGCACTGATTTTAGCCTATTGCAAATATAGTCCATTGTCTACGTAATTGATATATATACATGTTATATAAAAAATAATCCACTAGCCCACACTTATTAAATAATACTAAGTCCGTCTTATCCACAGTGGTGACTTGTGTCAATTAGATTAAAAGAAGACGAGATTTTAAAAAAAAAAATAAAAAGTAAATAATTGATCATGACTTTGGGCTGCCCGGAAAACCCAAATCATGCCCATAATCACCCACTATTCATGAATGAAAAAAATTGATAAGTATTCTATTTCAATTAGGTTGAGTTGGGATTTATTTGGTATAAAAATTAGATGATTATAATTATAGATAATATATTTAAAATAAATAAAAAAATTATATCAAATTTTATATTTTTTTATCCTCTATAAATAGAGACATTGACATATTTTAAAGCGAAATCTAAAAATACTCTTTTCTATTATAAAATTTTTACCATTTCTCTCTAACTTCTTTCATTATGAATCATTGATTATAGATAATATTTAATTAATAAATAATAAGAAATAATCAATTTAGGTAGTAGATGGTACATGTGGATGAGAGAAAAATACTTTTTATTAAAAGTGTTGGGTTGGTTTGAGTTATGAATGCTTGAAATTATATTTGGTGATATATTGTGTATTTGATGAAAAAGATAAATGATTTTTTTATGACAAAACCTTAGATATATCATAGCTCATGGTAGATGAACCCGGTCAAACTTGACTCGTATATTACAAACTAGGTCATATATAAGCAATTTCATTTTTTTTATGCATTCCTAATTCCACCTCTCTCTCTTTTTTTCACCACCTCGGTTGAAAACTATCTCTTCCTTTTCCTTCACTCCAAATTTGTTTCCCACTTCTGATTAACATTGCCGATCGGAAACATACCACTCTACTTTTTGAAAGGTAGAGGGAAGAGATAGTTTTAGATTAAAAAAAAATATTTCACCATTATTCATAAAAACTATGAATGTCACGCAAAAAATCATCACTATTGTGTAAACTGACTATTAATGTTATAAAACTCTCATTGTAATAATAAATCATTATTGGTATGCAAAAAATAAATTATCACCAATAATACATATAAAAACTATCACTATTATGAAATAAAAATTATCACTACTATTATTCATAAAGACTATCACCACATTGTATGCAAAAATTAAATAACAATTATATCTGAGATAAAACTATTATTGTTATGAAGAAAAAATATCATTAACATAAAAAATTATCACTAGTGAAAACATAATTTCTATCTTTGTCAGAATTTAATCGAAAAAAAAACCAACCTGCTTCATAGTCTTTGTTGTGAATTCTTTCCTTCACAATCATTCATAGTGCTAGTTTTCCTTTCACCTTCACCTTCACCTTCACCTTCACCTTCCTTCTTCATTGCTAATCTTCATTGTGTGTGGAGAGGCGTGAAAGAGCTTACGAGATCGTTGAGCAAGATTGATGGCCGCCGCCAGGGTGAATGGGCCGAATGTAAAAAAAGGTTATTCTTGAGTAAGATCAATGGTACTAGAGTGAGAGAGTGAGATGGAATAGAAAGAAAGAGCAAAAGGAAGACGGATCATTGTCACTTGTTGGGTGAAAGGAGAGTGAATGGATTGGGGACGAAAATTGGATGATCAACCCATCCCTCAAAAAAAAATCATATTGAATTAGGGTTTATATTATGAACGCGGTTACATAAGAAAATTATTCATATGAAAAAAAAATGTGTGAACTTCGAGTTAAATCGTGAACTGAAGATTTTAGCATCACAGTGTAAAAAACAAATCACTGCTGCACATAAAATTATCATTATTACACAAAAATTTGTTATTATTTAAAATGCATTATATGTTTAAACAATGTTTTTTCTATTATCATGGTAATTTTACATATAATAATACAATTATATATATACCTGATTTATAAGAGTGCTTATTAAAAAGTTTGGGTTGATTTTGGTATGAATGTAGATAGTCTAATAAAAACCACTTAAAATCCTGTAGTCCCCACCAAAGTCCAACACTGAATATGCATTAGAATACTTTGACCCTTTTAATTCATGTCATTTGTTTTATTTAAATTTTAACATATAAAATTCAACTCATATTTACGATAAAATTTCTACTCACTCACATAATTTGACATGAAAAAATGAGTGTTTTCAAAACTAAACAAAATGAATTAATTTTAAATTAGAGACTAAATTACCCACAATTTTTTTTTTCAACACTATTCTAAACTTTATATTTAGAATCTCGATAAAAGACAACATAAGTAAATATCAAATTTTCTAAAGTAAAATGTTTAGGCAAAAGTAATATTGCGTGTATGGGTTTTATGTGTATATTTAAATAATATTAGTTATTGCCTTAAACGTATTAATTTGCCAATATGGTTATTTTATCAAAGTATTAGTTTTATATTATAAACTGATGATTGTAAACAAGATGCACAATAAAAATACAAAATCATATAGGCGCGGTTAAGTATTTATGATTATTTTAAATATCACCATTATATAAAACTCTCACTATTATGTATAAAAACTATCACCGGCGATGTATAATTTATATTCACCCAGTAAAAAAATACTTTAAATTTTTTAAACATTAAATTTTTTGTGCATAACTCCAAATAATTTTTAAACATAATGAAAATAAATGTATATGAACACTAATTAGGCATACGAAAGTTACTCTAAATAAAATCGTTTCAGCATGAGATTAACTCAATTTTAATACGCTTCATCGTTTTTTTCAACACACTCCACTGCTAAATTCTGATCCACCTTCCCCATAAAAGTGAAAGATTCCCTAAATTATAAACTCTCTTCAATCTTCAATACAATTTTAATCATGTACTGAATTTTAATATTTTAATTTATGGAATTTTTTTTAAATTTTTTAGTTTTAATTTTTTTTTTTTAATTTTTTAGTTTTTTTTTTTTAAACTTTAATTTCAGTTTAAGTTTTTTTTCAACCCTGACTCAAACCCGATCCGAGTGGTTAATGGATTCACTTGGCTTGGTTAAGTGGTTATTTGGTTCACTGAATCAATGATTTATATATGACTTAGGGTTCATCACAGTTGTTAGATTAGAGTTTAGATAATAAATTAAAAATCAATCCAACTACATCAATCAAGATTCACGCATGCGAGAAGAACCTTTTATTAAAAATCCAAACTTATAACTATATTATAAAAATGAAATAAATTATATATATATATATGTAAAAAATATAAATTTTTAGGTAAAACTTGTTTATATTATAAAATTAATATTATTATATTTATAAATTAATAGCAATGCTATTATAAATTAATATAATTAATATTTAATACTATATAATCAATTGATAAATGTATTAATAATGACATAAATTTCATACGAAGAATTTCACCGGACTTGCTCGTAGAAATAGCATACGTGTAATTGTGAGGGAGCCCATATAATTTTTTCATGTCAAGTGCTCCTGCAATGAATGCTGCTGCCGCCATTGAAATGCTCTCTTCTCCCTCACTCCAACTTCAAGCTCTCCGATCCTCAATTTCATCTCTCTATGCTGCTTTCCCCGCTCTCAAAATCCGATCCTACACTTCCTTTTCCGATAGAAATTTCATCAAACACTGTATTTCCACCAACAAAGGAATTCACAGTTGCAGTTTCTCGTCGACCTCGATCCGTTCGATTTCATCGGATACTACCGCGATAATGGCGTCTGGTTTCAATCCCGAAGAAGCTAGAGTACCTCCTGCTATTCCGCCGCCCACCCTTCTTATCTCTAAGGTAAATTATCTCGGTTTAATTTCTCGTTCACATCTTTATTTGCTTGGTTCTATGTTCTAATTTGTCGAATTAATCTGTTTTGTTGCTTAATGTGGTTCACATATTAAGGAAAAGATATTTTTCACAAATGTGGGTTATATTTATGTTTATGGAGATTAGTAAATGTACTCGATTATGAGCTGATGTTTACATTGGTCACTTTTCTTCTTCATTTCAGTTTAAAATAGCACTTTGCCAGTTAACCGTGACTGTTGACAAGGCAAGAAATATTGCGCATGCTAGACGGGTGATTGAAGACGCTGCAGAGAAGGGTGCTCAGCTGATTCTTCTTCCTGTAAGTAGTACTCAGAATTATGTTTTTTGCTCTTGAGGAAATCTGTTTAGTATTAGCTTGCGATACAATCCATTGCTTGTGATTGCCGATTATTTCATTGCTTCTTCAAATTATGTAGGAAGAAGAGTGTTTGATGCATTCCATTAAGGTTTATCTGTTTTTTTTTTAAACTTAGTTTTATGGAGTATTAAGCATTTATGCAGAGTATTTCAGAACCAGTAGAGTCAGTTAGGCATTTTATGCAGTTTATTAGTGTCTTACAAATCTTAATTAAGAAAATCCCTGCCCTTTGATGTCAGGAAATATGGAATAGTCCATATTCAAATGATAGTTTTCAGTATATGCAGAGGATATTGATGCTGGTGGTGATGCATCTCCTTCAACTGCAATGCTATCTGAACTTTCTCGTAGTCTCTTAATCACAATTGTTGGTGGTTCCATACCAGAAAAAGAAGTGGCAATAGATTGTATAATACTTGTTGTGTCTTTTGGTACAGACGGAAGGCTTAAGGCAAAGCACAGGAAGGTACATGTTCTTCACTTTATAATGGAAACCAAAAGCACATGATCTTGAGTCCAAACTTTTTAACGATTTACTGAAACTGTAGTCTGTAGTTAAATTCTCTATGCACCAGTTAGCTTGTGTAACTCAAGTGCATTTTAAAAATTGTATTACTTATTTTACTAAAGGTATTAGTTGGTCAGTATTAGTTGTTTTTGCACTGAATAGTATTAGTTGTTTTCAAACAACATTGAGTTGTGCACCAGTTGCACAATGTAACTGGTGCACCAAGTGTCTAGTCTCCAGGGATTTTTAACTTCTCATTCAGTCTCAGGCTTCTGGGGTGATTGGTGATTCTTTTTCTGTTTACAGATTCATCTCTTTGACATTGATATACCTGGAAAAATGACCTTTAAAGAGTCAAAGACTCTTACTGCGGGGGAGACCCCTACCATTGTGGATACAGGTTTGTGATCTTCTCATTGAATGATATGGGAATAGCTTCATACTGTTTAGGGACTTGAATTACCCACTTGATTTATGTATGTATTTATTGAAGGAAAGATACTATGTTAATGCTAATTGATTGTGAGTTTTATTTTCTAAAACTAGGACATAAATCTGTTAAGGCAATGCCAAATTATTTGACCTGAGATAACTTTTGCTGCTATATTTAGAGTCATCGAACCTCATCATTTTTGGATTTAAATATGATTTCTTGTAAGTTCAAATCTTTAGTCTTGGGCGTATTGTAAGTTCAAATCTTTAAATATGATTTCTTGTAACTTTATTTTTTTTATTAAGTGTACATATTAAATGTTTAATATGATCAAAATCTCAATTATGTAGATGTTGGGCGTATTGGTATAGGCATATGTTATGACATCCGTTTCCAAGAACTAGCAGCTATATACGCAGCCAGAGGTTGGTTCCTTGTTTACCTGTTTCTTTGATGTTAATGCATTTGTTTCTACCTTGTTTAAGTTACTTCATGATAATATAATAGCTGTTGATTTCAAAGGTTACATGCTAGTATCAAAATGATTTTGGTTATATTGAGGGCAGAAAGTTTTAATTTTTTGGGGCTCAAAGCGTGTGAAATTTTTAAGCCCATGCAACACTAACTGTTTATGGAATGGGGGACCAATACCATGGTTTTTGTCTCCTACTGCTCCGCTAGATAATATATCTGACAAGCTATTTATCTTTATGTTGATTTTATGAGTTCTGATGATATTTTTATTTTTGAAAGGAGTTCTGATGAAGATTTTTAATGCTGTTAATAAGGATAGTAGAGTTGTGGTGTCTGCTAATGTATATGTTAACAGTCGAAACATAAAATTCAATACATTAGCTTGGACTATAGTGAATATTTTTTAATCTATATGGATTTACTCTGCTTACTTGATTATTTCGGTAGGTATATGAGGTAAATTGAAGAATTAATGCAGTTTTTACACTCTTACTCTCTTAGATATATGGAAGGAGATAAAATGGAACAAAACTGATAAATTACTATTAATAATTATGGAATAGATCTTCTGCAATTCAGTTTTAATATAAATTATATGTTCTGCATTGTCTATAATCGCCTTTTCTTTTTCGTTTTTCATGTGAAAATTGCTGCCTTAGCTTGATCACAGATTTTGGCTTCGCTCATTATATAATTTTTTTCAAAGAACTTATAGTTATAAAAGCATATTTCTTGCATGAAAGATAAATGAAGATTTGTGGGGAAAAAAGTGGAGGATCAATATTTTGTCAAAAAATCCGGATAAGACCATCATAAAGAGATGGAAACTGAAGTCCAAGATCTAACTTATGTAAATAAATACATACATATATATATGCGCATGTGTGTATATATATAAATTCGTTTGTACCTAGGGTCTTGGTTTGCCCTTTCAGATAATATATTCCTACAGATTTATTTCAGTCTTTTTATTGATTTCATTTCTATGCATATCACTCTGCGGAAATTCATTTTCTTCGTAACATACACGTTCGCAAGAGTGCAACTGGTTTGCTATATGTGAAGCACAAATGGGAAAAGGACAATAAACAAAATACTAGTACAAAAAGCTTTGAGACAACTAGCTGGAAAAAGAATATTGCTGATTAGAACAATCTATTAGTCATTACCTTTTGAGACTGCTTAGTTTCTTTGTCAAAATTAATTAAGCTTTTTTTTGCACATACATGGCAGTAATAGCATTCTAACCCTTTACAGAAGGAAGGGGATTTTCTTTCGTTAAGATTCAACAAACTTACTCTTGGCATAACTTGATGTTTATAATCTTCAGTTGGAAGATGCTTGCATAATTCATTTACAATTTTCTTCCTGATATAAATGTTTTACTTCATGTTCATCAATTGATTATATATGTTTTAATAAACCAATCTACTTTAATTACCTTTCTAGTTGTTTAAAATAATTAAAATAGCCATTAATATTTACATGGACCTGAATTCCTAATGGGTGTATTCTTTGATAGGTGCACACTTGCTTTGTTATCCAGGGGCTTTTAACATGACTACTGGCCCCCTTCACTGGGAATTGTTGCAACGGGCAAGGTAATTAAATTAAACACTGAGTATCTGCCCTCAAACATATGTAGACTGAATTATGATAATTATTGTGAGAGATTGCCTTAACCACATTCATTCTACTTTGAAAAATTTCCATCATTTTACATTGTAAAAATTATGTAACAGAAATTTTGTCAGTAATATTCTGCTTTCCTTGTATGTCTCTGTGGAAGTTTAGCAAGAACATAATCACATAATAAAGTCTGAAAATCTATCAAGTATTCGACAGTCCTTCTCTCAAAATCCTAAACCAGAATGGTTTGAACACTAACTGGTATTATTGATGATCCTAATTGTGGAATGTGTTTTTTTCTGCAAGTTTCTATAACTTCTTCTGGTTGTGTATTGTTTAGGTTAATTCCACTGAAATTTTTTATTTTTATTTTCAGGGGAGCAGATTGTCAGGTACTTTCTCTTTTTCATTTTTAACTTCTGATCTTCTACTGCTAATTTCTCAAGTAAAAACTACATCTTATCTTTAAAGAATTGAAGTTAATCATAGCCTGCATAATATCATATCATTATTAATGTTTTCCACAGTTCTTAAATCATTTTTTTCTTTCTGAAACACAAGAAAGATAAAGCAGTATGGAAATGATTGCTTGTAGACTTGGAAAAATCATAGTTATTGTTTAGGACTCTATAGAGGATAATTGAGTTATACAAAAATACATGAGAAGATCTGTAATGAAGCTTGTAGTTGCTTTCATTTCATTGTCCCCAGGGTCCAGGGTTCATGCCCATTAAAATAGTTGAGCTATATATAGTTGTGGGAAAAAAATGATGAGGGGGTTTTTTTAAAATATTTTATTTCCTAAATATAAAAAGTTCCTTTGGCAGTGAGGTAATGCATATAAGGAGCTACTCCAAGGGCTTGTCATTCAAATATGTACAAATTGTTGACAATTTGACGTTTTCATATGAAATTCTAATATCTTCATATTTCCAAATCACCAATTCTATTACATACCTTATGGTTATTAATCATTTTCCAAAAATCAAACAAAGTTTTTGTGAGATTCCATTTATTAAATGAGTGTTCTGGTCAAGAACCAGCTAGACATCCAATTCTGAATGGAGGTAGTTAATCATATTTTAGCCCCTGAAAATCTATGATCATATTAAACATTATCATATGGAATAGTGCATTGTTCTGCAGTTAAATGCTACATCCGGATACTCTGAAATTTCATCCATCTCAAATTTGACCTTGTATTTTAAAGGTCAATTTTTGCATTACTAAAACATCAATATGTTAGCTATAAACTTGTAAGGCTCAGTATGTTCATACAAACTTAATCAATGCTTTGCTCATCTGACAGCTTTTTACGTAGCAACTTGTTCACCAGCTAGAGACACCAGTTCTAGTTATGTGGCTTGGGGGCATTCTACTCTTGTAGGGCCGGTAAGTATGCAATTGAGTTAGTCCGAAAATCTACTGTAATTTGTTATGATTTTGATAGGTCTAGCATATGCATTCAGGTTAGGGTTGATATCATTCTACCACCTACACTAAACAAACAAACAAAATCCCAAATAATTGGGTAGGCTACATGAACTAATAATAGAACCACGTTTGAGAGAAAAAAAGAATCATATTGGGTCGTGTGATTAATATTCTACTACCTACACTATACCTCTTATATCAAACTGGTATGTGTACAATTCTTTTTCTTCTTCTGATTGCGTCTTCTGCTATTCGGGATTGATCGGTTGCAACCTGTACTTTGTTTAGTGGTTTTTTTTTCTGGCTACTTGTACACTAGTTCATTGTGATTCCTGAGCATTATAGTTGTTCTTACCTTTTTTTCCTCAGTTAGATAGTAATGATTCTTGTACACTAGTAAACTTGGGATAAATGATAGTTATTTTTTATATCAAATCCATGTGTACCAGTTTGACGTGTTTGACTTTTGGTCGGAAAAAATTAAACTTGTCAATCTCGAATTGTAGAGGATGAAATTGGATTTATATTTTTACAGGTACTAGTTTAATAAAATGGGTATAGTACAGGTGGTATAATGATATTTGACCCTTCAGGTTATCAGCAGTCCTGTTTTTACTTGTGTAATTTCAATATGACTGATGAATAAAGGAACTGTGTTTGCAGTTTGGTGAAGTTCTTGCAACCACAGAACACGATGAGGCGATAGTTATAGCTGAAATCGATTATTCGCTTATCGAGCAAAGACGGTAAAATTGCTCATGGACATGCTTATGAAAATATTTTTATTTTCTATTCCTCTCTTCTTACATGCATTGATGAAATGTATAACCAATTATTTCCTCATCACAATTGGCATTACTTGCTATTTTGTCCTAAATAACTTATCTTAAAGGTGAAGACTTAAAGTGAACAGATAATTAAGTATTACAATTGGCTAACCATCCTCTTTGTTTGAAAGAAGGTTGCCCAACTTTCCTCCATGCTTTCTTTGTTATTTAATCTCCGCGTGTGCGTAAACTTTAAAGGCAAGTGGAAGCACTCATGTTCTTAAAAACTTTATTACAATCTTTTGGCCGAAGCATCTTTCATCTTTTGCCTGTTGATCAAATAAAACTTGTTGCAAATTTGTCCAGATCTAACCCCTACTAGTAGATAGGTTAAATCTTTCTCCACCCCTACTTTGGGTGCGTTTTGACAGCTTTTGAAAAAAAGTGATTCTATAAGCTGTTTTGTAGTGTTTCAAAACACACCCTTTATAAGAATTTTGAAAGGGTATCAATATGAAAAAAAAAATTTATACATATATTTTCTTAGATCTAAGCCCTAATCATTAGGCCATATTTTTTTCTTAAATGCAGAACATACCTTCCATTTCAGAGGCAACGGCGAGCAGACCTTTACCAACTTGTTGATGTTCAGAGACTTAATTCCTCAAAAACCAGTTAGGATAAACCGTATTTTCATGTCGAAACCCGTAAGGTTTCTCCATGATACCATTGATGGTGATGGAGGTCAAGTTTGGTATTGCACATCAGGTATATGGGCAAAAATGGTAAAAGCAAAATGCAATAAATGCTCCATTATTTTATTCTACTGCATAGCCATTTTTGATGTCTGTACTTTGAGTAACTACACCTCAAACTTCAATAATTAGAATATGGAGAAAATTCCTTTTCTTTTTCCCAATTAATAGAGTTTGTTATTTGATGGAGAGTTTACCTGGCAAAAGACATGGGTACATGGGTATCGCATGATACTGCTGGTTGATGCTCATTTGTAATTTAATTCAGTCTGTACCTAACAGGCCTACTTCAGTACATACAAGGGCCATCTGAATTAAATTGTGCGTCTACAATTAGACAAGGTGTAGCTAGTGGACATCTATCTGAAAACCTCAATGTGCTTGTCTGTACTTTGAGGTAAAAGAATGGACATTATGGACTTTTGATCCCAAACCATATGCAAACCGAGTCATCCACTATGGTTGGCCAAACTGATCAAAAAAAAAACTATGGTTGGTCAAAATTGGTACAACCAAAGATTTATTGACCACTTTCTTGTGCTACTATTGGAAAAGTTACCAATGTAACCCAAATGATCAAAACATCCTTTCAAGAATTTTCTACTTGAATGAAATTGTGTTTTTTGCCTAGAGGCATCTTCGGATTGAGTGATTGTAAGGGGGGAAAATGATGAAGAAAATGAACTTGTGAATATTGGGTTAAGTTATCATGAGTCGGTATTGATGAGTTAAAAATCAATTTCGTCCCAACAATTTGGGACTTTTCCACAAAAGGTACCAATTTATTTTTTTAAGATTTTCAATTTAATTCCACGTATAAATTGGTCCAATTTTGGTTATGCTTTCGTCGAAAAGTCAGAAAAGATGTTGTGTGGTCTTGCCAGAAGACCAGAAACAATATCGTATGCTGCAAAAATGTGAGACTGTACGAAGTCGTTTCTGATTTTCTGGTGAAAAAATGATCAAAATCAGACTAGTTGGTAATTATAAGACTAAATTGAAAATCCTATCGCATGCAATTTTTATTGACAAAATCTTGTACTCCCTGCATTGATTCAATTGACGTTTCTTAAAAAGATCCATCCCGTCCCCGTTCAATTGAACATTTGCCAAAAAGATCCTTCCCAGCTTAGATTGAACATTTATAAAAGTAGCAATGAAACAACTATATCAATTTAAATTATGGCCTTCAAAGTCCAAACATCTCAATATTATACCCACGCTATTACTTTTTTACCATTCAACCCCATAAAAATCAATTTTATTTACTATAATACTAATAAATAATTCTCACATTAAACTCAATGTAAACAATAAACATTCAATTAAATCTGGGACGGAGGGAATATGGCGAGATCTCACGATAAGATGGACTCCAATCACATATTATTATATAATTCATTCATGTGTTTATAATCCTGCTCGATTCATATTTTGAAGAAAAATAAGGTGTAAATTTCAAAGTTGAGCTCCATCTCACATGTGAGACCGTCCCACCCAAACCCTAATTTTAATTTATTTGATGTTTTTTATTATATCATCATCATTTAACTCATAATGTGTATTAAATGCAATATTATTTTAACTATTATGCAGTAGAATTCAAAAGTGCAGGGGACAAGATGAATTTGTTGGGGCCTGCAGGGCTAAATTTAAAAGTGGACACACACATTCCGGCCCCCCCTCCAACCATCCAACACACAGAAAAAGTGTAGCACAGTATATTATGCCCTCCATTTCCCTCTAATAGTCTACTCCTATACACTCTTTGTTTCATTTATCTTTCCCTCTCATCAATCTTTCTTTACACTTTCTCCTCTGTTTTCTTCTTCTTCTCCATATACCAACTCTCTTTTCTACCCTAAAACATACATTCTAACAAATAGCAACCCTCAAACATACCACAAAAGACCATATACAAATGGCCATGTGGAGAGACAAGCTGCACAAAGCCTACGTTACAAACCCCCTCCTTCTCTTCATCACTCCTAGACGCAATCTACCGTTCCATCGACGACCAGCCCCAAATTATGAACCATCAACGACGAAACAACTTTGAAGAAGACATCGAGAGCCTTCGACGGGCAATCATGATCGAAAAATGGATCAATAACTCCACCTCATCAGAAACAGAGTTCCCTGTTTCAAGAACAGAGTCCCCTGTTTCAAGAAACCGCAAGATTTTCATCAAGACGAAAACCAAGGCACAGAAGATTTACAGCGAGTTGAAGAAGGTGAAAGAGCCGATTTCACCGGGCGGTAAAATCACCAGCTTCTTGAACTCCATATTCACTTCAAGAAACATCAAGAGTGGTAGCAGCGGTGGTGGTACTCAAGGCTTGGAGGATTGGACATCCATGAGGAAATCAAGATCAATGAAGGACACTACAAAACGCTACGTGTTCTTCGAGATCATGCTTGAGCAAGAACGCTTCTTCAGGGGCAGTAAATCGAAACGGACTGTTAGATTCTGCCCGGTGAGCGTTGTTCTTGATCAAGACATGAAGCCATCTGGGCCGTCCTTTATTACGAAGAAAAAATGGATGATAAGAACTTGAGGAAATTTGGGGTGAGATTATTATGAGAGTGAGTATGATTTGGATAATATGAGCTGTGGGAGCTCTGATCTTTTTTGAGCTTGAAGAACTTCCTGTATATGGAACTACCAGGATTGGAATGAAGCATGCCATTGCTAGTGGTGTTTGTGATTTAGAAAAAAAAAAAATTGAATTTTTGATTTTATCAATAAATGTAGAATTTTTTCTTGTCACAAGTATTAGAGTAGGAGTATGATTTTGACAATGAAATGGTTGTTTAAATCTTGGCTTACCAATTGATACTATGATTTAGGCACATTAATTTTCAAGTAAGAAGTGCTATTGTTTGATCTAAATTTGAATTTTTTTTATCATAATAATATCAAAGTTGGTTTTAAAACAAGACAATCTCATCTAACTAATCTCATAACATTCATTAACTGATATAATTAATCTTATAAACTAGTATCATAACATTTATACAAACATATATAAATTTCATGATATTAGTTTATAAATGTAAGTGAAAATTATCGACAGGATAATTTTTTTAAAAACTTACTAGCAAGACAAAATGATTGTATATATGTAAGACAATCAAGACTTTCAAATTTTTTATCAGATATTCAATCTCATTTGATTCGCTAAGTAGTTTATCTCAAAATGTAATTGTACAAATTTATACTTTGAACAAATTTCTATCGACTCATGAAACAATCTCACGAAGGCCCATCTAAAGAATTTAACATACACAAAAACTTGTATGCAATATTGCATACAAGTGATATTACAATTAGCCCAAATAGAAGATATATTTATTTTTTTTGAGTCGTTTCCAAAGTCATTTTTGGATCCGGCGGCCTTTAGTTTTCTTCTTCCTCCTCACGATCCTAGGTTCTTCTTTTCCTCGTGTTCTTCTTCATTGCGATTCCAGATTTTACCGTGGTGCGTTTTTTTTTTCTCTTCTTTTGTTCTTCCTTTTCTTTTCTTTTTTTCCTTATTCAAATTCTTCCATATTCTTCTTCCTTTTTTTTTCAGTTTTCTCATCCTGACAAATTTGCAGGTCCTTCTGTTCGTTTTCTTCTTGATTTTCCTACTAATTTTTCAAATGTACTTCAGACTCTTTCCATCACTGTTTTGTAAATCTGTAATTTTGGACTAAATTTTTTTTTTCGCGTTTGTACTGATTTTTGTTCATGCAGTAACACTATTTTGTTCATGTAGTAACACATCAAGTTGTTCTTTAAATCTATAATTTTGGGCTGCGGATTATTTTTCGCTACTTGTAATGATTTTTTTAATGTGGTAACACTCTTTTGTTCATAGGGTAACATTCTTTTTGTACATGTAGAATAACACAAAAAATAACTTGAAAAAAAAATTTGACCGGTGATTTTTTTTTGGCGCTTATCTTGGTTTTGTTCATATAAGAACATTCTTTTTGCTCATAGGGTAATACTCTTTTGTTCATGTAGAACACATCAAGTTGTTCTTTAAATCAGAATTTTGAATCGGGATTTCTTTTTCGCTTTTCTCGGTTTTGTTCATGTGGTAAACACGTTTTTCTTCATAGCTGCGTAACACTTTTTTGTTCATGTAGAACACACAAAAATAACTTGAAAAAAATATGTGCTCAATAAAAATTGAACACGCGACCAAATAAAATAAAAAAAAGACCGGAACCATTAAAACTACAACATTTTTTATAAAATATCCTTGCATGAAATGTAATAGTTAAATAGCCAAGTGGCCTACCCTAACCCACCTTTCCGCGCCCTACCCATGACCCGACACGACCGACCCGCCCCCCCATTGACCCGCAAATTTTAGTCCTTTTTCCTTAATTGTGTGGTATTGCACATAACATTAATGCTCAATATTTCACACAAGACCTACTTTTAACATAAGTTCGATTCTTAAGCAAATTAAATTATATTGTGATGCCATTGTAGTAGACATTTTAGTTACTTATTACTACAACTTTTAGAATAAAAAATAAAATAGAGAACTAGTATTAAAAGATCATAACAATTAGGAAAAAGAAAAAAAACAAAACAAAAAAAAAAAACAAAAGTCTCAATGGTAATGATGGATGTCATTTTTTGTATCTTTGCATTGAAGAAAATATGATGTGGTTTACTTTTTTTTTTTATGTTGTAATGAGGGCTGTAATTTGGTACACATGATTTATTATCTTTTGTTGAAATGCACTGTCAGGGAACATATTTATATTAATTTGAAACATATTTAGTCAAATTTATTACAACTTTAAGAAGTTCTATCTATGCTACATATATATGGGTATTATATACACTAATAATTTACAACTACATATGTGATGTGTGACATATTTAGAGAACATTGTTAATTATATTTTTCCGATGTATCACAATCAAATATTTAGAATCTTATAATCAGCCAACTGAAAAACATATAATTAGGCATCAATTTCCCAATTAAAGACAATAACTAGGAAGTTGCATATTTGGAGGTAGGAGAGCAAAAGTCTTTGAAAAGAAGTGACTTTATATGATGTAATGGAGCAAAACGTCAAAAGTAGCACCCATATGTTGAACGACTATCGTTCCACACATAAGTGAATTGCCTCGTATATCGGAAACGGAATACAAAATCATCTGCCTACTATCAAATTTTTTAATTTACAAAAGTATTGCATGATATCTAATTGAAGGGGCAAACTCTCCCTCTCTTGATAATTTTTTTTTTTAATTTTTTATGCCATATATTACTAAATTAAATAATTAATATTTATTCATTTCACTAGGTTGTGCATGGGTAGCATGCATTACTCCATGCGCAACTCTTTTCAAAAAGTTTAAATTTGTTATGGAAGGACAATATTTTTTTTTAATTTTTTTATAAAAAGAGGACAAAAATGAATTTAAACTATGAACCTATGACATTTTTACTAATTTTTTGCTAATTGAATGTATTCGGGAGAAAAAAAAAGGGATAATATTTTTTGTTTGAAAAGTATTATTTATTTATATTTATAAAAATATTATTTTATGTTGTTTTGTAAAGAATTATTTTTTACTGTTCGAATATTATTTTTTACATGAATTTTCTTTCTTAGTACGTCTTAATAGGAGACCGTGTTAATTTTTATTTATTTATATTTTTTGATTGAGCAAATGATGTCTTGAATTCATAACCTCACACTGGCGCTCTAATCATTTGAGTTATTCCACTTCGTCAGACCATATTGTTTTATTATTGCAGGTCATATATATGTATGGTTAAACGTGTTATTTACATTAACTAGTAATTCTCCCGTGCAATGCACAAATTGAATATTAAAATTTTAATGTAAGATGATATAATGTGAGATGCAAATTATAATAAGAATTAAATTTAAATTATTTTACCTACCAGTTGATTTTCTTAATTTTTGTTTTGCTTACTTTTCATAATATATGAAAAAATATATCCTATATACGTGAGGGACTCACAATTTATTTAATTAAATATAAGTTTTAATTATATACTAGATTCATCATAATTAATATGGTTTATAAAATGATATTAAAATTCAATAAAACTTATAAAAATAAGATAAAAATATTTGAATTCAACTCACATAAAATATCAATAACTATAAAATAGATACTCACTCTGTCCTAATTTAGATTATCCGTTTACTATATATACAGAGATTAAGAAAAAGTAGGAGATAATAGTATTAAATGGTGTAAAGTGGATAAAGTGGGTTTGGTGGAGGGAAATAATAGTATTAAATGGTGTAAAGTGAGTTTGGTGGAGAGAAATAATAGTATTAAATAGTATTTAATGTTGCTTTATTGCCTTATTTAGAAATTGATAAACAAAATTAGGACGACTATTTATGGAAAGTGAATAATCAAAATCAGGACAGAGTGAATATGTTTTATCTGAATTTTATTTTATATGTGTAATATAGATGTTAAATAAAAGATCTCAAAAAGAAAACTAATTTGATATATAATTTATTGAAAAATGAATTTAGAAATTGATTGTGGAAAGTAAAAACGAAAAGGAAAAATAATGATTGGTTAAAGCAAAATCACTCTTTTTTTTTAGAGTGAAAATCACCACCACATTACAAAGTAAGTGGAGTTGCACTTGTCCCAACAAATTTTGTATTCTCTCCCCTCAATTCTATTTTTATATATTTATCGATAAAATAGTTTTAAAGCAATATGAATGAAGAAACAAAGCACTTGAAGAATCAAAGTACAAAACACAAACGAAAACCATCAAAGCATATATAATCATATAATATAACTAATGAAGATGGTATACCAAATGTTTGAAGTCCTCCATGTCTTGCATCAGCTTAAAGATTTGGCTTGCTCACCTTTTCATTTCCCCAACAAAAATATAGAGAAAAAAAGCCCACAGAATCATTCCCAATTATTGTCAAGAAACAGTGAAATTAAATTAACAATAAGAGAGATGATTGAATATTATAGGTGGAAAAGATATGTCTGGTAGTGACCAACACTGAAAAGGGGAGGCCAAATCAAAAACTTTATGTGACATATCTATAAACAAAATATTAATTTTGTAGTGGATGTACAAAGAGGAATCTCACTATTCAAATATGGGCATTATAGAGCACATGCAATACAACTTTTGCACCAAACAAAAAGTGGATTTACATGCTCTCTTTTGCACCCTTTTCAAGCTTACACTGATACTTAATTTGAATCTTTCTACCAAACCATGCCTAGGGCTTTATTCATATTTTGTGTTTTAGTTTAGCAATATATTTATCTCTCACACACACATATAGATGAGATGTTATATAATATAATAATAATCTTATAATACAGGAAAGCGATAATCCTCGAAGACCTAAAATTTCCGATAAAAAAATCTGTGGATGAAACTAAAGCTAGGACCTGAAGTTGTTTCTTTGTAAAAGATTTAAGGTATTCTTGTTTTTCTTTTAGAGATTGATTAGCTAACCTGGAAATGATTTTTAGATTTTTGATTTGTAAATATTAGTAATTGTTTCTTGGGTATATCCCTAATACCCTTTTAGTGTGAATAAAAGTTCGATCTTTTCTGATAAGAAAAAACATATGTACTTTTAAAATAATAAAAAAATGATATGAGATGATACCTCTTTCTATCAAATTCATAAGGCAAAATGAAAAATATACCCTTCATAAGAAAACATATTTCTTTTACCCATTTTAGAGTTATAAAGGCTAACTTGCCCTAAAACCAAAATCAGGTCTAATTTAATATATTTCCACCACAACTTATTATAGTTAATGGATTGGAAATGCTTGAATTCTTATTTTTCTTAATAGTGTAATGTAGTGGATTTTAAGTCATCTGTTATTATTGTTGTGCACCAAAATATGTAGATTATGGATAATGATGTGGCTTGAGGATCTTAGTGACACAAACAATAAATGAGTTATAAGGATTGTATTTATATCGTGATTGGATTGAAAAATAAGTGTACGAAAATAAATTTGCAAGGGGGTTGGGTAGGATAATGAATTCTCTCCTTTTCTTGGGCCATAAATGACCTGCATTTATAGTGGTTGGGAGAGTGGTGCTCACTCTCCTTGGATTACAAACTTATAGGGCGAAAATAGCAATGGTTAGCATTAAATGCTACAAGATTGATGTGATCCGCCTTTGAGGTCGCTTCAATGCAAAAGGGACCTCGCTACTTTCGGATTTGTACTTGATCGAGGTAATTCCCTTGATTCTTGGATTAGCCACTTTTGTACTCACACGCCGCTTTTTCTTCGTCCTTGACCGGATTTAAATCGATTAATTTCCTTTCAAGAATGATCGCCTATACCTACTATCCGACACGCCTCATCATAATCAATGCCGCAGAGCTCGGTAGTTCGGTCGACGACCTCGCATATGTCAGACTTCTTTGCTATCTCGTTATTTACTATCTCTCTTAATTGACTTGTCTTTGTTACCGTTCCATGATGATCGATCTGAAATGGGCTTTGGCCCACCTCACATGCGATGTGCTTTACAAAATAGCCCCTAGGTTGGCCTCTTTTGCTCTTTGAAAAGAGGGGTGAGCTATTTCGCCTTATCTATCCTTAAGTTGAGTCGCGAGGTGTACCATATTCTCGAAACTTAAATCTGGCATGGAGGATGTCTCGTGACTTGATGTTGATGGTTGTTCGCCTCGATTGTCGTGCCTATATACCTAGGTTATGATGGCGCTTGAGCTGATATGAAAAGTCGCGTCCGGGATCCGTACCCTAAGGTTGGATCTATAAAAGCTAGTTTTATCTTCACTTTCCCTCTTACCGTTTTTGAAAATCTTCAAACCCTAAATCTCTTAGCTCTGTTTTTAGATCCATACTCTTCATTGTCCGGATTTCCGTGGTAGAGTTATTCTCCGTAAAGCATTTCTTTTTTTCTTCGTCCTTATTTACGGTAAACGATCACTTGAGAATGGCGTCAGGTAGAACAGCGTGCGAGAGAGTTTGACTCGTGGGGCTCACGCGCCATCATGGTAAGGAATCGCCCGATTCAGACGATAATGTTGTTGTCGTTTCTTTAGAAACCACTCAATCGGTCCTATTCGGTCCAAGGCGTAGTAACGCCTTGGCCCGTGCAAACATTTTTTCATGGATGGGGATGCAATGTCGAATCCTCAAAATGGCCCCGGAAGAGAACCTGGAAGATGAGGAGGCGAGGAGACGAACTGCCGTCTGCTCTAGCTCGGTCGGTCGACTCTTCCGACTTTCGACTTCTTATCGGGAGAGACGATCCCCAGTTTAAAGTGATGATGATGCCGTCGATGGGTCGGCCGGTTCTCCGAGCTTCATGAGTATCTCGCTCAACATAGCCACCGCAGTGCTGGCGTAAAACACCCGCCGGTGAGGAAAGATAAATAGTCTACGCCGCCGCTGGTTGATAGTTCGATTGTCCGGTTTACCTTTTTCAGATAGGCGACACCTTTCAGTTCCTACGACGCCCATTTCTCGGGTCCTTCCTTACAAAAAGGATCATGCTAATCGTCCCTCGAGTATAAGTTGCGTTGCGATCAATTAAGATACTATGGGTTCAATTTCCGCCCATCCCGCTCATTAGCGACCTCCACAATTTAAGGGGATTGGCTCCAACCCAAATTTATCCGAATCGGTTGGGGAGTATCATGTTCGGTTTGTGGGTGGGGCTGGCAGAGTCCGATTTTGGGCGAGCCCAATCGCTTCGATTTCTATTGATACCTCGGGATTACAAAAGAATTCAATCGTAAAGACAATTTATTTTCCTTTGATCTTTGAATAATCGATTTAACTTGTTTTCTCCTTTTCAGTCCCCCGCTACCAAACTTTCCGAGGTGTCGCTTCATTTCTTAATTCGATTAGTTCAAGTTTGCTTGATCGACCTACGACGACGATCTCTGATTGTGCTTTCGCCCCGGGGAAAGTGTTAGAATAGGATGGGTTGGGCGTTCCTCCAAATGTGGATTGATGTCACCGATCTCACGGTAAATGAATTTAAGTAACTCACTTTCTTGATATCATTTCCCCCACCCGGTTGGGTGTTCTTCCTACTGCTGCATTTTACATAGCCTTGTCTCCATTTTAGTTGCTTTTATTGAACCAATCCGTTTTACCTCTCGGAAAATAATCTGGCGATGGAGAACATGACCGCGAAGAGATAGCAGAAGATGGCTCGAGCCATGGAGTTATCTCCGGAAGAAAGTAAAAAAAAGGTAAAAAACGTTTGCAAAGGGAAGTCATCGATGTTGTGAAAAAGCCAAAAGCTCCACCGACCTCGGGGTCAAAAAATTCGGTAGGGAGGCGTCGGTCCCCGGGCAAGATGTTCGAAAAATCACGGGTTTTGATTGATGGATGAAATTGCTCAGAATTCTCCCAAAAGGTGGGTGGTCCCGGGCCAATTCGCACTCTGACGACCTGATTGTTGAGATTACGGGCGCCCGAGGCAAAGATGCGCGATGAGACTTTGGGATGGAGTCCCGAATTCAGCGAAGGTAATTTTATTTGTTGTGTTTTTGTTCCTTCTTCCTTCTTTGATAGTGATTTTTACCCGAGCTTATTTTGTTTCGGTATCGCCTCGGCGATGGTGTCTTTCGTGGAGAAATACCCGATCGTTCGCGTGGTCGCGATCCCTTGCTGATAATGATCTCCGACCGACCTATGTGAAGTCGGCCTCTGATGATCTACTAAAATCATGGACTTTGCCTCTGGATGAAGAAGCCTGTACCCAGCAATTTCATGAAAATCTGACCTCGGGTATAAATCCATTCATTCGTTCGGCCCTAAATTCTTTGGCGATGTATGTCGTGAAAGCGTGTGATCTGGCGAGGAATCATGCAATTTGGGCGAGGCAAAGTGTCTTGATATGAAGAAAGAGTTGGATAGAGCTCATAAGGAACGGATGTTGCGAGAAAAACCGGAAAACCTCCGACGACAAGATTCAAGAGTTAACTTCGATCGCGGGAGGATATTGAGAAAAAAAATGTCGGCCATTGAGAAGGATTTCTTGATAAGCGATAATATCTGCGACCTCCTTCAACAGGAATTCAGCAACTTGACGAGGAGGTTGAGCGGTAGAGGTGATCCGGGATGTATTCTGACAAAGTGAAGGTGCAGAGGAATGACGCTTCAAATATAGGCATATGTGCATGCCTTCGCCAACGCCATTCGCGGTTCCGCGACCACCCCATCTAGAGCTTCAGCAAGTGCTCGAGCCGATGATAGGAATGTTGACGACTTACATGCGAACTCATCCTCCCAGTCCTAATGCCTTCTCCCTAATTGCGGATTTGAAGGAGCTGGGTGATTTCTCATTTATCCCACGAGGAAAAATTGTTTGACCTTTGAGGAGATGCTTGAGGGGTATGGTGAGTCGAGGATGAGGCAGCCCAATGAGAGTGGTGGTGAAGGGAAGATAAGCGGTGGCGAAGATGATGATGAGGCATCTGAGGGGTTGCTTTCGTGAAGGGCACATTCTTGGCGACGTGTTGACAAAGGGGATCGAGTCGATGTTGAGATTTGAGAGGTTGATCAAAATGTGGTCACCAACCTATGGAGGGACCTCGGATGCTCCAATCGAAGCACTTCTTTGCGGACTTTTTCTGGCGGCGGTATGCCATTTGCCCTTGGTTTTTCTTCTAAACTTGTTACATTGCCCGCCGGGGTGTGTGAATGTTGCTTTCGTTGGGCATAGTACTTTTAGTGCCTTGGTGGTGTATCTTTTGTTGCCTTTCCAGCGTTTGTTTGAATACGCAGACGATGTCGCTTTTCCTTATCTTTTTTTAGAGTATTCGTTTTGTTTCGTTATCATTTTGTGTTCTCGTATTTGGTTATTTCTCTTTATGCATTTGATAACCTCGCTAATCGAAAGTGACAATTGATTTATTAATTCGATAATATGATCGCGACTGTTTCCTTTGAAGTTTTTTGGCTTTTGTCGATTTAGACCGGTATGTGACCTAGTAGTCAACTTAGATAGGGCATCTGCATCCAGGTCGTTTCTTATAGATGGTATCAACCTTTTTGCCTTTTGAAGTTTTTTGGCTTTGTCGACTTAGGACCGGGTATGTCGACCTAGTAGTCGACTTAGATAAAACATCGATCGAGGTCGTCTTATAGATGGTATCTCGATCTTTTTGCCTTTTGAAGTTTTTGGCTTTGTCGACTTAGACTGGGTATGCGACCTAGTAGTCGACTTAGATAGGGCATGCGATCGAGGTCGTCTTATAGATGGTATGCGACCCTTTTGTGATGATTTTACTGAGACTTTTGAAGATTTTCATTCTATCTCTTTCATTTATTTAATCTTTTAACCGATCGAAAGCTCATGAGAGATGGAACCGATCCTCCAAGTTAGTGAATGTAAGAGTTTTAATTAGACACTTATGAAAAATCTATGACATGTTTTTTTTGAAAAGGTTTCTATCGGTTTGGGACATTTTTCATTCGCAAATCTTTTTACCGATCGAGCTCGTGAGAGGGTCGGGAACCGATCCCCTAAGTTTGTGAATGTAAAAATTTGCAATAAACTGCGGTAAATAAAGTAACTCGTAGATAATTGATGACAAACCTTGATTTTACTTTTGATCTTGACATAGTTTTAGCAAATTATGATGCATGACCGAATCTAAAAAGTTATTGATAAAACTTCTTTTTAGGTAAGCCGCGTTCCATGGGTACATCGTGGGAATGCCCTTCATATCTTCGATTTAAGTAAGCCCCATTCGGTAGGCATTTTGAGATTTTTCGATTGGGCCTTCCTGTGTTTGGCCAAAAACTCCTTTCTCGGACTCAAGAATTTTCTTTAAAATGAGTTCGCCAACTTTGAATCTTTGGATTTTTGATTTAGAGTTATAGTATTTCTTGACTTTTGCTTGTAATTTGTGTTTTTCAAGTTGGTTTCCATTCTTCTTTCCTCGGCGAGGTCGAGGCCGAGGATATGGCGTGATCGTTGTCCTCTGTGATATCCCGCGATGTCCAATGGCTTTTGGTGATGACCTCGGGCGGTATGACCGCTTCAATTCGGGCTACAAAATTAAATGAAAGGTGTCTGCCCTGTTGAGTTTAAATGGGTGGTCTGTATGACCATAAAATGCTTTCGGAAGTTTGAAAGCCCATAGTCCGCTTGACTCGATGAGTTGGGTTTTCAAAGTATGCTGATTATCTTGTTCATTGCTTCCACTTGTCCATTGGACCGAGGGTGATCTGAGGTGGAGAATTTTCTTGATTCTCCACTTCGCGAAGAATCGTCGATCTCAAAACCGCTTAACTGTTTTTACGTTATGCATAACGATCGCCGCTTGTGGGATTCCGAAATGACATATGATGTTTTTCGGATGAATCGGATAATCTTCTCTTGTGTGATTGTTGCCGAGGTTACTGCCTCCATCCATTTTGGTGAAATAGTCTATCATGACTACGGCTAACTTCAAACTTCACAGGGCCTTTGGGAAAAGGGCCTATTAGGTCAATTCCCCACTTTGCAAACGGCCATGGATCGTATATCGAGGTGAGCTCTTCGGGGCTCGCTGATTGTTGTACGGAAGTGTTGGGATTATCTTTGAAAAGTATGCTTTTACTTTGTATAAATCGAAACCCAATTTTTCGACTTATTTATGAAATAAATTGTTTATCAATGATCTTGTAAATATGATTGAATGTTACATATATTTAATGCATAACTCTTCAATAATTAAGACGTGTTACATTGTAGTTAATTTAAGTGATACCGATCATCACGAAGATTAAATTAACAATCCTTTGTAACTAAAAAGTACGCCATTCACGACCTAGATGGGAATGAACAACCCATCCGCGAAAGGTTGAGGTGTAAGGCTCAGATTGGTTTGTCTTGACCAAGAGATTACACTAGTGCATGACCGATCATTTGAATAGGACCCTCTGGGAGGAATAAATTCTTGAGAATCAAACAAGGAATAATTAGACCTCGGTGGTTCGTTGTTTTTAACCTTCGTCCCTTAAATAGGATCACGTGGGATTGGTAACTATTGCTTTGACTTATCATGGGTAGCGAATCAAAGAGATTCAATACTTTTTATCTTGGGCAATATTATTGGTCACATGTGATTCTAAGATTTAATCTGAAGAATCGTGTACAAGTAAGCTTTGTTTGATTTGCCCCTTGGGAGGTTCATAAGTTTTATCATACCAAATCTTGCAAAGTGGAATTAGTTTCCTAGATGGATAATAATGTTGAACCGTTCCTAACCAAGGACAAGATATTAATTAACGTAAAGCTATTTTAGTGGCTTGAATTAATTAATGGGCTAGATAATCTTAAACACGGAAATAATGACCTGAGCCATATTGGTTGTAATATGGGTTAAGATGGATAGTCATATTAATTATGTAGTGGGATTAATTAATATTTATGGGCTTGAATTATATTGTGGCTCAATATTAGATATTCAAGATCCATTAGAAGGTCCAATCTTAATTCTCCTAAAGGCCCCCCCGAGTAGCCCAAATATATAGTCCAATAACCTAAAAATGTGATTAAAATAAAATAAATATTGTTGCTTATATTTCCTCTAAAATTTTTTGAAAATTATGGATAAAAAGAGGGAGAAAGATTTTCTTTGAATTTTGTTATGGAATGAAGATATGTATTCTTGGAATACAAGATTATCTCATTAAATTCAAGAAATCTCCCACTTGTTATCTATATAGTAAATTTTTGAATTTTTTGAAAATATAGTAGGCAAGAAAGATTTTCTTGATTTTCTTGAAAAGATATTATGGAAGATATGTATTTCTTGAAATACAAGAATATCTCATAAATTCAAGAAGATCCAAATCTTGGAATTTTGCTTAATATTTTTGAAATTTGTCCATAATTGAGGAGGTGGGGATTTTTGTGGAATATTTTAATTATGGGAAAAAGAATATAAGGGATATATTCAAGATTTCTTGGTGACGAAAAGTCTTTTCCCACATTGAAATATCACATAAATTTCGTCCACCCTCCCTCCTATAAATAGGGGATGATTAGTTCATTCCCAAGTACAATTCCATCTTTTAAATATTAGCAAATCCACACAAGTGGTGCAACAAAGTTTATTTTTTCCTTTTGTTAATTATTCGACGAGTGTCCTTCCACTGGATAGTTGAGCAAGGGCTAAGGGAATACTTGGGAAGTCCTTTTGGTTAGTCCGTCCGACCGAAGTTACTGCCATCCCGAGAGGTACGTTCACGTAAACCCGTAGATTTCGCATGCGTAGGTTTTACGTGGCTTTTTATATGCATGATATGTTGTTGCAATTATTATTTGAATTAATATAGGATTAATTCATGCTAGTAATAATTAATGAATTAAATTTGTATTTGAATATTCACCCCGAATAGATCTCATATAACTCATTCCCCAATAATCGGTATCGAGCCACTTTATTTTGCTCAATTTTTAAATTGAAATTTAATTTGTGGACATTAAATTTGAAATTAGATAGTAGAACTGTTAGATCTGTTTTGCAGGTATCCAATTGTCATGAATTTTAATGTTTTATTTTGCATGCATATAAATTGTGGTTTTTTAATTGATTAGCTCGGATTTGTTTTTTGCCTATAAATGAGAAAATCCACGAAAGTAGACTAGATTTGTTTGATTTGATCAATGTAATAAGTCAGTTCAGATCTAGGTTTATTTATTTTTTGTAAATAAATTGTAACCGATACGGAACAAAGAGACGAAAAATTAAAGATCGAAATCCGAACCACCGAGCGGAGGCGCCTTTGCACGCTGGGCGCAGGGCGAGGCGAGGCAGACGGCCGAGCGCGAGAGATGAAGGCCACGCCAAGACGGGCTGTGTACGCCCGGCCCGTGGGGCGGGGGCGACGCTGGCGACGCTGGCGCTGTGAGCCAGACGAGGCGGAGGGGCGTGGATCTTGGGCGATGGATCCTTCTGTCGTCACGAGATTCACTGACGCTACCCTAATCTTCCTAGCCGTTGGCCCTTGACCATTGGGCGGTGCCGAGGTCTACTAGTTGTCCCAGGCAAGTGGTGGGCGGGATCAGGCGTGCATCCCGGCCGAGTTGCTGGGCGTGGCGTTCGAGATTTTTCGAGACGAACGAGTGGGAGAAATTAAGTGGCGTGTTTCTTCAAGATCAAGCGAAAAATCAAACCATGACAATTGAATAATTTGTTCCCAATATGTTTATTTTTCTGCTTTTGCTTGATTTATTTGTCTTATCTTATGCTTTATTTAATTTGTTTAAATGTGTTTGCATGAGGGTTGCCAAATTGAAAAATCTCAACTTCAAAATTACTAAGTATGTTTTAAATAATTAATTGACAATTTTATTCCTGATAATAAAATTGAATTAATTTTTGACCTCCATGATTTATTTATTTGTGAATTCTTTTGGAGAAAATTCCCCCCAACAGACGGGGTCAAAAAGATAGGTTTCACATGAATGAATTTCAAACGGATGATTGTGGGTTATTACTATTATGCGGCGATGACCCTCCCCCACGAGGCTCGATCAAAGCGAAATAGTAATCCTGATTTAATCATGGTTATTACTTAGGTATAAACTTGATATGCATATATTTCTCAGAAGTCCTCATCAATTTTATATTGGTCAAGTGGGAGCCAACTATTAATCCGGATATTAAGGGTTTGTAACTTTCTTGTTTGTAACCCATTTGAATGTGTTTAAATAATGACCCACCCAACGCCAAACTTATTTAAACTGCTTTTGAGATGCTGGTTGATGATGTTCATATTTTTTTTGAGATTTTAATATGATCGTGTGATCAAACCTTGTGATAATTTTGTGCTTATGCATATTATTGTTTATTTCGTTCATCATGTCGCAACCTTTTAATCCATTGTTCAATATACCGAAAGACAATTTGCTCATTGGAGAAAATTTTTTTGATTGGAATCGAAAACTCACTATTGTCCTCATCGCGACAAAGCCATAACTGGGTTCTAACCAATAACACCTAAACCGGATAAAACCATCGATGAGTCCACTAAAATGGTTAAGAAAGAAGTATGCCGACCGAGCGGCCTAACTAAATGGCTAAGGTACCATCTGCTTTATGTCGATGTGTTGCAACACCAACACTGTAACGTTGAGACCGGCCAAGGAAATCATGACTAGTCTTTAAAGCGATATTTCAACATCGTAACCGTGGGCTCGCCGATCACCATGAGGGACTTGTTTCTATGAAAATGGTGGAGGAAAGCCCGTAGGGAGCACGTTCTCCGATGATGGCTCACCTTAATAAACTTGAGGTACTTGGCGGCCAATATTATATCGAGACCCAAATCGATTTTCGGTAGCCTATTCTCTCGCCGAAAAGCTTTGAACAATTCAAAGTTGAACTACCGATGAATAATCGGTTCCCCGATGCCCGACTGCTGTGTTTTAGTCTCGGCAGAGGCGATATTAAATGAAAAAAAAGCCTTGGTGGCAACAGACCTTAACCTTCTTCTAGACCAAGGGGTGGTAAAACAAGAAAAGGAACAAAGGCCACAAGCAAGTGAACTCAAGTGTTGCCAATGGCAAAGATAAAGGTGAAGAAGGGGTGGTGGAGTGAACAAGCCCAAAGGGGAAGTGCTTCAACTCATGATGAGAAAAGGACATTGGAGGTCGACTGTTCCGCACTAGAGGGATGGAAAGAAAGGTAATTCTCACGCCTTAGTTGTTGAAACTTGTTTAATGGTGTATGCCTCCCATTTTGTGGGTGGTAGATCTGGATCCACTAATCATGTTTGTTTCACATTACCTAGGTTCAAGCGGATCCCAAGCAACTTAGTGGGAGCGAGGTCCTCATCACACCGGCGATCTTCTGAGTGGCGGCTAAAGCGATGGGAGAAGTGCACTGTCTTATGAAGAAAATGCTTTAATTTTTGAGATATTCTTTACGTTAGGATTTTTTTAGAAAGAATTCATTTTTAGGTTTCTAAACTTTTATGATGGATATTTTTCGTTACTTTTTTAATAAAGTTGTTACCAATTTTATTTTGATAAATTTATCCGTCATGGAACGTTGTTGAATAATCTCTATCTGATTAATCTGTGGCACACCACTCACGAAAATGTATCCTATAACACATCAATCAAGTTTTAGAAAAGAAAAACGTTCATCGACGCGTGAACGAGACACTTTTTGAAATCTAAGATTAGGGTCATATAAATCGAAAGAGGATCTAAAGGTTGGTGAGAGACGGTTCACTAGGGTTTTCTCCAAGTTGAACCGATTCAAACTCTTGAATCATGTTTGGAGAGTAATATAATAGAGAGGGCATTTGGAGCCAAGGGAATAGGGCCAAAGAAGTGTTAGAAATCGTTTACACGGTGTCGTGGTTCAATGTCAACCAAAGCAAAGAGGAGGTTATGAGTAATTTTATTGATGATTACTCAAGGTACATTTTCTTATGAAGCATGAATCGAGACCTTTGAGAAATTCTAAGAATTTAAGGCTCAAGCGTAGAATCATGTGGAAAAAGCGTTATCAAGTCTCTACGATCCGATCGTGGAGGCGAATACCTCGGCGATGAGTTTTTGAACTACTTATCGATGAAGGGATTGTATCCCACCACCGCACTTTAACCCCCTCAACAAAGCGGGGATTGCAGAGCGAAGCAACATAATTCTTTTGGAAATGGTTAGATCAATGATGAGTTATACGGATCTTTCCCGAGTCGTTCTAGGGTCATGCCTTGGAAAACAACGACTTACATTCTCGAACTTGGTGCTATCCAATCAGTTCCTTAACCCCAAAGAATTGTGGATCGACGCAAGTCTAGTATGAGACACATGAGAACTTTGGGGTGTCCGCCCTCGTGTTGGACAAGGAAACCTGGTAAATGGATCCTCGATCGTAATTAATGTTGTTTTGTAGGATACCCGAGGAACAAAAAAAGTGAATGTTCTATAGTTCAAGATCAAAAGGTGGACATCCGCACCCACTTTAGATTTTGGAAGAAAACTATAGAACCCAAGAAAACCCGTATGAGATTACCTTAAATGAGCTTAGGGCAAACCTCAAAGGTACAATCTGTCTTAGATGATATACCAAACGATACGCTTTCTGGCGGGGGCCTAGTCATAGTGGGAGGGTTGTTAGACAAAAGAGAGATTCATGGGAATAGGAGAGTCCTCGGACTTGATTCCTAATCGCACCCATGGACATATGACGAGGCACTCCAAGATGTGGATCATTCTTCTTGGCAAACAACAATGAAAAAGCCGATATGGGTTCTATGTTTCATAATAGAGTGTGGGAGCTAGTCGAACCACTTAATGGGGTCAAACCCATTGGATGCAAGTGGGTATATAAGAGGAAAAAAGGATCCTGACCCAGGAAGGTGAAACCTTTAAAGCAAGACTAATGGCGAAAGGTTATACTTTCAAAAAAAGGATCGATTATGAGGAAACTTTTTTTTTCGCCAGTAGCCATCTTAAGTCCATCCGTATTCTCTTATCGATTCTTTTTGCCGACCTTGAAATCTGCAAATAGATGTCAAGATGCTTTCCTTAACGGAAGTCTTGATAAAAGAGATCTATGTCAACAACACCAAGGTTTCATTGAAACAGGCAAGAACACCTAGTTTGTAAAGCTCAAGAGGTCCATTTACGGACTCAAACAGCATCCATCGAGCTTGGAACCAAAGTTTTGATCATGTAATAAAGTCTTATGGGTTTGATCAAAACAAGTTTGAAAGTTGTGTATAAAAAAGCATTTCTAACTACATTGGTATTCTTAGTACTATCGTAGATGACATTGTGATCATCGGGGACGATGTGAAGGTGTGATCGGGCGTAAGGGCATGGTTTCAAAAATTTTGATATGAAAGACTTAGGGAAAAACCGGACATATCCTTGGGATCAAGATAACTCGAGATCGCTTGAAAAAGGATGATCGGGTTATCGCAAAGTTTTATACATAGACCTTTTGTTTTTTGAAACGATTCAAAGATGCAAGATTCCAAGAAAGGATTAGTACCTTTCGGTTGGAATCCATCTATCCAAGAAAATGTTCCCTAAAGACTAAAAAGGAGATAGATGACATGAAAGGTATTCCTTGTGCTTCTACTGTTTCGAAATCTTATGTATGCATTCTTGTGTCACGAGACCGATATCTACTTTGCCGTAGGCATGGTAGCAAGAAATCAAAGTAACCCAGTGAAAGCGCATTGATCTACGATTAAAAATATTCTCAAGTGTCCGAAAAGAACTCGGGATAGAATGTTGATTTATCGGTCGGTACTCCAATCCCCATCGCCATACACGGACTCTATTTCCAATCGGATAAAGATTCCAAATTATCCGCCTCGATTAGTGTGTTTCCATTTTGGAAGTGTAGCCATCAAATGGGCGAAAATGAAGCGTAAATGCATCAATCGACTCAACCATGGGACTCGGGTAAGTAAATGCCAGAAGCGTTGAAAGAACCGATTGGGGCTCTAGATCTTCTTAGTGGACTTGGATGGTGTTCTCAATTTGTTCAGAAATATACTCTGCTAGTGGCATTAAAATTCAAAGAGAACCAAGAGTCCACGAGTCAAAACAAACACATTAAAGGAAAAACATCTTATCTGAGAAATCGTTAAGAGAGGAGATATAGATGTGGCAAAGAATGGCGTCGAGGACGACTGGCTAGATCCATTCACAAAAGTGTGCGCCTCAAATACATTCGAGAGACATGTGGTGGAATGGGTGTCAAGACCGTTGCCCGAATCTGCTTTGAGTATAAGTGGGAGAAATTATTAGGTTTGTGTAGGTGACATTAGATGTCACGGACTACTCGAGGCGTGTTGTAGTATACTTAAAAGCGGACTTTGAGTATAAGTGGGAGATTGTTGGGATTATCTTTGAAAAGTATGCTTTTTACTTTGTATAATCGAAAATTTTTCGACTTATTTATGAAATAAATTGTTTATCACCGATCTTTGTAAATATGATTGAATGTTACATATATTTACTGCATAACTGTTCAATAATTCGTACGTGTTACATTGTAGTTAATTTAAGTGATACCAGATCACAGAAGATTAAATTAACAGTCCCTTGTAACTAAAAGTATGCCATTCACGACCTAGATGGGAATGAACAACCTATCACGAAAGGTTGATGTGTAAGACTCAGATTGGTTTGTCTTGACCAAGAGATTACACTAGTGCATGACTGATGCGCTGAATAGGACCTACAGGAGGATAAATTCTTGAGGTGAACAAGGAATAATTAGACCTCGATTGGTTCGTTGTTTCTTAACCTTCGTCCCTTAAATAGGATCACGTGGGATTGGTAACTATTGCTTTGACTTATCATGGGTAGCGAATCAAAGAGAGATTCAATACTTTTTATCTTGGGCAATATTATTGGTCACATATGATTGCTAAGATTTAATACGAAGAATCGTGTACAAGTACGCTTGTTTGATTTGCCCCCTTGGGAGGTTCATAAGTTTTATCATACCAAATCTTGCAAGTGGAATTAGTTTCCAGTATGGATAATAATGTTGAACCGATCCTCGACCAAGGACAAAAGATATTAATTAACGGAAAGCTATTTCAGTGGCTTGAATTAATTAATGGGCTAGATAATCTTAAACACGGGAAATAATGATCGGGAGCCATATTGACTGTAATATGGGTTAAGATGGATAGTTCAATATTAATTATGTAGTGGGATTAATTAATATTTATGGGCTTGAATTATATTGTGGCTCAATATTAGATATTCAAGATCCATTAGAAGGTCCAATCTTAATTCTCCTAAAGGCCCCCTGAGTAGCCCAACATATAGTCCAATAACTGAAAAGGTGATTAAAATAAAATAAATATTATTGCTTATATTTCCTCTAAAATTTTCGAAAATTATGGATAAAAGAGGGAGAAAGATTTTCTTTGAATTTTGTTATGGAATGAAGATATGTATTCTTGGAATACAAGATTATCTCATTAAATTCAAGAAATCTCCCACTTGGTTATCTATATAGTAAATTTTCGAATTTTTTGAAAATATAGTAGGCAAGAAAGATTTTCTCGATTTTCTTGAAAAGATATTATGGAAGATATGTATTTCTTGAAATACAAGAATATCTCATAAATTCAAGAAGATCCAAATCTTGGAATCTTGCTTAATATTTTTGAAATTTGTCCATAATTGAGGAGGTGGGATTTTTTGTGGAATATTTTAATTATGGGAAAAAGAATATAAGGGATATATTCAAGATTTCTTGGTGACCAAGAAAAGTCTTTTCCCACATTGAAATATCACATAAATTTCGTCCACCCTCCCTCCTATAAATATGGGATGATTAGTTCATTCCCAAGTACAATTCCATGTGCTGGAAATATTAGCAAATCCACACAAGTGGTGCAACAAAGTTTATTTTTTCCTTTTGTTAATTGTTCGACGAGTGTCCTTCCACCGGATAGTTGAGCAAGGGCTAAGGGAATACTTGGGAAGTCCTTTTGGTTAGTCCGTCCGACCGAAGTCACTGCCATCCCGAGAGGTACGTTCACGTAAACCCGTAGATTTCGCATGCGTAGGTTTTACGTGGCTTTTTATATGCATGATATGTTGTTGCAATTATTATTTGAATTAATATAGGATTAATTCATGCTAGTAATAATTAATTAATTAAATTTGTATTTGAATATTCACCCCGAATAGATCTGTGCAACTCATTCCCCAACACGAAGAACTGGCACTGTTTGCATCTCTTTGCGTATGCGATTGCATCTTTCCTTAGAGTTAACCAATAGTAGCCCTGTCTGATCATCTTGTAAACGAGAGACTGGCCTGCTGTATGATTCCCACAATCTCCTTCGTTTATTTCCTTCAAAATTATTTGGCCTTCCTCAGGTGTGATGCACTTCAACAGTGGTAACGAGAAACTTCGTTTGTACAGCTTTGTTGACTACCTCGCTTCTCTTAGTTGTAGTCGGCGAGCTGCGACTTTATCCTCTGGTAGTGTTCCTTTCTCTATGTACTCTTTGATGTCGGTCATCCAATTGTCTTCCAGGGCTGCGATCTGAAACACTTCTACTCAGGAGTTTGATGGTCTTGCTTGATTCATCCACATTATTTCTTTTGCTTCGATGGTGTCGCGACCTGCCGAGGGGTATTGAGCTTGGTGACTGCGATATTGTCCATGTCTGCGGCCCCTTCCAAGGTGGCTAACCGGGCCAATGCATCTGCTTGTGTGTTGTCAGCTCTCGGTATTAACTCTATCTGTACTTCTTCGAATTTTTCAATGAGGCTCTTTGCTATTTGCTGATACTTTATCATCTGTTCACCTCATGCTTCATATTCTCCTCGACATCGACATAATGCATAAACCGAAATTCGCGAATATACTTTCAACCTTCGTACACAATGGCCATTGCCATTTCAAACCATTTATCAAAGCCTCGTACTCGCTTCATTGTTGGTGGCATGAAAATCGAAACTTCGGCCCGTCGTGAGCGATTGTTGTTTCAGGATCGATTAGGACTATCCTAGCCGCTGCTCGGGTGCTCGTCGAGGAGCCATCGATATTCAATGTCCAAGGGACATTGGTGGCCTCTGATGTTTTCTCTGGAAAAGTGAGCTCGGTGAGGAAATCGGCGAGAACCTGAGCTTTGATTGCAGTTCGAGGTGCGAAAGTGATCCTGAACTGGCCTAATTCGATGGACCATTTCAACAATCATCCTGCGGTATCGGGTCGATGCAAAACTTGTCTTAGGGGCATGGTGGTTAAGACTTCGACTTGATGGCGAAAAAATATTGCCTCAGCTTTCGGACACTCATGACCAAGGCGTATGCGAGTTTCTCAAGGGGCGGATATTTGAGCTTCGACATCATTGAGGGTTTGATCGACAAAGTATATAGGCAAATGATCTTGGCCTTCCCTTTCAAATCTAACACACTACCGAGCGGACTCCGAGGCTACTAGCTATAGGAAAAGCTTTTCACCGGATTGGCTTTTTGCAAAAATTTGAGGATTGGAGAGATACACTTTGAGCTTTAAAAAGCGGCTGGCATTCTGAGTCCATGACAATCTCCCTTTCTTCATGGCTTCGAAGAAGGGTTTGCACTTATCTCCCATCCTGGACACGAATCTATTCAGAGTTGCGAGGCATCCAGTTAACCTTTGGACTCCTTTGACATTGCGAGGTGGTTTCATATCCAAGATGGCTTTGATTTTTGAGGGATTCACTTCTATACCTCGCTGACTGATGATGTGACCCAGGAACTTTCCCCACCCTACTCGAAATCGCATTTCCTAGGGTTCAAACGCATGTTGTATTTCCTTAGAATGATGAAAGTCGTTCTACAGGTGACCAGATGATCTTTTTTCTTTTCGCTCTTTACCACGATGTCGTCGATGTATACTTCCATGGTTTTTCCTATCTTGTCGGTGAACATCTGGTTTACCAAACGTTGCTAGGTTGCCCCTGCGTTCTTCAATCCGAATGGCATCCTTTTCCAACAATACACGTTCTTCTCTATTAGGAAGGATGTGTGTTCTTTGGTCGCCTTTGTTCATGGCGATTTGATGATATCCCGCAATCGCCCATGAAAGTCATCATCTCGCGTCCTGGCCGTGGCATTAACGAGGTGGTCGATGTGTGGCATTGAAAAATAGTCTTTTGGGCATGCTTCATTGAGGTCGGTGAAATCGATGCATAGTAGCCAAGAGTCATTCGCTTTTTTTTTAAAAAACCGCGTTGGCTACCCAATCGTGGTTGGTCGGCTCGCTTGATTAATTTATTATTCAAAGAACTTTTCCACCTCCAAGGTCACGTATTTCTCGGAATTTGAACTTCCTTCTTTTTCTCGAGATATCGGCCTCTTTTTTGTCGGGTGGATGTTTACCTTGGGCATGCGACCTCGGGATCGATACCGATCATGTCTTCGTGTGACCATGCGAACACATCTATATTTTGCTTGAGGAAATCTATCAACTGAGCTCGCAGATCGCTGGGTATTTGCGTTCCGATGGCCACACTCAGCTCTGGTCTGTCGAGGTCGACCGGGATTATTTCGAGCTCTTCGACAGGAGTAGCTTGCTGGCCATTTCTTTCTATTCTCGGATCAAGACTTGACTTTCGTTGTTCGATATCGATCTCCATTGGTTCGAAACCGATGCGAGGCTCTAAATCTGGTAGCTCCTTTGCGGGTTTCCCTTTTATCTCGGCGTTAATTTCCATAGGTGTCACACTTGTTTCCATTACATTATCTTTTTTTTTTTTCATCATTTTTCTTTTCTTTTTAAGTGGTGGAGTCTCGGCATTTACATCCTAGCCCCGTTCTTGGGTTTTACCATAATGGAAAGAAGAATTTAAACCCGACACAAGAGTAAGTCAAACACTTCCTTCTTTGCCGTCCGTCACCCTTAATGGTGCCAATTTTCCCGTCAGATCCGAAAAACTTAATACAGTAGAAATAAGATGAGGTGGCAGCCCCGAACTCATGTTCGAAAGGTCTGCCGAAGAAAGGATTGAAGTTTGAGGGGATGTCGATGATTATAAAATCCAACTGTCTGGTTGCTTTTACTTCGGTATCCAAAGTCGAGGTGATCTCCACTGATAGGTGAATCATTCCATAGGCCTCGACGGGTTAACTCCCAAACCCTCGAATCCCCACCTCGCAGGGTTCGACGTAGTAGTGGAAATCGCCGAGTTGATCTAAAGTCTTCTTGAAGAGGTTGTTGCAGAAAGCTCCATTATCGATCATGATGCGGTGAACCAAAGCCCCCATTATTCTGGCTGATATCACGAGTGGGTCCCAGTTTGGGTAGACCACCCCATCTTTGTCTTCCTCAGTGAAACTAAGCTGCTTCTGGTTTGGAGCGATGGTGTTGGTGGGAGGCAAATTGAGAACAGCGTTATCGAGGGCTCGTGGGCTCGGGTTTTTGACGTCGGTTAGATAGGAGGTCGCCGGGAGGAAACCTCCGAGTTCCCCTCGGCCGCGAGATCATGTGGATTACTCTGTTCCCATTCCTTTGGGATCTGTGGACCTCGCCTCCTGATGGGTTGGTTTCCAAAGCGGAGGTACTGGTTCTTGATTTTATTCTTTGCCTTGGCTTGACAAACCTCTCCAACTTCCCTAACTACAACTTCGAGTTCTCTCTACGGTCCTTGGCCGGTGTTTAGTGGTATGCCCGATGGTATTGTGGTAGTCGCGAAATTTCTTGGGATTGAGTTTAGAAGTATCTTGGAGCATTTCCACTAGCGGGTGGGATTTGGTTTCCACCCTTATGGCTTGAAAAATAAGTTGCATTCATGGTTAGTGTTTGAAAGCTTGACCTCCAAGGTGTTATCGATGGGTTTGAAGGTCCCCTGAGCTCGATAGTTGGAGGGTCCTGCCGGAAGTGCTTTCTTTTGGGTTGTATTCTTGACTTCGACCTTTACCTCGTTTGGTTGTTGCTCGCCCAAGCGATCTAAAATCTCGGCGTTAGTGATCATGATGCCCACCAACCAAAAATTAGGCGTGTAGCTTCGATGGGTAGTCCTTATTCATCATTTTCCAGAGTTTTGTCCCTTTTTTCAGACCGTGCACTATTCCTAAAACTTTGGCCTCATCCCCTAGTGGCTCTCCTTCCGTAATGAGTTGGTTGATGCGATCGATGTATGCTCTATCTGACTCCTCCTCGAGCTGATGGATGTTAAGCTAAGCCACCGTTTGGTTCCTTTATCGGGTCGAGATCACGAAGTGAGTGAGGAAAAGCTGAGCCATCTGATGAAAAGACTCAATGGAGGTCGGTGGTAACGTGTTGAACCAGCGGTATGCCTGATCTCCTAAGGTGAGCGGGAAAAGCCGGGATTGGGTTGCATTAGTCCCTCCCATGGAGTTCATGTATGATGTGTATTTGCTCACGTGGTTGATCGGATCGGTTCTGATTGTCTTGTACCGCTGACCGAAGTTCGCATTGATTTTGATTTGGACCGGCGAGCATGATCGCGTGGGAGATAGGGTGATATCGGGATTTTAGTGGTGACAGGCGTCCCCCCTTTGTTTGCTATTTGCTCTTGAAGGTCCTTGATGTTCTGGAGGATGGCGGCCATCTGAGGGCTTTCATTCTGGCCATCGACCTTATCCCGGCGCTGGCGAGGTGGAGAGTTCCTGTCCTGTCGGCGAGGGGACGGGGTTCGTCGGCGTCTGTAGGGTGATGGAGTTCTTTCTGTTCTTCGGGGTGAGGGACTTCGCTCGAGCCGATCCATTGCTGATATCCGTTGCTGGTCCGGCTGTTGAACTCTGACCCCGAAAAAAGATCCTTCGAGTTCGGCATGGTCGCGATGTGTCGTTTGGGGTCGGTATCTCTGGGGCCCGCGAGCTTGGTGTGGGCCACAGCTGAAACTTCCCAAAAATAAGCATCGGTGGATTGGGTTAGGCCATTCGTTTGGATTTCGCCGATAGCATGGGGTGTGTTGGGCCCCATGAGAATTGACTTCTTGACTTTCCTTGCGGTCAGGTCCCTCATAACGAGGTCCCTCGTGATGGTGTTCCTTACAGCGGGATTGTTCTCGGTTAGGGGCGAGGTTCCTCATGCATCTAGCCTTTGCCTTTGCTTTTTCCTTTTTTTCAGTCGCCAAATTGAAACTCCATCTCGGCCGTCTTTTTGCGAACTCTGAATGGCCTCATTGATATCTTTTCGGCACGGATGCGCTTTTCAGCTTTTGAGCAACTCCGGTAGTGGGTCCTCCGTTTTTTTATTCTTTAACGGCCGACCACTAGTCCCGCTCACGGGAGCGACATGAAACTGATGCTTTTCTTTTGGAGATGAAAGTCGCTTGAGACATGGTTTGAGTTTTTCAGTGGTTTGAGTGGTCGTGATGGGTTTGTGTGGAAGATTCGTGAGGAATACTCCAATGAGAAAAATGCTAAGAACTTAGCTTTGATATTTCTTAAAGAGTACCTTCCTTCTAGCGCCAATTGTTGTGCACCAAAATATGTAGATTACGGATAATGATGTGGCTTGAGGATCTTGGTGACCTGAACAATACATGAATAAGGATTGTATTTATATTGATTGGATTGGAAAATAAGTGTCGAGTAATAAATTTGCGAGGGATTGGGTAGGATAATGAATTCTCTCCTTTTCTTGGGCCATGAATGACTGCATTTATAGTGGTTGGGAGAATGGTGTTCACTCTCGGGATTACAAACTTATAGGGCGAAAATAGCCCAGTTGGCATTAAATCTTATAAGATTGATGTGATCTGCCCTGGAGGTCGCGGGAGGTCGCTCAATGCAAAAGGGACCTCGCTACTCGGATTTGTACTTCGATCGAGGTAATTCCCGAATTTACTGGAGATTAGCCACTTTTGTACTCTGACCGCCGCTTTGCTTCGTCCTTGGCCGGATTTAAATCGATTTAATTCCCTTTCAAGAATGATCGCCTATACCTACTATCTGACACACGTCTCATCATAATCAATGCAAGGAGCTCGGGTAGTTACGAAGTCGACGAGCTCGCGCCTTAATCAGGCTTCCTTGCTATCTCGTTATTGCCTATCTCTGTTAATTGACTTGTCTTGTTACCGTTCCATGATGGGCTGATGCGAAATGGGCTTTTGCCCCTCGCATCGCAATGATATTTACAACAATTATATATTGAGTCATTTAAATATATATATTTTTTCTAATTTCTTCCCTATTATTACACTTTTTGTCCCATTAGATGCTTCCCAGTCGAAGAAACGGGCAAAAATTGCCAATATGTGTGCCTATGGTTTACAGATGGACTTTTGGACTACAAAACTAGGGAAACTAAGGCCCAACCCATATTGATTCCTATTTAAAAGATCAAAATTCAAAAGCAACACCGTAATAGCCCATAAAAAGGTTTTTTCTTTTTACCTTCTAAAGTTTGTTGGGTAAAATAAATAAAATTCAGTCTCAAACTTTTTTTTTTTGGGGGGGAAATTCAGTCTCAAACTTAAAACTGCACATAATTAAGGGATTTGCATTCTATATCATCACGACATTTGAGGTGCTCGTAGGGTTCTTACAAGTAGTGCTTGGGTTATATGTCAAACTTGAATGTTTAGTGAAGATCCTTATTAACAAATAAAATTAGTGAGCCCCTATAAATTACACAAAATGCTTATTTTGAATTGTATTTCATCTTCTACTAAAACTTAATTTACTAACACACATGACGTACATGCATATGAATTGCAATTTTCAAACTTAGTTAATATTTTTGTTTAAACTACGCATTTACTTTGATTAGAGAGCTTGCCATTGATATTAAAAAATGTACACGCATCTTTTTTTTCCTAACAGGTAGCAAACTATACAAGGTCGCAAGTGGTGTGATATCATTTGTGTCACTTTATGTTAAACTTTATGTTATGTGTTTTGTTCTATGTTTCATGAGTGGAAAAATATCTAACGAGTCACTATAATTTTGAATCCTAAGTTAGGTTAGGTCATGTATACATTAAGATGTCTTGTCTTGACGATATATCGTTTTAGAAGCTTTACAACTAGTTATATTGAAAAAATGGCTTAATTACAATTAAATCGCATAACTTATTGATATGAAAAAAAATAAATACACGATTCAGTATAAATAAATTCGATTTTTTATTATAACAAGTTGCACGATTCTAAAATACATTATGAGTGACCTTGGAATGTGTACATAAGACCTACCCCTAAATTAATATTCAAATGGAGGAACATTATTGGACATAAAAAATTGACACACACAAATTGACTAAGATGCAAAGTATTTATGCAAGTATATATAGAATTGAGAACTAAATCAACTAATGAACCACGTAGCCTCCAATAGGATGACCTAGCCTTGGGTTTCTTGAAAATCAAGATCGTGTGGTAAAGGCAATGAGAATAAGATAACCTTATCTACCCAATATTTCTTCTACAATAAACCTTATCCCCATAATTAACCTAACCAAATAAGCCTCCCCATATCCACTCATTTCAAACCTCTCAAACCACAACACCAATATCACCACCCCCACAATCATTTAATTAAAAACACCAAACAAACCCCTTTTACACCCCCAATGGCCTCTACTTATGCACTATCCATGGCAATGCCGCTGGCGCGTGCCGCCCAATCGCCGCCCTCCTCCGCCGCCTTCTTCAAGCCCATGTTGCCGGCCAGGCGGCCATCGAGGGCCGCGGCGGCGAAGTTCCAAGTTAGGGCTTCGATGAAGGAGAAGGTGGTGACGGGGCTGACGGCGGCGGCGCTTACGGCGGCGATGATCGTCCCCGACGTGGCGGAGGCGGCCACCGGCGGCATTACACCGTCGCTGAACAACTTCTTGCTCAGCATTGGCGCCGGCGCGGTGGTTCTCGGCGCTATCGCCGGCGCGGTCATCGGCGTGTCCAACTTCGACCCGGTTAAAAGGGGTTGATTCGATTATGATATCTTGATGTGCCACGTGTTATTAATGAATTATTTTTAGCCTGTTTACTCTTTAATTGTATTTATATATACATTTTCATGCTTGCCTTGTCAAAAATCATATTAATGGCTCTTTGATACTCGCTCCGTCCCAAAGATATATGTACGTTTACTGTTTTCACGTGTTTTTACGAGCGAATTTTTTATTAGTATTTGAAATGATAAAATAATTTTTAAAGATGCATGCAATAGATAAGAGGTAGATCTATAATACTCTCTTTAAAAATTACTTTATCATTTGAAATACTAATAAATAATTCGCTCACAAAACTCGATAATAAAGTAGGTGTGTATATATTTAGGTAGTATATGGTAATTATAGTCCAGAATTTAGGTCTTGGTTTTTACAATAGAAGCGAAAAAATGAATGAATGAATTAAAAGATGATAGATAAAAGATCTTGAGGGGATCAATCTAAGAAAAATCTGAAATTTGGGGCTCTTAACTTTTTTTGTCTATATATACACACACAAACCTTTCTATATACAAAGATTTCTACAATTTAATCAATAATATAATTTATTAATACTCATCTGATCTTAAATACCGCAAGGTTTAGGCTAATGAGTTTGTTTATAATTAAGTGATGTTTTAGATATTTTTTTTATATTTTTTCCTCTTTTACCTTTATCCAAATCATATAACATGAGCAAATTGGATCCTTACAATATGTACAAGCAGAGCCGATCTTGGGGTGGTGCATCTTGATCCAGTGCCATCGCACAGGCCCCACCCTAGAAGAGGGCCCTTTTTTTAGTTATATATTATTTATATTTTTTATATATATTATTATGTTATTAAATATTTCAATAATATATTCAGTCGAGTTGGTGTTGAATTCGTGCTAAGTTTTTAATTTTAATATGATTGTGTGTTTTTAATTTTAATTTTAATTCGAACCTTCAAAGCCCTTCAAATCATAGAATCGACTTTGATTCGAAAATATCGGTACTAGATTAGAGTAAAAATTTGCCAAAATTTATTGATTTTGATAAATTGGATAAATAATAAACAAGACTAAATTTAAAAAAAAAAACCTATGTAAAGCCGAGTTCACAGTGAACTCAATTTTTTAATATCATTGTTATGCATAAAAATTATCATTGTTATGTACAAAATTATTATATATTATTATGCACAAAAATTATCATTGTTTAAAAAATAAAACAACTTTTAAACAATGATAGTTTTTGTGCATAACAGTGATAGTGTTCATGCATCAGTGTTACTTATTTCTTATACACAAGTTGCGTACTTGCACCTTGTAACTAGTGCACAATAAATACTATTCAATTAAAATAATTAATATTGTCCAATAAAAATAATTATATTTAAACTTTTAAATACACACTTAATTTGCATGACGTATTTGGTGCATACAAAATTTTTTCTATAGACAAAATCATGGTACCATATTAGAGTTATTATGACGTAATTTTATTAGTTTATATATATTGGTTAAATAATAAACACACTCATGATAAAATGAAAATATTACCTTAACTTCAATAATTATAATCTCATTTGAATTGCCAGAATTACAATTAATATTTTTATGAATTGATTTTAGAAGATTTGAATTTTAAGAATGGTAATATTTGTAGATAGCACGACCCAACCCAGCTCAGCCTAGCACACGAGCTAAATGATGTTCTTGGCGGGGTTGGGCTGAACAAACTCTCATTGAACCTTTAACAATGTAGCTTAGTCTAGCTTAGTCCAATGCCCAATTTTTCTTTTATTAGAAATATATATGTGAGTTAAATTTAATCTGTCATAGTATAAGTTTCTCCTTTTTTTTTTCATCCATCCCACAATAAGTTTACTGTTTCTATAAATGGAAAAAGTAAATTCATAATTTTTATCTCCACTTTTCACACAATATTACAAAAAACGCCACACACTACTTCACTCATTACTTCATATACCTTTTTTCTCTCTCCCAATATCGAAAACTACCCTTATTATTTTTTAAACAAAACAACAAAGAGAAACAAGAAACTTATACCGGAACGGAGGGAGTATTTTAAATAAAAAATAGTTTGATAGTTAGATTAATCAGAGTTAAATACCACAAAAATTTGTTATAGTCATCTGAATTCCGAGATAATACAAGAAATTGAGGGAAAATCAATATTTTTCTCACACACAAGAATTTAGGCCTCTATTTTTATAGTTTAGTCTATATTTACCTTTGAATTGACTGAGTTAGCCCATCGAGTTGGACTCGGAATACCGACTCTAAATATTTTGTAGGGTTTGAAAGAAAAGGAGATATTATTTAAATTATAAGTTATTTGTATTAATTATTAATTAAATTAATAGGACGTGTGACTAGAACTGTAAAAAATGGGTTAGACCCCTTCGGTTCCCCAAACCCACTTAGAGGAAAAGTTGGGTTATCCATTTAAAAGCCCATATGAAGACGGGCCTCAACAGAAAAACCTACGGATGGCCAACCCAAAGGCTTTTCAATTTTTTCCAATTATTTCCCAATTACTGTTATATTGTGTATTCATATTTTTTTACATTGTGTATTCATATTTTTTTACGAACAAGCCAAAATTTATTATTGAGAGTATTAGGGGTACTCAACCCTTACAATGAATAAAAAATAGTTTGCAACAAAACTAGACAAGAATACAACAAGCCCTCCACTACAAGTTATTCATATTTATTATTGTTTCTATAATATATAATCACTTTGTTTCAATTATTTATGCTAATTTTATTTTTAAAGATGTCTCAATTATATAAGTATGTTTTTAATATTTTTTTAATTTGTTTACTCGTATAATCCTATATTTAAATAAAAATGAAAAATATAACACTAATTAAATAGGGTATCTCTTCTACCCATTTTTTTCATTATTTAATAAAATTTCCCTTAAAAAAAATAAATAAAAAATTCATGTGTAGTTATAATTAAAATATTGTATTTGTAATCATGTGCCGTCCACATTATACTTGTTTAATCACTTTACTTGAATTACACTAATGTGTTACTACTTAGTACTTACACACCGAAATTAATTCCATAAGTTTGGTAATTAACCAATATGAGACAAGACTTAAAAATTCTTTCACATTCCAAACATTTCAGCGCAAAATTAATGTGTTACAAAGATCCTATTATTATTATTGGGACTGCTTCAACCAATTTCTTCAAACAGAAAGAGATGAGAATTACACGACTCCATAGTGTAATGATAAATCAGTCAAACCAGAGAAAAATTTCATTGACCCGATCAAGGATACGGAAGGGAGCGTCGTAGGCGACCAAGGTGGATAGATCAAGATCAGCGGCCTTTTGGTAAGGGGTACCTTGGAGACTTTTCTTGAGGGCAGCAATTTGTATGGGGATAACGACGTCTGTAATGAAACCGCTGAACCTCCTAACAGCGACGTATTTATGTGTGGGCAATTTATCCACCGTTACTTGAGTGTTAACAGGTGTAGGTACATTGCTCTGGTATTGTGTGGGAACTCTTAAGTGCATGCTGTAGGTTGAATTGCGAATGTCCACCAAACAAGGCACTGTCATCTTCAATGTCACATGTGCACTATTGTTGCCCTTGAAGTAATCCGATAGACTGCAACATTAACACATTTCATGTCAATTATTATATATAAAATTAATTAGAACACATAATTTAATTTGTTTGAAATTGTAAATTACTTACATATAATAGCTTTTTCTAGCAGCCACCTTGTATGAATCTGAGGGGATCTTGGGGGATGAAACCCATTGAGCGTTTTCGTAGCTTCTGATTTCAAAGTCGGGCTGAGAGTGAACGACACTGTATTTAGCGCATTCCTGTTTAGCACACCTTGGTGCCGGCTTATATCCCTGTCCTTTGCATTCTGATACAACAATGTATATCACAAATGTTACCAAACACAATGCAGCTTTTCTTGTTGAAAACATTTTCAATTCCTTCTCACAAAATTAAGCACACGATATATATAAATAAATTTTTAATTATAATATCAAGCATATTTGTGGACTATATATATAGGAACTTAGGAAGGCCGGCATCCCAACATTAATATGGAATGGAATATGCCCATTATCTTTTAAAGGCAAGTTCTAATTAAATCAGATTTAAATACTATATTCCGATTCCAATTGCCACAAACTGAGAACGGCATGCAGACATTAATATTGATTACCAATTATCTCTCCCATTTTTTGTAATTCCACAAATATTAATTTTAAATTTATCCTTAACTTTTTTTTATTTTTGGAAAGGATTAATTTCATCCTTAATTAGAATATATATCAAAAGACAATTAATTGTTTTCTTTTTCAAGCACCCGCCCCGCCCCGCCCCGTCTGTCACATTCCTAATTAGAATTAATGAGTGCCTCATACAATTATCCCCTATATATTATTTACAAATTCTATAAACCCTCATATTATTGCAGGTGGAAGAAAATGTATTTTAAAATTTTACATGATATATACTTCAAATATTTATTTGATTAGACTCGATTCAATTCAATTATAATTATATTTTTTATTTTTTAATATTATACATACATATATATATATATATATTATCTTCTTTAAAAAAAACTTGTAAATTGTATATATAATATAATGCATTTACAGTTACTGTTAATTCAATTAAATTTAAAACTATTAAAAAAAGAGATACATATTACATTACATAAGAAATAGAAAAATATAAATTGGTTGAACTTAATGATTCTTCTACTATATGAAGTGCTAATTTTAATTTACCTTAAAAAGATGCAGACATTAAATAGGATGGTTGAGATTTGGATAGAAATTAGAGAACTATGGTACCTAAAATTGGAATTTTATTTTATGACCATAATTTTAGGGGTTGGCAAAGCATGAACAGTAACTTTTCAAACTGGTAAAATAAGGACCGTAGTTTTAGAAAATAGCAATTTCAGGCCAAATTAGCCCGAATAACCCTAATTTGAGCCCAAATTTGGGTAATATAGTCTAATTTGGCCCAAAATTGCTACTTTTTAAAGTTAAGGTCCTTAGTTTGCCATCCCAAAAAGTCATGGTCCTTGTTTTTCCAATTCATCCTTAAAGAAATACTCCCATAGTAACACACATAAATGTGTAAAAAAGAGTGATGATTTATTTATTTTAGCAAAAAAATCTATTGTACGAAGGACCACATTATTAAAAGTTAATATAAAATGAGAACATCTGTTGTTGTTGTTGGAAAATTCAGATAAAAGTTTAGGTTTGTAGGAAATAGAGATAAGAAAAATAAATTCGTATTTAACTAATCTTTCTCAATCTTGACTTTGGCCATCTTTTATCTTTTTTTAATATGAAATTTCTATATCATTGTCAAAATTAGAGATAATTTTTTCTTTCGCAAATTTTAATAACACTGAAAGTGTCATTATAGTTTTCTTTATGCTTATCAGATTATTAGATGTAAAATAAGAATGTGCAAAACAAAAATCTTTAAAGCAACAAAAAATTTAGGCATCTTGTATGGAATACAGATATACAAATAACATAAAGCTTTTGATTTCGAATTTTTGGTAGACGTTGTCTTTGATAGTCTTCATACGATTTAACACAGGTATTTGACATTCTTCATTAGATAAAACATACATTCGGAGATTAAAAATCTTATATGAAAACAAATATAAAGAAAATAATATATTATACCTTAAATAAAATAGTTCTACAATTTTAGTGATATTACTTGCAAAAAGATCATTAAACCAATAAAAAATTGTGTAGCAATCAAATAAATCAACATGAACTATAAGCACTGCAGTTTTAGTTAGTATTACCTATAAAATAAACCATTAAACCAACATAAATTGTGTAGCAATTAAATAAATTAATATGACATTAAGAATTATATATGGTGAATAATTATCTTACCAGATCATTATATGTAAAATAAGAACTTGTAAGACATAAATCCTCAAAGCAACAAAAAAAGTATTATCTCACAAATACAAATATTAAAAAAAATCATATAGTATACTTTAAGTAAAATAGATCTGCGATTTGAGTAAGTATTATTTGCAACATAAATCATTAAATCAACACAAATTGTGTAGCAAATAAATCAATATGGACTATAATATTTATATAAAGTGAAGAATTATCTCACCAAATCATTAGATGCAAAATAAAAACCTACAAGATAAAAATCCTGCGAAATAAAAAATCGAACATCAAAAGCCAAAAAAAAAAATCCTGCAAAACAAAATGATTTCGAATTTTTTGTAAGACGATGTCTTCGATAATCTTCATGCGAATTAACATAGGTATTTGACATTCTTCATCAGATATAATATACGTACGTAGATTAAGAATCTTGTATGAAATATAAATATATATATATATATATATAAAATCATATAATTATACTTAAATAAAATAGATATACAATTTTAGTAAGTACTATTTGCAACAGAAATAATTAAACCAACACAAATTGTGTAGCAAATAAATCAATATGAACTATAAGATATATATATAGTGAAGAATTATATCATCAAATCATTAGATGCAAAATAAAATCTGCAATATAAAAAATCGAACATCAAAAAGCAAAAAAAAAATCCAAAAAAAAAAAAGGCAAAACGGAAAATCAAACATCAAAAACAAAAGAAAAAGTAAAAATCTTATAAAACAAAAAATCTAACATCAAGCATAAAAAATATCCTGTGAATAAATAGAAGAAAGAGACACAAGGAAGGGTAGAACCAAAAAAATGAGAATTACAAAACTAGAAGTAGACAAAAGAAGAGAATGTGATAATGCTTATAAAATTAAAATCTATAGAACTAAGAATTTAACATATAAGGTTGATATTCTTCTTTTTTTTTAAAGAAAAAATTAAGATTTATTTTCCAATTTAACATTAGTGTATGTTGAAATATTCTACATATTTTTTCCAAATTTTTTTCTCAATCCATTATAATTTATTAATATTTATTCTATACATATTTATTTCAAATATTTTTTTCAATCCATTATAATTTATTCAAAATATTTATTTTCCAATTTAATATTAGATTTTGTGAAAATATAGTACATATTTTTTTAAAGATTTTTCTCGATCCATTATTATTTGTTAATATTTTTTTCAAAATTCATTTCTCAATTTGATAATAAAGCATACACATATATATATATATATATATATATATATAATGATGCAATAGTTATTGATATCCTAATTAATGAAAATTTATTCGAATTAGTGATAAGAATATAAAAATAACAATTATATATTGAATAATTAATGGAGAATAAAGCCATAAATAATGAATGAATAAAAATATAAGATTAATGAAAATGGAAAAAATAATTTTGGAGCATTAACTTTTTTATATCGAGCAAATGGTGACTCGAATCCATAACCTCACGATGTGCTCTAACCGCTTGAGCTATTCCATTTCTTCATTTTGAAGCATTAATTACATTTGACACTTGAAACACAATCAAATCCATGTGTACTTACATTACATCGTGCAAATGGCACCTAAACGGGACCTAATGTAAGGCTAGCATACACTTAAGAAAGAAAAAAAAATTACATCCTTTCTTGTCTATTGTTGAATAGAATGATTTTATAATAGGACCGAACCGATCGGTTGATCTGAGAATCGATCTTGGAACCGATCCAATTACTCCTTAAAAATCATTTTAGGGGTTGAACCTGTCAAAATCGGTCAAGCCAGAAAAAAATAGAAAATATTGGTTCGATCGTTTTTTCTTAAATTTGTAATTATTAATTTTAATTACGGGTCATTTTTTCACTAATCTTCCTTGCAGGTAAGGATCACCTCCACCCCTTTTATATTGCTCTATGTCACATTTTTTCTAATATTTACTGAATGTGAGACAAAAAAAAATAAAAAAAGAGGTCCATCTCTTCCTCTTTTATTTTTTTGAAACAACAATATATTAAGAAAGAGTACTAGGGATATTCAACCCTTACAAAAAATTATAAAGAATTTACAAAGACTAATACAGAACAACTTACCCAGCTATCAAGAATCAACCAACAATCAACCTTCGAGACAAATTAGCGGGTTCGACATCCAGTCATTAAGAGAGTAATATTTGGACATCTTCCCTCTTATCCTAAACCGGGATTTAAATCAAAAAGGTCCCGTAACTTTGCACCTTTATTGAAAAGGTCTCGTATATATCACTTGTTTCAATTTAGTCCCGTATGTATTCAATTTGTGCCGATTTAGTCCAAAATCGCCGGAGACCAGTCAAACCAGCCAAAAACGACGTCATTTTTGGCGCGTGTGATACATGCGCCCCTAATTTGGGACTAAATCGGCGCGTGATACAGTGTTTCCCGATCGAAATTAGGGGCGTGTGTATCACACGCCCCAAAAACGACGTCGTTTTGGGATAGTTTGACCGGTCTCCGGCGATTTGGGACTAAATCGGCACAAATTGAAAACATACGGGACTAAATTGAAACATGTGATATATACGGGACCTTTTCAATAAAGGTGCAAAATTACGGGACCATTTTGATTTAAATCCCTCCTAAACCAGTTCCAAAGTTCTAGTAACAAATAAATCAAAATACTCATCAACACAAGGTATCAAATTACAGAAGATAACTTGATTCCTAACTTTCCAAATATTCCAAATCATACGAAACCAAAGACTATTCCAATGTTTGACACTGACCTTTCGAGGCTTGAAGCTTTCATGAACCAAGAAGCATACTTCCGCCGTATTTGAACCCACTGTTGTGATGTCGGTCCGGTTCTTAAATCTCATCCACAAATCATATGTGAAGTTACATTTCAAAAACAAGTATGCTTCGGACTCGGTGTAAGCTGAACACAACAGACACAAGTTATTGCCGAGGTCGACACTGTTGGGGTTATACTGTAAAATATGTTTTTTACTTTATATATAACCTGACTAAATTTCTTATTTATTTACTGAAATAATTTTTTATCACTGTTTGATTAAATATGATTGAATGTTATGTATATTTACTGCATACCTGTTCATTAAACAGTACATGTTACATTGTAGTTAATGTGGTGATATCAGATCACAAAAGATCACATTAACAAATCCTTGTAACTAAGTGAAAAATTTCACAACCTAGATGGAAATGAACAATCCATCATGAAAGGTTGAAGTGTAAGGCCCAGATTAACTTGTCTTGACCAAGAGATTACACTAATGCATTATGATGCGATGAATAGGACCTACAGGAGGATAATTTCTTCAGTACTAAACATGGAAGAATTAGACCTTAGTGTTTCGTTATTTCTTAATCTCCGTCCATTAAATTGGATCGTGTGAAACTAATAACTATTTCTTTGACTTATGTTGGGTAGAGAGTCATTGTGACTCGATACTTTATATATTGGGCAATATTATTAGTTACACGACGATTGCTAAGATATAATACGGAGAATCGTGTGCAAGTACATCTTCCGTGATTTGTCCCCTTGGGAAGCTCAGAAGGTTTATCATACCACATCTTGCAAGTGGAATTAATTTCTGGTATGGATAATAATGTTGAGTCATTCTTCAACCAAAGATAAAAGATATTAATTAATAATAAGCTTTTCAGTGGCTTGAATTTTATTAATGGACTAATATAATCTTAAACAGGGGAAATAATAACCGGGAGCCATATTACAATAATATGGGTTAAGATGAATAGTGCAATATTAATTATGTAGTGGGATTAATTAATATTTATGGGCTTGAATAATATTGTGGCTCAATATTGGTAATTCAAAGTCCATTGGAAGGTCCAATCTCAATTCTCCTAAAGGCCCCTTTAGTATCCCAAAGATAAAGTCCAATAACTGAAAAATGTGCTTAAAATAAAAGAGATATTGTTGCCTTATTTTTTCCAATATTTCGAAAATAATGAAGAGGAGATAGGAAAGATTTTATTGATTTTCTTGGAAAGGTTTTTATTGAATAAGTATTCTTGAGATACAAGTTTATCCCATAAATTCAAGAAAAGTCAAATATTCTTTTTCTTCCTTTTAATTGCATAATTTTCAAAATTATAGAGTATTGGGGAAAGAAAAGATATTTTGTGATTATTATGAAAATAGAATATATGAGATCTATTCAAGATTGTGTCTTGTGAAGATACAAAGAAATTTTCTAACCCTAATTGGTCACAAAGTTTTCGCCTCTTAAGACCTCTATATATAGGGGATGAATTTTTCATCCCCAACACAATTCCATGTGTTGGAAAAATTAGAAATCCACAAAAGTGGTGGAATTTTTTTTCTTTTTTCCTTTTCGTTAATTGTTCGTGAGCTTCCTACCACCGGATTGTTGAACAAGGACGTGAGAATATGAAAGAAGGACTTTTAGGTGTGTTCGTCGAACCGTTGCTCATCTGTCTCCGTTTGATTCACCAAAAGGTACGCCTTACGTAACTCCTAGAAATCCGCATGTGTAGGATTTATGTGGCTTTATTATATGCATGATATGTTGTTGCTATTCAATTGTTATTTGAATTAATATATGATTAATTCATGCTAGTAGTAATTAGATAATTTAAATTTGTAGTTAAATTGCACCTCGAATAGATCCGGGCACCCTATTTCCCAACAACCGGTATCAGAGCCATGGTTTTTGGCTTTGTAATTTAGATTGTAATTTAAATTATTGTTCATTAAATTTTGAAAATTGGATAGTAGAATTGTTAGATCTTTTTTGCAGGTATCCAATTGTCATGGTAATTTAATGTTTATTTAATTCATGCGTATGATTGTTTGGTTTTCAATTAGACTCCTTCGATTCATTTTTCTCGTGAGAAAATCCACGTTAAATAAATTATAACCGGATCGAAGATGAAGACGAGGATTAAAGTCGGGACACGAAAATCGGACGCAGGTAGCGTGCATCGCGCAAAACGTGCCAAGGGAGACACACGCGTGATGCGGACGCTGGCGCGCATGGGTGCGCGCATGGCAAGGAGATGGACGCGCGCAGGGATAGGGCGATGGTATTTGGGCGTCGCGATCGAGTTTTCGGATGTTCGCGGATCTGGCGGGCGAGGCACGATCGTTGGTCGGCCGTACGCGCGCGCCGATCTTGCCGAGAAGTTCTGGCCAGCCGACGCGCGTTGTCATTGGGCTCATACAAGACGGGCGCCGACCGATACGGCCGGGCCGGTTGCAAGGCGTGCATCCCGGACCGCGAGTTGATCGGTACACGAGACGTGAATATATATTTTTGAAGATCGAGTAGGAGGAATTGAAGACGATGATTTCTCAAATTCAAGACAAAAATTTAAACCGTGACAATTGGATATATGAGCCCAATGTGTTTATTTTTATGTTGATGCTTTGTTATTTTCTTGTGCTTGTATTTAATTTGTTTAAATATGTTTGCATGAGGATTCATGATGCATGAAAAATCTCATTTTTCAAAAATTATTAAGTATGCTTAAATAATTAATTGACAATTTTATTACGGATAATAAAATTGGATTAATTTTGACCTCCATGATTTATTTATTTGTGAATACCTTTGGAAAAATTCCCCTAAAGGAAAAGAAAGCTTTCACATGAATAAATTCTCAAAAAGATGATTGTGAATTATTATTAGTGGCGACGATGACCCTCCCAAAAGGCTCGTTCAAAACAAAATAATAATTCTGTATTTAATCATGATTATTATTTAGGTATAAAATTGATATGCATATACTTCGCCGAAGTCCCTGTCAATTTTATATTGGTCAAGTGGAAGCCAACTATTAATTTTTTTTGGAATTAAAGGTTCCTAATTGCTCTTGTTTGTAACCTGCTTAAATGTGTTTTAAATGATGACCCACATGTGGCTCATTTACAATGTTTTAAGATGTTGGCTGATGCATGTTCATATTCTTTTCGGGATTTCAATATGATTCATGTAATCGAATTATGTGATAATTTTTGTGTTATTGATGCAAAATGTATATTTATTTTCAGTATCATCATGTCACAATCTTTTAACCCACTGAAATATATGCTCAAATAACATCAACTTACTGGTGAAAAGTATATTACTTGGAAACGTAATATTAATTTTGTCCTATCTGCACAAGAACACAGTTGGGTTCTTGGCGTACCCAAGCCTAACAAGCCTACTGAGGGATCAACCAATGCGGAAAAATCTATGTATGGTATCTGGGAGCGTGCCAACGAACCTATGAAATGTATAATCTTGACTTCTTTGTTTGATGATTTAAGATACATTCATGAAGATGTTGAATCTGCTGCGGAAATCATGCATAGTCTTGAAGAAATGTTTTTAATAGAAAACCGCATGATCAATCAATTTAAAAATGATGGCGTGGGGAGGCTAAAAATGACGGAAGGAACACCCGAAAGGGATCATGTTCTCAAGGTCAAGCGTCATTTTGACAAGCTTGCTTATCTTGGTACTAAGTATTGTATTGGGGCTCAGATCGATTTCTTGTTCCTAACTCTTCCAAAATGTTTCGATGAGTTTTATTGTAGTTTTGTGATGAGCGATCACATGTTCACTGTGGATACTGTACAAGAAGTTTTGGAGGCAATAGAGAAATATTTGGGACTAGAGGATGAAGCATTGGTGACTGAAAGTCTTCTCTCAAACCTAGGCCAATGGAAGACAAGGTTGAAGAGGAGGCAAGAAGTCAAAACCAAAGCGACCCCGCTACTAAGAAAAGTAAAAAAAAGACAGTCAAATGGTTGGGCGTCAAGAGGAATCCAAAGGGGAAGTGTTTCAACTACGGGAAAAAAGGACACTGGAGGGATGCCTGTTCCAATCCCAAGCAGAATGGAAAGAAAGGTAATTCTCAAACATTAGTTGTTGAAACTTGTTTAGCGGCGTATGCTACCCATTCATGGGTAGTGGATATGGGATCCATTGATCATGTTTGTTTCACTTTACAGGGGTTCAAATGGACCCGACAACTAGGTGTAAGTGAGATCCTAATCACGCTAGGCGACGCTACGAGAGTGGCGGCTGAAGTAGTGGGAGTAGTGAAGCTGTTTTTTTAAGACAAAATTTTAGTTTTAAAAGATGTTCTTTACGTTCCCTATTTTAGAAAGAACCTTGTTTCGGTTTCTAAACTATTTATGGATCGATATTCAGTTACTTTTTCTAAACATGTTTCGATTTTTCAAAATAATCTGCTTATCTGTCATGGAACGTTGTCAAACAATCTTTACACTTTAATTGTTCACACCACACACAAAATGCATCCTATAACACATCGACTGTTTCTAGCACTAAAAGAAAACGTTCAATCAACGTGAACGAGACACTTCTTAGCATCTAAGATTAGGTCATATTAATCCGAATAGGATCTAAAGGTTGGTCCAAGATGGTTCATTGGTGTCTCTCCAGGTTGAACCATTTCCAACCTACGAATCATGTTTGGAGGGTAAAATGACCAAGTGAGCATTTGGAGCCAAGGGGCTTAGAGCTAAAGAAGTGTTAGAAATAGTTCACACTGACGTGTGTGGTCCAATGCAAATCAAAGCTAGAGGCGCTACGATTATTTCGTTACTTTTATCGATGATTACTCACGCTATGGGTACGTTTTCCTAATGAAGCATAAATCTAAGACCTTTGATAAATTCAAAGAATTTAAAGCTCAAGTAGAGAATCATAAGGAAAAGAGTATCAAGTTTCTACGATCTGATCATGGAGGCGAATACCTCAGCGATGAATTTTTGAACTACCTGTCAGACGAAGGGATTGCATCCCAGTTAACTGCACCCAGAACCCCTCAACAGAACGAGGTTGCAGAACGAAGAAACTGAACACTTTTAGAAATGGTCAGATCAATGATGAGTTATGCAGATTTACCAAAATCGTTCTGGGGTCACGCCTTGGAAACAACGGCTTACATTCTAAACTTAGTGCCATCCAAATCGGTTCCCAAAATACCTAGAGAATTGTGGACCGGGCGCAAGCCCAGTTCAAGACACATGAGGATCTGGGGGTGTCCAGAATATTTGTTGGACAAGGAAGCCGGCAAGTTGGATGCACGTTCGAAATTAAGGCTATTTATAGGGTATCCCGAGGGAACAAAGGGATGCATGTTCTATGGTCCCGAAGATCAAAAGGTCGTAATAAGTACGCACTTTAGATTTTTGAAAGAAGACTATATGAACAATAGAAAGCCTAGAAGTGAGATTACATTAGATGAGTTAAGAGAGGCAACTCTAGCGCCAATAGTACAAGTCGATACACTAAGCGAAACACTTACACAACCGGAATCATGTTGCAGTGGGAGGGTTGTCAAACAACCCGAGCGATTCATGGGGATAGGAGAGTCCTCGGACTTGATCCCCGATGACATTGAATCAAACCCCTGAACTTATGACGAGGCGATCCAAGACAAGGATGCAGATTCTTGGCAAACTGCAATGGAAGCCGAAATGGGTTCAATGGATCACAATAAAGTGACTAGTCGAACCAAAAAAATCCATTGGGTGCAAGTTGGTATACATTAGAGAAAGAGGATCGGACGGTAAGGTGGAAACCTTCAAAGCAAGACTCGTGGCAAAAGGGTACACTCAGAAAGAAGGGATCAATTATGAGAAAACCTTTTCACCCGTAGTCATGCTCAAGTTCATCCATATTCTCTTGTCGATTGCTGTGCATCTAGACTTTGAGATCTGACAAATGGATGTCAAGATGGCTTTCCTTAATGGAAGTTTTGACGAGGAAATCTATATGCAACAACCCGAAGGCTTCATTGAAAAAGGCCAAGAGTATCTGGTTTGCAAGCTAAGGAAGTCCATTTATGGACTGAAGCAAGCATCCCGTGCTTGGAATCAATGTTTTGATCAGGTCATAAAATCCTATAGTTTTGATCAAAATAATTTCGAGAGTTGTATTTATAATAAAACACGTCAAAACTGCATTGGTGTTTCTAGTATTATACGTAGACGACACTCTGCTCATCGGGAATGATATAAAGATGTTATCAGACGCAAGGGCATGACTGTCAAAACAGTTTGATATGAAGGACTTGGGAGAAGCTGGTCATATCCTAGGGATTAAGATCACTCGAGATCGCAGGAAAATGATGATCGGCCTCTCACAAGCTTCATACATAGACACTGTCTTGAAGCGATTCAACATGCAAGATTCCAAGAAAGACTTTGTACCTTTCAGACACAGAATCCATCTATCTAAAGAAATGTGTCCCAAAACACAAAAGGAGATAGATGACATGAAGGGCATTCCTTATGCTTCAGCTGTAGGAAGCCTAATGTATGCAATGTTGTGCACGAGACCGGATATCTGCTTTGCCGTAGGCATGGTGGCAAAATATCAAAGTAACCCTGGGAAAGAGCATTGGAATGCAGTTAAAAACATTCTGAAGTATCTAAAATGGACACGGGACAGAATGTTGGTTTATCAGTCAGACAGTCTAATCCCCATCGGTTACACGGATTCAGATTTCCAATCGGACTTAGATTCCAGAAAGTCTACCTCGGGTAGATTCCTCGAGTTGTTAATCTCTCAACTCAGAGTTTGTAGGGCATCTAGTAGCCCCTCAACCAGAGCCACTTAAGTTATATCTGGATAGATCCACATGTCGTTTGATGCGCACATGTGGTACTACAATTGCCCCCCAGGTTTCTGCTCGGGTGGTTGCTCGGGGTGCAAACTGGTCTCTAGGCGATGATGTTTGGTTAAGATTTTTGTGGCGTGCGTGTCACACGTGATTGCTTCGAATCCTGCATTCTGCGCCCTGAAACGACGCAGAGCTGGCGTAGAGTGGTTGGTAATGATTATTCATGTCTATGACGCACATATTTGAATCAACACGACTGAGCTGACGAGCTCGCGTGTCCTCGATTTCTGAATATTTTCGGTTTGACCCCCAAAAATATTTCATTAAATTGTGCTTAGGTCCCTATGCCTTTTTCTCTAAAGTAGGGCTTCAATAGCCCCAATGGCGGAGCCAGAAAATTCGTCAAGGGGGGCCCAAGGTCTCATGTACACTCAGGTGCATCGTGCACTCATAGTGCATTTTAGGATTGTGCGAGTTGTTATACAGAAAAGTAGAATTTATATACATGGAACCGTGCAATTATTTTTTCATATTAATAGTTGCACGATTCAGCGTAAATAAGTTACATTTTTAAGTATAACAAGTCACACGTTTCTAAAATACACTACGAGTGCACGGTGCACATGAAAAAAAAGACACACTTTGAAATTTAAATAATAAAATACAGTGTTTAGGACTTGGACACTAACACATTTATCTTTTAAGGTCACTCTTATATCACTTGGCCACAAAGTAAATTAATGATTTATACTATACACTAATATATATATTAAATTTTTAAATGGCCAGGGGGGCCCATTGACCCCCTTGACCCCATAGTGGCTCCGCCACTGAATAGCCCCTTTACATATTTCACGTTCGCACTCATATTTTCCTCCGCAAACGTCTTTTCGGCGATCATGTCTGTTTTTTTCTGGCAACTGCTCCGTGTGTTTGTTGTGGTAAGAAAACTTCTGATTCTTTTCTTTGCTTGTTTTTTTCTCTTCTATGAGTTCGATTTATACACAAAATTACGCTTTTGACCTCATAGTCCAAAGGTATATATAGCTATTGTTTTTCAGTGTAAAAGGTATCATTCATTCACTATTCACTTTCATCAGCTTTAATACATTCTCTCTCTCAAAAATACATACTAACTTGAGAATCGGAGGGCTATCGCCAGAACCCCTTCCGGCTCGGTATTTTAAGGACAGTAACTTAGGGGGGTTTGTGTTTTAAAGACAATAATTTTACGGGCTTGGGAATGTAGGACAATACATTTTAAACCTTGTAAATATAGGACAATATGGTTTAAAATTTGTAAATATAGGACAATATGTTTTAAAAATTTGTAAATGTAGGACAATCGAGCTCGAATCTCACATGATATTTCAGTCCGGTTTGGGCTTATTCAGACTCAATTGTCCTACATTTACATATTTTAAAATATATTGTCCTATATTTACAAATTTTAAAACATATTGTCCTACATTTCCAAGTCCGTAAAGTTATTGTCCGTAAAACATAATCCCCCTAAAACTATTGTCCTAGAAAAACATTTTTCCCCAATCGGAGGTGTTCGTATCCGATCAGACGTGGTTTTCTTGATAGTTTTTAGGTGTTATTTGGAGAATTGATAATAGGTATAACTCTTTTATTTATTATTTTAAATATTTGTTAATGTGGGTGTCTATGAGTCCACATCAAGACAAATTTTAATTGGCACTCAATATTAATATCGAGTATCAACAATATTACAAGAATTCAGTTGATGATCAAGAATGATAATGTAAATAATCAATTGTAGTCTTGATAGTAATTTTTGAAGTTAGTAAATATGTTTTTTTTAATACAAATGAAAAATTGCCTGTTAAGTTTCAAATGGGATAATTTCCAATTATTTTATGTTTCAGTATGACAATAAATAAAAGTTAATGTCAAATGTTGTGATAGAGAGTGCTTACCTTCCAAAGCCCATTTTTACACACAACCAGTTATATGTTGTAGTCTCAAAAGTCAAAAGCAAAAGTGGATTGAAAATATTATGTCTTGATTCTGATAGAAAACCATATAGGTGTACAACAAATGTGGTCTACAATTTTTTTTAAGAAATTCGTAATTATAAATAATTCATTTTTAGTGAAATTTAATATGTTAATTTAATAACATTTTACGTAATTGTCGAATAATTCAAGTTAAAATTAATCATATTGATCATTCACTTACAATTACAATTTATTAATAATATTCACAATAAATTAAGTTTAGTTCGTATTTTAAAATTACAAAATATTTAAATAAATGAAAAAATATAATTTGTTTAATAATATCAAATTTATTTAATACTGCGTAATACACGTGTATGTGTACTAGTATATATATATATATATTGTTGTATAATGACTTTTTAAAAATTTATGTGAAATATTCTTTAAAAAAAAAAGGATGATGGAGATAGTTGACTAGTACTACAACATATAACTATTATCTATCTATTAGATTGGGTTACGTGAATTTGACCACACACTTTGGACAGTTTCTATCTCAATTTTGCCAGGTGTCAAACAAAACAGCCTTCAATCAAATTGATACGTGTGTGTTCCCATCTCTATGTATTTCATTTTCCCCTTTATTTCCGTTGACGAAAACGTTTGATCCCAAATTAAGCGTTTTATTGGGCGCCGCTGATTGGTCTTTTCTCAAGTTTCAGGTACAAATTATACAAAAAACCAACATTATGATTTCTTGTTTGATTTATCTTATCTTTGGGGATTCTTGTTTTTCTTGATTTGGGCTCTCGGGTTGTACTATAACTTTATGGTGTTTCTCGTTCAACCTAGAATTGACATACTGTGAATCTATTCTGGAGTACTAGTTTTTATTGCTCTTGTGTATTTCACTTGAGTGTGTATTGTGAAAATTTATAATTCCTCATCTAGATTGAAGAGCATATATTGTTTATCATTTTCTTTTAGTTGCTCGGAATTTCAGTTTGTGGATTACGGGATTATAGAGCACATTGACCGATTAAATTTCAGATTAAATAATAAGTGGAGAAAAAAAGTTTTTTGGTCCCATAATTTATGCACTGTTCATTTTTCGTCCCAAAAAAATTTAATGTCCAATTTTAGTCTCACAACTAAATGGATTGTCCAATTTTGGTCCCATTTTCACCGAAAAATTGAAAAAAACGTCGTTTTCAATCTCATGCAAGTCACGTACCGGTAAAATATAGTTGTTCTTAAATTTACAGATTGTAAATTTTAGTTTTTATTATATTTATTGGATCATTTACAAATGTATAGTTTAATTGATTGAAAAACGTAAAAATAAAAAAAAGAAATAAATAGTCAGCGTTCACGTCATCGAGGATATAGAGAACCCCCAAATTTTACCAGCACGTGACTTACACGTCATCAAAACAGCGTTATTCACGATTTTTCGACAAAAATGGGACCAAAATTGGACAATCAATTTATTATGGGACCAAAATTGAACAGTTAAATTTTTTGGGATGAAAAATTGACAGTAAATAAGTTATGGGGCCAAAAATCTTTTTTCCTCGTTAATAATATCACAAATATTCATAAGGAATTATCAGCAATACCACAAGTAATAATAAACAATATAATTAGCATAAATCAACAATAAAACAAATAATTTTCTATTTTGATCAGGCAAATGGTAATTTCATCTTTTCGTGGCACCAGTAGCGGAAGTGATCTTTCTAACCGCAAAATTTATTTCAAACATCAATAATAAAACAAACAATTATAATCAATATCACCAGGGCCGGTCCTTCTATGAGGTCAACTAACCGAACGATTCAGGTATCAAAATATGTCAAATTTTTAGGGGCCCATTTTTACTAGCAAGTAACCAACAACCTTCGTGGGATTGAAAATAAAATTTTACAATATTATTTAATTAATTTATTAACAGATATATTATTGTCCATGGTCAATGGCGCATGTTTTGCTTATATTTCAAATCTAAACATAATTTTGAAATATTATGCATCGATTTAATAATATTATTTTTTATAATTTTTTTTAAGAAAAATATATAGCAAATCTTGTGTAGATATGATTAACTATAATTATTTATAAAACTTTCAAACAATTTATAGTAAAAATAATTATACATTAAATATGAAAATCTCGTAGATATGATATGATTAGCCATCTGTTTAAAATTCTTCAAACAATTAGATTTTTTTAGAGATTTTGCAAAATATATATTTGGTTGAAATTAAATATTCTTTTAAATAAAGATAATTAATAAATTAATAGTAATTATTTGAAAAAAAATATATATCAATCTCTTGCATAGATATTTAAGCGTGGATCTTTATAATTAATTTTTGACAAAGTCTAGTATGAAAATTTTAATACATGAAAAAACTTTAATTTACAACCAAATTCTGAAATTGGTGAAGGTAAAACAAAATTAAGTGGTTCATGGTTCACTCGGCCCAAGTGGTTCATGGTTCACCCGGCCCGAATAGGTTATAATTTAGGGTTCATTATTTAGTATTTAGGGTGTAGATGGTTGATTTAGGGCAATTTTATAGATTTTCATACATGAAAAATTTTCACACTAGACCTAGTCTTAATTTTTAGGCATGGATTTTTAGAAGTGGATCTTTATAATTAAAGATTTAATTAATTAGATATATTAAAATTTTAATTTAAATAACTTTTAATGAGAATGCAAGATTTTGAAACGAAATATTCAGGTTAAATTGGGCTATTACAGAATTAATGTGGTTTCACCACATAGGCTGAATCACGTTTACCAATATATAGTACTCCCTCCGTCCACCAAATTTATTCCAACTTTCCTTATTTGTTTGTCCACCAAATCTATTCTCATACCTTTTATGAAAATATACACTTTATCTTTGTCCTCCAATCATCACTTAATTACATCTATTTACTTTTTACTTTATTTACTTTTTTCTTAATAGTTGTGCCCAAGAAAGTGAAGCATAGATTTCGTGGACGGAGGGAGGGACTATTAAGATATGTATATATATATATATATTAAAATAATAAATATAAACAAATATTTTAATAACTTATTGGTTAATTTTTATACTCCCTCCGTCCCAAAGTTATTTAACTATTTGCTTTTGATACGGGTTTTATGTAGGAGTTGTTATTTAGTATTTAAAGTGATAAAGTGGCTTTTGGTTGAGGGTATTGTAGTCCTTTCTACTCTATTATTAAAATAAATGACTTTTTGTGGGTAAAAGTAATAACATAAAATGTAATTTTGTGATGTTGGGAGAGGAGAGTTTAAAAGAGTATAGTTATTTTATTGCTTTTTATGGAAATGGGTAAATAACTTTGCGACGGACCTTTTCGAAAAAAATGGTAAATAACTTTGGGATTGAGGGAGTATATTGTATATCATTCATCTGTGTCCAAATTCTTTTAGTTACAAAATCTGATAGTCCCGGTGAAAAACCCATTTTGCGCGTGCGGAAGCAAACATGACATGCGATGCATATAAAAACAGGGGTGAAGGAATGGTGGTTCCAGATTTTTGAGTTTTAAGCTCATGTGTTGTGTTTTGCATATAATCGAATGCATATGACAAGATAAGAACGTAAAGTGTTGGGAGATGAATTTTAATAAAGGTTTATGATTTTGATTAGATCCCAAAACCCCTGAGTATGACATGTTCAGAATGATCTTGATAGTTGAGTCAGGATTCAGTTTTAGAATTGTCAGGATGTTATCTGCAGAATGTATAGTCAGCATATATAGTTCAGGATAGTTCACGAAGACTCGAAGAGATCTTGAGTAAATCAAGACTCAATGAGAAGACTTCGGCACATCGGTCGATAAAAACTACAAAGATCCAGAAGACCCTGAAGACTCAGAAGACCCTGAAGACTCAGAAGACTCTGAAGACACAAAGGTAAAGATCGAAAACTAAAGATCAAGAATATCAAGGCACAAGAATTCTTCAAGACTCAAGAAGGTACTAAATGCTTTCAAGATGAACTGAATGTTCCGAGGAAAATCGAATATATCTATCTCAAGGATCAATATCTTTGAAGATCGCGATTCCTTAGAAAAATAGATATTTGCCAAGACATTCAAATGCGCATAAAAGGAACTAAGTCGGAAGTGTTGTTAAGGTTATATCAAACTCGGGGTTTGTAACCAAAAAAGGAGCCGCTTGAAGGTTTCTACCTTTAATCGGAGACAAAAAAAGTCAAGAGGAAGACAACATCAGACCATACTTCGACACCGACAAAGGATAGGTCTCTGAAAAGGATGTCGGATGTACAAAAGTTCCGCATCGCAAAAAGTGAAGACCTATTTATGAAAGGCTATTGCTTAAAAGTGTTAGGGAGTTTCAAACCCCAAATATAGCCAGTTTCACACCACAAGAGGAACTCACGGTTGTCTCTCCAACGGATAGTTTTCAAGAAAGTGACCTTGGTGTACGCTTATAAATCTTGGTGACCCACACATTTTAAGGTTACGGAAATTTATACATAACTTAAGAGCTCAAGCTTATTCTTATAAAAAGTTAAAGTACTTAAAAATTTAGAATTTCCCAAGTGCTTCGATATTGAAGAGAGCTCACTATACTTAGCCTTAGCTTGATAAGAATTATCCAAAGCTTAGTCGAGATATCCTAACCCTTTGATTACTTTTATTGTAAAGGATATCTCATCCTAGTTGAAACCAACCAAGAAACACCAAACCCTTGGTAAGGTAGTTGGAGTGTGTTTGTTGGTGAAAGAGTTGTAAAGAGTTAGTAAACTTCGGGAGTAGTCGACAAGGAGGAGAAGTTAGTAGCCGGGGGGGTCCGAAAGCTTGTGTGTGATTGAGTAAGTAAACCACGGAGGTAGTCGAAAAGCTCAAGGTCGGGTTGAGTAAAAGAAACCACGTGGAGTAGTCGAAAAACTCAGTACGAAATGAATGCGTAAACTACGATAGTCGAAAAGCCTCGGTTGATAAGTGAATTTCTCCCAAGAGTCGTGGAGAGTGACGAGGAGCTTGAGTCTCGAACCACTATAATTTGCCGTTCTTCTTTATTGCTTTCCTTATCCAGGCTTATCTCGCATTGTCTGATTTTGAAAGCATACTTTTCACTGATATTCGGTTGGAATCAATCAATCGTTGCATGTCAATCGGCTAAAATACTATTTCATAAAGGAAGGTTTTTTTCAAAAAGCTTAAAACGAAGTATAAACTAAGGCCAACCATTTCAGAGACAACCGAAAGTAGGAACAGATAGTTACCAAATCGAACGCACTCTTCTGAGGGTTCGGTAAAGTTAGTTATCTGATCCAAGCAACTCAGGATCTCTCCACACTCAGGACTCCGGTTGGGATTATCCTGAAGTTTCTGAAAGCAGCTCAGGATCACTGCCTCAAGAGACTTTTGACCAGAGCGAACCGCGGCTTTCAGAACCTAATCTTCGTGATTATCGACTCAAAATTTGACCTCGAAGAAAAAAGTTTTAAAAACACCAAACACGTGTATTCCCCCATACACGTGTAAGACTCGTTGCACCGGGACCAACAAGTGGTATCGGAGCAAAGGTTCAACTTGACCCTACTTTGTGTTGACCAAAGTTTTATTTTTTTTCAAAAATACTTGTGGGTCTATCCGAACCCCGATCTTATTTTTGAAACTTTTATTTTCAAGAGATCGGAAAAATGTCTTCTAAAACTTCCCATGTTCTCGGTGGAGAACTATGACCTATGGAGACGAGAATGCAGGCTCATCTCATTCCAAACATGAGCGACATGTGGAGAGTGGTCTCTCGAGGACCATTCCGGTTCTCAGTAGTGAATCCCGGAGAGAATGTAAGATGAGAGAATTGATCCTAGAGTAGAATTTCCTAAGTCTGATGACCAACTGACTCCTGAGGAGAGAAAGTTAGTCAATCTAGACTACATTGCAAAAGACACACTATACAACACAATTGATGATGGTGTGATGGGAATGATCTCTCCGTTGTATCTTCTTAAAGAGATTTGGGATACACTAATTGTTATATGTCAAGGCACGGATCATATAAAAGAAAACAAACTTTCGGTGGCAATTGGAAAGTTTGATAGTTTTGAAATGGATGATGGTGAATCAATAGACAAACCGGAAGTCGATTCACTAAAGATCATGAATGATCTAAATGCACTTGGAAAGAAATACCCACGAGAGAGAAGTTGCATTGAAAATTCTTAGAGGCTGCCTAAGAAATGGGATATTCATGCAAAGGGGTGATTGAAAACACCAAGAATATTAACTCAATGCCTTACCAACAAGTCTTCTCCGAAATGAAAAGCCTATGAATTTGTAATTGATAAGAAATCCAAAAAATTTGACAAAAGATGATTCTTCATCGAAGTAAGAATGTGGCTTTAAAAGCCCAAAGATAAAACTCAGAAACTAGAGAGTCTCGAGAACCCCCATGCCAAAAAAATCGGGATGAGCTTGAGGAAAAGCTAAAGATCGATGGCAAGAAGGTTTGATAGACTCAATAGTAGATTTGGAAAATACAAAAAGCTATTACAGGAACCACAGTACCGAAAGAAACCTCGAGGACATATCAAATGAGAAGAAGAAAAAAGACACGAAAATTTGAAGGATCTTCATCCAAGAGAAAGGACTCCAAGTCCAAAGAAGAAAATGCTCGGGATGATGATGCCAACAGATCTTATAACCGCCGGAAGAAAGGTCACTTCCAAAGATGATTGTCGGTTGAAGTCTTAGAGAAGAGAAAGGCAAGCTATAAGAGACCGAAAGTTCTCAGCAAAAGGCCATGGTTGCGGAAGAAGAACACTCGAGGAGGGATCTAGATCTTTAGATGAGATATTCTCGACGGTGAAAGTGATGACATCTGTCGATGGCCATTGAGGAGGTAAACTCTTCTTTCTCTGCTGGTGCTCCTACACTAGCACAAGAGTTTTCAAGTTCCAATCGAAAAATATCATTTTGACTTCGATGGATTCTTTCGAGAATCGATGAAAGGACTATCTTTGTTTTGCAAGGATCTAGTAAATCAAACTCAAGAGCGAGAATAAAATCGAAAGTCGAAAATCTAAAATGGAAAAACTACTCTAGCAATATTGAAGTCACTTCTCGATTAATGGAGACTCTTGATGAACTTGGATGTTACGAAAGTACAACTCTCGAGAGAAAGAGAAGTTGATAATGTCCCTAATCGAAAATTTAGAAAATCCAATGAAGAGATTCACTAATCGAATCGAGTTCAATGACCTCTCCGAAAGCATAAAACTCTGACAGAATGTGAGGATAGTCTTGGTGAAGAAGTTAACTCTATTGAATAATGCATCTAATGTAATAGATGAAATTAGGAGTTACCGAGATCCGTGGACTATAAAATGCTGGTTGGGATACATTCTAGGGAACCTCACAAGGTCATCTAAATCTTTGCGTCAAGTAGCGAAAGACTATCTTTGTAAAACCAAATGGCACTTTACACTTCAAATCAAGTAATGCCCAAGGTTGTAGATAAAGGAAAAGGACCTATGGTCTCAAAAAAGAAACTGAATGATCAAAGAAAGCCCAAACCTCGAAGTGAAGGCAAAAAACCCAGCGGTACTGGAAAGTTTCAGTAAGTACTTCAAAGCCTCAGGGCTAAGAATCTGAAAAAGGCTCCACACCGAACCATCGAGGAATCCTTAGATGAGGAACACTTTGAGAGACATTCTCAATCACAAGAGACCAAGTCCTCGGTATCTTTTGAAAGACCCGTTTCTGATAACCTTTGAACCTCTCTTACTTAAGGGTAAAGGTTATATGAACCCGAGTCATCAAAGATTTAGACCGATCGACAAAAGCCTAAGCATCTCAATGTAGAGCTGAACCAAAGACAATTCAAAGGCACATGTTCATGCTAAAGCTAGCACACATATCTGAAAAACCGCAAGGCACCCAGAGTAGTGGATGTATATGTTGATGTTTATGGAAGACAAATTAGCCACTCTAAAGTGATTAGAGTTGTCGAGGCTGATTTGGATTCCGAAAGGTAAATAACCTCGTAGGACCTCACAAATTGGGTACCTAAGAATTGATCTGTTTTTTGGGGAGGAAAACAAGGGCACTAAGTCGATGAAAGATCACACGGCACCGATGAAATAGAGATGAAAAAGCCCCGATGTATGGTATCTTGACGGTGGATGCTCAAGACATATGACAGATTCAAGAAGATGCTTTCGACTATGTTGAACAAAGAGGCCCACATGTCACTTTTGGAGATAACTCGAGGACAGATCAAGGATATGGAACTTTGGAAGTCGACTCGGTTCATATCCATGGTGTTTCATATGTATCTGGATTGAAGCATAACTTGCTCTCAATTAGCCAATTCTGTGATAAAGGTTTCAATGTTGAGTTCTCCAAGAACTTATGTTTTGTGAAAGATGATACATCACGTAAAGTATTACCGACCGGGTACAAGAAAGGGAATGTGTATCTTTATTGATTGGAGTTCAACTCCTAAAGATACATGTTTAAATTCTTTAAAAGTTCCACAGATACCGGTTTGGTATGGCATAAAAAGAATGAATCACCTAAACTTCAAAACCACGAACAAGCTTGCAAGATTAGCTCTTGTAAGAGGGTTCTTTAATGAAGTGTTTAGTAAGGAACACATTTTTTTGATGCGTGCGAGAAAAGGAAAATAAGTCAAAGCATCATTTAAAAAGCAAAGTAGAAGTTTTCTCCGAGAATACTTCAGCTTTTGCATATGGATCTGTTTGGTCCTATAACACCCGTGAGCACTAATGGCAGGAAATACACATTGGTAGTAGTTGATGACTACTCAAGATATACTTGGGTCATATTCTTACTTCAGAAGAAAGAGACTCGAATAAAGTTTGCCAGAGTTTCTTTGAAAAAGGCTCAAGATTGAGAAAAAATGAAAGTGTGGTCAAAATCGAGATCCGACAAAGAAATCGAATTTATAAATCATATCATTTACGATTATTAGCAAAGAAAATGAATTCTACATGAAACATCACCGCAAGGACCCTCAACAAAATGGTGTTCTTTGAAAGAAGAATAACTCGAAAGAAGTTCGCAAGGACAATGATAAATTGGTCGATATTCCTAAAAGATTTTGGGTTTGCCGCAACACCATACGCTACTCGAATAGATCCATGTTGACAAAAAGTCAAGGCAAAACGCATTATGAGCTTTGGAATGAAAGGAAGCCTCTTGTTTTTTCTTTTTAGTGTTTTGGTTGCAAGTGTTTATACACAATAATGGTAAAGATCGGTTGAAAATATTTGATAGTAAAGTTCGATGAAGGAATATTCTTAGGATATTCTCCAAGTCGATAAAACTTTCGAGTTTACAACTCAGGACTCTTATTGTGGAGGAAACACCTCATGTTTTTTTTGATGAATTTTGTGTTCGGAAGAAATAGGAACATGATGCAAATGAACCTGACTAAGAGATCACCAGATTAAGCCCGAAACAGAAGATAAATCATCCAATCGAACACGGAAAGAAGAAATGATCACCACTATCTATGATTGAGTGACTCAGACTCAGATAAAGAAGTTCGGGATGGAAATCGGGATGATGTGAGACTTCGGAAAACCAACACTAAAGGTGACGATCTGAACAGACACCCGCCTCGGACTCAGACACGTGATGCCAATGAAGATGTGGTCACAAATGAGGCAAATTCTGAATCTATCAACCAAAGGGGAACAAATGTCTCGACAATGTTACGAATAGAATTTCCCAGGGAAGATGATTCCTTTCTCCGTTTTGTTGTTCCTCGAGTTTTGTCGATTTAATCGAACCTAACATTTCAAATGTTGAGGATACCAATCGAAGGGGAACATCAAGAAGGAAATGGTTAGATAGCCATCCTACAAGCCATATTATGGGTGATCTAACCGAAGGTGTTAAGACTAGAAGGTTCCATGGAGAGAGTGCACTATTCTCGCCGCTTCCTATCGAGAAAATAACCTCATCGAGATTGGTGAAGCTTCTACAAAGATTCTCAATCGGATTATTGCCGTGCAAGATGAAATAATCAATTCTTGAGGAATGAAGTATGGGAGCTAGTAGATAGACCGAGAAAGGCAAATGTCATTGGAACCAAAGTGGTTTTTAAGAACAAAAGAGATGAAAACAACAACATTGTGAGAAACAAGGCAAGACTAGTTGCACAAGGTTATTCCCAAGAAGAAGGCTTGGATTATGATGAAACCTTTGCACTTGCAAAGACTAGAAACCATCGATTGTTTCTTGCATATCTTTTGCCCACATGAAGTTCATACCATCGACGGATGTGAAAAGTGCATTTCGAATCGAGCAGGCGTTTAAAAGAAGAGGTTTATAATGGAACAACCTCCTGGTTTCAAAAACAGAATGACCAAGTTTACGAAATTAAGAAAAGCTTTGTATGGTCTTAAGCAAAGACCCGGAGCATGGTATGCTACTCTTTTTCGATTTATTCTTGACCATGGTTTTGTCAAAAGAATCTGTGATAGAACTCATCCGTGATAGAGGATGGGAAAGATATTTTACTAGTTCGATATATATGTTGATGACATCATTTTGGATCTCCAAACCATCACCGTGTGTGAAAAGTTTTCAACACCGATGAAAGGCAAGTTTGAGATGTCAATGATGGGAGATGAATTTCTTTCTAGACTTCAAGTGAAACAATCAAAGGAAGAATATTCATCAACCAGGCAAAGTACACCGTAGATCCGATTGCGAAATATGGTGTATGCAGATTGCAATGCGCTTAGGATTCCTATGAATACTAACTACAAGATGAATCCCGATTACAAGGCAAATCGATAAGTCATCACGATTATAGAGGAATCATTGGATCATTGCTCTATCTCACAAAAAGTAGGATATAACATTTGATGTTGGGATATGTGCGAATACCAAAGCTAATCCTAAAATTTAGTCACATGGAGGTCGCCAAAAAGATCTTGAAATATCTTAAAGGCACGATGAATGAGGATTATGGTATCCAAATTGGATGATAACCTAGAGTTAAGTGGTTACTTTCGGGATCTTGACATGGAGGTTGCGAGATTGACGAAAAGTCAACTTCGGAACTTGTTAATTTCTTTGGAAGCAAGTCGATATCTTGGTTTTCGAAGAAACAGACCTCGTGAGCAACAAGTATCACCGAAGAGTGAATATATGGTCGCGAGGAAGGCAGCGTACGCATTCTTTGGCTCGCACAACAATTGAGGGATTATAAAGTTGTAGCCAATGAAGTACCAATATTTTGTGACAATAATAGTCGTTGCTATTTCACAAAACCCCAGATTGCATACGGATGCAAGCATGTGGATATCGGACATCACTTCATCGAGATCATGTTTGAGAAGAAGGACATAAGGATGGAGAAAATTCATAATGATAGCGGAGAGAGGCGATATCTTGACTAAACCTTTGGCGGAATCAAGATTTCAAGAACTTTCAAATTGAATTAGGGATCTTTAGAACTGTGTATAGAATAAAATCTGAAAAAAAAAATTTTGAAGGTTTTCAGATGCATGAAGTTTTCTCAGAATCCTTCTGAGAAGCTCAGGATAAAATGGAATTACTGAACTGAGTCTCAGAAAAACTTCAAGAAAGATCTTGAACCAATTCAAGATTTTCGATATAATCGACATTTTATCAAGGTCAAGACTTCGATAAGATTGATAGAGGAAATTGGTCCAAGAAATAATGACTAATGCGATCCATTTATTGCTCAAGTAAATTCAAGAATCATTCGCAATAAATATAAAAACACCCGAGGAATGTTTTTTTAGGCGGGATCATTTTAAATTCAAGAAGGTCAATAAATATTTAATGCTCGCTACATTAATGACCAATGAGGATGTTTTGGCGGCTTACTATTCGGAGATCGTCGGTTCGTATACCCGATTAATTGGAGATTAATCTCAACCGTTGTTACTCACCTAACCAACATGATTCCCCACGATCTCAAGGCTATATAAACCCCAATCAGCCATTCAAGCCAAAATTTTATCAAACCCTTCGTTTCCCAAATCCTCTGCAATTAAAAAATCTCCTTTGCCCGTAAATTCTCCAAACCCTAAAGCTTCACTTCTTCAATCAAACTCTAAAATGGCTCCAACCCCGCTCGAGATTAAAAAACCAACAAAGTCGTGGGTACGAAGTTCGTTGTCTCACTCGAAAAGCACAACCAACTCAAAGCCGTAAGAGGAGGCTCGCGTATGATTAGGGACCGCTAAACTCACTTAACTAGTCGCAAACCCACCGCATCAGAGTTTGCGAAAGAGGTAATCGAATTCATCTCAGAACTTGAAGATAGATGAAGAGGGTCAGATGCATTCTAAGTTAATCGATCACACTTAGAGCAAATATCCAAATACGCCAATTTTGAAAAGGGATCTCAGATATAGTTCTAAAAATCAATGATGTTTTTTGAGCTCGTGATAGAGGAGAGGATCCTACGACGATATGTCGGTGAAAGAAGAGAGTACTTAGATAGATTGCCGAGAATCTGTTAAGTTTGAGGCGATTAATCGCATAAAAGCACTGAAGCCACAATATCGTGTGTTGATGGATATTGTGAGCAAGTGCATCATAGTCTTCGGAGTTTTGAGCGGATCAAGACTCAAGCTCGGATTGATGGCGGCGGGATAGAGGCCTCGCCCACTTTCTGATTTCAACCGGTGAAATTCTGATTCTGGACGGTGAGCGAAAGCAGACCAAAGTTTTGAGAAGATTGACGGAAATGATCTCAATCAAAGGCAAGATCCACCATGCCACCAAAATTGCTTACATTTTGGAGATGTGCGAAGAGGAGGAGGATATTCGCCAATTCGACCCATTTCCTAAGTCCAAAATTCTCCTTAAACCCATTCTTTGCAAAGAAGGTGTCATCGGGGGAGAGAAAGAAGGTAGAATCACCTTCCGCACTTCTTGAAAAAGAGACCCAACAAATCGGGGGAAGGTGTTGTTGGAAAAGAAGACGGGCGAGGAGCAAAGATGTTGAAACAGTAGGATCTTGCTCCAAAACGCGAGAAGATTGGTGGTTCTCACCGATGAAGATGGAAGTGATTGAAGAGATTCAACCCGAGGGCCAAACCGCCGTAGTTCACCATTACAAGTGTTGGCTCCGAGTTATCTCCGGTGACACGGATCGACCGAGGAAGCCCGGTGTCTTTTCCGAGGTGCTCGAGACATTGCTTTCAAGATGATAAAATTTCTCAGAAATTTCAGAAAGAGCTCGAGACCTGTAGATACTCTACTCGTATGTCTTGAGCTGCTCGCATGTAAGAGCTAACTCGACAGTCGATCCAAGATGCCAGACGCGGTTTGAAGAGCCAACTCAGACTTCAACCGAGGATATACCGGTTCAGCCTCGAAACCCACTCGATGCAAACGAGGACCTCGACCGCACAAACTTCGATGGATTGAGACTTCGTGAGCGAATATTCTTGATGAGCCCCGAGTGATCTCCTTTTCGATCCCTTAGCGTAAACTTCAAATGAACCAGAGCCCCGATGGAAGAAGGGCGAAATTGGGCGCGAGCGGAGTGAGCAAGAACTAGTTTATACTTTGACCGATAATTCTCGAGCTCAAATTTCATAATTTATCTGCAAGATATTTTTCTTCAGATTAAGATAATCAGATTCATCCTCAATCGACTCTTCCCGAGATGCTTGATATCACGCCGCTTTTAGAGGGAAGATCGGTGGAATGAGGAGCATTCCTTTCGACCGATTTCTTCGTTATGACAAAGCTCAGATGAAAAACGCCGATTTTGATGACTCGTTCGAGGAAGTTGGGAGAGGAGAGCACTTGAAGTTGGTGCCCTGCCAATGGGAGACAAATCTCAAGACGAGATGGGGACCAAGCGAGATGCCGGCGAATACCCTCGGAAGAAAAGGAGACTGTTGGCGATCACCTAGAATTAGTAACATCGATCGATGCTAACACTCTTGGTCGAGGCGCAGCTTGGAGATCGGAGCTCGTAACGAAATCAAGCATGCGATGATCGGGACAAAGACAAATACGTAAGATTCTCGAGATAGATCTCTTTCCTCGATAGAGAAAACTTGAGAAGGTTGAGCCAATGATGATCAAGATTGCTCGGGATGGAAGAGACGCTGCCAATCAAGCTCAAAAGATGGACGGTCTTAGTCACTTTTCGAATCGGTGCAAATTAAAACACTCTAACCACCCAGATGACCTCCATGGAAGGAAAGCCGAATGAGAAGTTTAGAGGAGTCAAGGCCGAAGTTATGATGAAATCGCTATAAACACCGGTGAGAGTTCGATTTCCTAGAGGTGAAACCGCGCAAAAGAACGAGGTGCTAATCAAGTTCTCGCTGTTGAGGAAATGAGCCTCAATGCTCATGACCAAGATGATGATGTTCAAAGAAGACTCTTCTCGCCACCCACTTATTCAAGAATTTTCTATGGCCAAGAACCATTTAAGAGGGTCGAAGACGAACAAGATCGAGATAGGAGAAATTCATTGTGCGAAAGCAAAGAGTAATATCACATGGACACAACACTCTCCGTGCTTCTTCCAAATTACAAGCCAGAAGGGAAAAGGAATCAAGATCTCGTAGTTCATGGCACTTACTTTGGAGAAGAAGGCTCGAAAAGATGCCGAATGTATAATCTAGCAAAAAGCCTTTAAAAAAGTTTTGGTTTCTTGAGAAGTTGAAGTTCGCCAGAAAAACCTATCTACACTCGAAGTTTCGAGCAAGCTATGCTTGATGTTGCAAGAGAGAAACCGAGTGCTTTTAAGAAAAGGTTGGAAAAGTCAGCCGGCGATCGACTGCTGTATGAAGAGGAAAGTGTTGGGCGTTGTTCAAACCGAAAAGAAGCGTCGAAGGCTTCTAAGCCAATCGAGAAAAAACGATTCGATGATGAAGAAAAAGAACAACCAAATGGAATCGAAGTCTCAACCTCGTAAGAAAGTCTTCAACACGAAAAATGCTCAAGACACTCCAGAAGAACAAGCTAAGAAAGCCGCCGCTTTGGTCTCGAAACGTCTCGTGGATCGAAGAAGATGAGCGAAGAGCGAAGCGAAGGTGATTTCAGGAAGTTTATGGAAAGAGGAAAGGAATATCAAAAGCACTAAAGTGGGCCCACGTTGATAAATGGATGCCTATCAAAACTCAACGATATGTGGGAAGAAGTCAAGAGAACCTTCCGTTCAATTATGATGTTCTCGTAATGGAGAGGGAAAGCTCGGATCGGAATGAAGCTTTCGTTGAATACCTTCTTATCTTCTATCCAAAGTATCTCTGACAGAGTGGATTAACTTTTTGGATGAAGGAGAGGTACAAATAGTAGCCCCGTCCATATTCCTATCCATCTCCAAAACTTGATAATGGCTTGGTGAATGAGAAGGCCATTACTCGAGATTACTTTCAAGATATCTTTGGTCATTGGGTCTAACGAAACAAATCCGGACATCATCAAGGAAAAGAAATGAGTGAAGAAGAGATTTTTCTAATGTTTGACTGGAGGTGCCCGTGATGAAGTTGAGATCAAATAACCCGAAGAAGCGAAGATCAAGAGCCAAAATCGTAAGATCAAGACTCGGAAGATTTTGTAATCTTTAAATTTTTTGTCTTTTGATTTTGTTGATAAACTCATTGTAATATGTAATGGGATACCAATCATCAATGAAGATTTATCATTATGCTCAAAAAGATAATATCTCATTATCTTATTTACATGTTTTTATTTTGATATGCTGAATGAATGTCTCTGAATCGATTGTATGTTGATAAGGGAGAAATTGTTTAAGTATTTGGTAATGAACTAGTTAAAGAGATTCATTACTGAAGAAATTGCTGAATGATTAAACTGTTGAGAAACTCAGAAATTGTTGGGAGACAACCAATCTTGTAATAGGATAAACTGAAACCTGAGTATAGGTTATTTGTTTGTAACAAGATAGGTTTTGGCATTATCAAAAAGGAAATTGTTGGAGATGAATTTTAATAAAGGTTTATGATTTTGATTAGATCCCAAAACCCCGAGTATGATATATGCTCGAATGATCTTGATAGTTGAGTCGATTCGCTTTTAGAATTGTCGATGTTATCTGCGAGAATGTATAGTCGTGAGATATAGTTCGAGATAGTTCTCAAGACTCGAGAGATATTGAAGTAATCAAGACACAAATGAGAAGACTCAAAGACATCAACAAGATAAACTACAAAGATTCAAGACCCTCAAGACTCGAAAGACCTTATAGACTCGTAAGACTCAAGATCAAGATCGAGAAACTAAAGATCAAGAATATCGGCGCAGAATTATCAAGACTCAAGAAGGTACTAAATGCTCAAGATGAACCCGAATGTTCCGGACAATCAATATATCTATCCGGCTGATCACACATCGAAAGATCGTGATTCCATAGAAAATAGATATTTGCCAAGACATTCAAACGCATAAAAGGAACTAAGTCGAAGTGTTGTTAAGGTTATATCAAACTCGTGGTTTGTAACCAAAATAAGGAGCCGTTGAAGGTTTCTACCTTTAACCGAGACAAAAAGTCAAAAAAGAAGACAACATCAATTATATCGATTAATCGACAAAGGATGTGTCTCAAAAAGGATGTCAAATGTACAAAAGTTCCAGATCAAAAAGTGAAGACTGGCTACATGAAAGTGCTATTGCCAAGAAAGTGTTAGGAGTTTCAAACCCTAAATATAGCCGTTTCACACACCACACGAGGGAACTCACGGTTGTCTCTCCAACGGATAGTTTTCAAGAGTGACTTGGTGTACTTATAAATCTTTTTGGTGACCCTTACATTGTAAGGTTACGGAAATTTATACGCAACTTAAGAGCTCAAGCTTATTCTTGTAAAAAGTTAAAGCACTCAAAAACTTAGAATTTCCCAAGTGCTTGATATTGAAGAGAGCTCACTATACTAAGCCTACTTGATAAGAATTATCCAGCTTAATCCAGATATCCTAACCCTTTGCATTGGCGCTTTTATTGTAAAGGATATCTCATCCTAGTTGAAACCAACTAAGAAAACCCCAAACCCTCGGTAAGGTAGTTGAGTGTGTTTTGTTGGTGAGAAGAGTTGTAAAGAAATTAGTAAACTACGCGAGTAGTCGTAAAACTCTAGAGGAGAAGTTAGTAAGCCGCTGAGGGTAGTCCAAAGCTGTGTGTGATTGAGTAAGTAAACTACGGAGGTAATCGTAAAGCTCAAGGTCGGGTTGAGTAAGTAAACTATGTGAGTAAATGTAAAACTCAAAACGAAGAGTAAGTAAACTACGGGTAGTCGAAGCTTCGTGTTTGATAGTGAATTTCTAAAGAGGCGGAGAGGGACGAGGAGCTTGAGTCTCTCGAACCACTATAATTGATGTGTTCTTTATCGCTTTCCTTATCCATTTTTATCCGTCGCATTGTCTTGATTTTGAAAGCATACTTTTCACCGATATTCATTGGAATCAATCAACCAAAGTTGCATAAGTGAATCACGGCCTAATCACTATTTCATAAAGGGAAGGTTTTTCAAAGAAAGCTTAAAACGAGTATAAACTAAAGGCCAACCATTCCGCATGTTGAGTAGGCCCCAGAGATAGTTACCAAATCGAACGCGTCTTTCTTAGGAGGTTCAAGAACTTAGTTATCGATCCAAGAAACTCGTGATCTCCGACACTCAGACTCGGGCCAGGATTATCTAAAAGTTTACGGCGGTTCGATCACTGTCTCAAAGAGATTTTGACTCGAAACTGTCTTCTCGTAACCTAATCTTCGTGGATTATCGACTCTGGTGACCTCGGTAAGAAAAAGTTTTAAAACACCCGAACACGTGTATTCCCCCATACACGTGTAAGACTTCGTTTTGCACCGACCAACATAAAGAATAAAGAACACAAAAGTATAGTGGTTGGAGACTCAAGCTCCTACATCCACTCTCCCCTCGCTCCTTGGGAAATTCTTCAAACGGACTTATCACCCTCTTGGTTCGCCTCTGTAGATATTGAACGAGCTCTCACTCCAACTTGGACTTATCACCCTCTGGCTTGCCTACCGACTTATCACCCTCTTGGGCTCGCCTAGATATTTAACGAGTTCACACTCCAACGGACTTATCACCTCTCTCGGGATTGCCTAACAACTACCTCACTTCACCACTAGTTATCTCTTACGAGAATGGGGTTTGGGTTTGGTGTTGTCTCCACTATGATGAGATTTTCCTTACATTTGTTTAGCCTCAATGCTTGGGGTTAGGGAAAATCTCTCTAAGCTTAGGTTACATCGTGGGTTGCTTAGATTGAGTTACTGGAACACTCTTTGAATATATGTGTATATCTACTGACTTGTGTTCTATGGTGGGAATGCTTGAATATAAGGCTCTTGGCTCAGAAGCATCTTTTGCATATTCTCCACACTTAATTTGATGGAAGATCTTGTATTTATAGTGTGGATTTGAATGTTACCGTTGGAGAGAATCACATTCAAATCCATACTATCCTCCTCAAGTTTTGGTACCTTCTTCAGTCGGTTGTCTTCCCTTATCGTCCACGCCAAATTAATTCTAACTTCTTATATTCCTACTTTCATTTCTAACATTCAAAGCTTATATTGAGTATTCAAAGAATTACCGAGTCTTCAAAGAATTACCGGTTCAGGGTTCTCGGTCTCATATTCTATATACCGAGTCTCTGTGTTTCTCCGAGTCCAGTTACTCAGGTTCTTGATCTGTTAAATTTCTTCACGACCTCATTCGATCGGCAAGATATCACCCTCGTGCTAACCGAAAGTTCATTTTTCCGATTTACATCCCGACCCTCGTGTTATTTTTATTTTATCGAGTCCTCGTGATCAGTTTTCGTATCGAGTCCCAGACGCTTTATTTAATTTGAGTCTCAGATCTTCATCGAAGTCTCTTGATTACTTACCTGCGCTTATCTGATTTCTTTTCATTTCGACCGATCAAACGTTCTAATCGGGACGATCAAATACATCTTCAGATCAACATATCGATAATAGATCGGTAAGTACATCATATCAGGTTAGCATATCAGTTTATCATATCTGATCTCGATCACATCTGATCTCGATCAGTCTCATCTGCTCATCTTCATATCTGATCTCGATCACGTCTGATCTTGATCAGTCTCATCTGCTCATCTTCTGATTTGCAACCTCCTCTTCTGATTTGCTGGCTTAGCTTTTCTTCTTCTGATTTGCACATCTCATCAGTTTAACTCCGAACTCATCTAACTCATCTGATATCGATCAGTCTCGTCTGATCTCGATCATCTTCTTCTGATTTCGTGAGTTCCCCCTTAACTTGTTCTTTCGTTCCCCCTCAACTTGTTATCTGTAAATTAGCTTCAATAACACAAGTTTATAATGTTTTGACATAATTCATCAAAACTAAAATATCCCGAACAAAATCTAATATTTTATTTTTATATTTTTGTATCACATAATAAACAAAACACTAAAGAGTAAATCTTCTGTGAAGTACAAGTTTCACATGAGAGTTTGTGAAAATTAAAATAATGTAATAGAATCAATCCCTAATTAAAATGAGAAACAACCTTTTTTTCCTTTTCGTTAAATATTCTTTTTTAAATGATCTAACCACCTGAAAAAGGCCTACATGAGATAAAAAATGAATACTCTAATTAAAATGTTAAAAAGAAAAAGGCAAATAGCCATAGAATATTAGAAGAGGCTATCGCAACAAGACATATCAAACGATAAGAGGAAGAGAAAAAAAAGATTTAAAAAAAGATTTATAGAAGAAAAAATGAGAAATAAATATTTAGAGAGCGGTTTTTCCGATATTGAGAAACTTAATTATCCTGGCTGAATTAATATTTTTACCTCAAAAATCATTAGACAAGTTGTATTTGTGTAAATATTTGGGATATAATTGTCATATTACTTTAAGAGTGATAGAATATCTCGTAAATTTATATTATTAATATTTGAAATTTTTTTATGTTATTTTTAAATTCGTAAAAAATGTGAAGGGAGAAGGGCCTATTTTAAAGTTCAATTAAGGCATCAGTAATCCTAGAACCGGCCCTGAATACCACATACAATAGTTGGCAATACCACATGCATTAACAAGCAATACTACAAGCAATTATAACTAATATCACAATTATTAATTAATAATACCACAAATAATTATAAACAATACCACAAGCAATAATCAACAAAACCAAAAATATTAGTTTACAATATAAGCAATATTATTGATAATATCATAAACAATTATCATCAATATCACAGATAATTATCACCAATATCATTGACAATAATCAACCGCCTCCACCATATTTACGTAGAAATGAAGCATCCCTCACACTGTGTGAAGAGTCCTAAAACAGTAAAACTCCATTATCAAATTAAAATATCCCTCCTAGAATGCATATGAAGCCATTGAAGAAAAGGGGAAATCGGTGGGAATATTATGCCTTCATAAGAAAAGATAACCATTCTCACAGTCCATCACCACCACTCCATCCTCCACAACTTGCCCATCTATAAAATCTAAAAAATTTGTCGCAAATTAATAAATTTACACCAAAACAAGCCTCAGTCATTTATTTCCCCCTTCCCCTTCTATGTGCACTGTACGTAAAATTAGAGAGCAGGGGATACTAATAAATATAAAAGGTGTTATGTGCATCATGTTCATCGTACACCACTGTTACGGAATTTAAATCAAATGATCCCGTAACTTTGAACCTTTATTGAAAAGGTCCTGTATATATCATATGTTTCAATTTAGTCCCGTATGTTTTAAATTTGTGCCAATTTAATCCCAAATTGCCGGAGACTAGTCAAACTACTCCAAAACGACGTCGTTTTTTGGGCGTGTGATACACGCGCCCCAATTTTGATCGACCTCAAGATTTTCCGGCAAAAATTAGGGCGCGTGGCGGCCACGCGTCTAAAACGACCTCGTTTTGGATGACATTGGTCGACTTCCGACAGTACGGGACTAAATCATCAAAAATTAAATACATTCAAGACTAAATTGAAACAAGTGATATATATGGGATCTTTTCAATAAAGATGCAAATTATGAGACCTTTTTGATTTAAATCCCCCACTGTTACTATTATTTGTAAGGATCAATATTTTACAAATAAAGTGTTGATCCTTACAAGTAATTGTTGGGGAATGAGTTACACAGATCTATTCGGGGTGAATATTTAAATACAAATTTAATTAATTAATTATTACTAGCATGAATTAATCCTATATTAATTCAAATAATAATTGCAACAACATATCATGCATATAAAAAACCACGAAAACCTCACGACGCGAATCTACGGGTTTACGTGAACGCATTCTCGGGATGGCAAAGGGCTTTGGTCGGACGGACTAACCAAAAGGACTTCCCAAGTATTCCCTTAGCCCTTGCTCGACAATCCAAAGGAAGGATACTTTCAAACAATTAACAAAAGGAAAAAATAAACTTTGTTGCACCAATTATGTGGATTTGCTAATATTTCCAAAGACATGGAATTGTACTTGGGAATAACTAATCATCCCCTATTTATAAGAGGGAGGGTGGTCGAAAATTTTAGTGATATTTCAATGGGGAAAAGACTTTTCTTCACCAAGAAATCTTGAATATATCTTCTATATTCTTTTTTCCCATAATTAAAATATTCCACAAAAATTCCACCTCCTCTATTATGGATTATTTTCAAAAATTTGTGTACAAGAATCCAAGATTTGGATCTTCTTGAATTTATGAGATATTCTTGTATTTTCAAGAAATACATATCTTCCATAATATCTTTTCAAGAAAATCAAAAAATCTTTCTTGCCCAATATATTTTCAAAATTTCAAAATTTACTATATAGATAACCAAGTGGGAGATTTCTTGAATTTAATGAGATAATCTTGTATTCCAAGAATACATATCTTCATTCCATAACAAAAATTCAAAGAAAATTTTTTCTCCTCTTTATCCATAATTTTCAAAAATTTAGAGGAAATATAAGCAACAATATTTATTTTATTTTAATCACCTTTTCAAGCCATTGGACTATATGTTGGGCTACTCTGCGGGCCTTTAGGAGAATTAAGATTGACCTTCTAATGGATCTTGAATATCTAATATTGAGCCACAATATAATTCAAGCCCATAAATATTAATTAATCCCACTACATAATTAATATCAGACTATCCATCTTAACCCATATTACGCCAATATGGCTCTCGGGTCATTATTTCCGTGTTTTAAGATTATCTAGCCCATTAATTAATTCAAGCCATGAAATAGCTTTCCGCTTAATTAATATCTTTTGTCCTCGGGTCGAGGAATCGGTTCAACATTATTATCCATACCGGAAACTAATTCCACTTGCAAGATTTGGTATGATAAAACTTATGAACTTCCCAAGGGGCAAATCAAACAAAGCGTATATGCAATAACGATTCTTCAGATAAATCTTAGCAATCACACGTGACCAATAATATTGCCCAAGATAAAAAGTATTGAATCTCTCCGATTCGCTACCATGATAAGTCAAAGCAATAGTTACCAATCCCACGTGATCCTATTTAAGGGACGAAGGTTAAACAACGAACCACCGAGGTCTAATTCTTCCTTGTTAAGTTCTAAAGAATTTATCCTCCTCAGAGGTCCTATTCAACAAGATCACCATGCACTTTAGTGTAATCTCTTGGTCAAGACAAAACCAATCGAGCCTTACACCTCAACCTTTCGCGATGGTTGTTCATTTTCATCTAGGTCGTGAATGGCGACTTTTAGTTACAAAGCGGATCGTTAATTTAATCTTCGTGATCCGGTATCACTAAATTAACTACAAATGTAACACGCATTTAATTATTGAACAAATTATGCAAAGAAATATATATAACATTCAATCATATTTAAAGCATCGCGATAAACAATTTATTTCAAGAAATAAGTCTCAAAATTCAGTTCGATTCTACAAAGTAAAAATATACTTTTCAAGATAATCCCAACAATCTCCCCACTTATACTCAAAGTCCGCTAAGTATACTACAACACGCCTCGAAAGTAGTCCGTGACATCTAATGTCACCTACACTAACCTAATAATTTCTCCCACTTATACTCAAAGCAGATTGGTAATCTGGTCTTGACACCCATTCCACTCACATGTCTCTCGAATGTATTCAGAGGCAGACGCTTTGAATGGATCTCGCCAGTCATCCCTCGACGCTATCTTTGCCACATCTATATCTCCTCTCTTAACGATTTCTCGATAAGATGTCTTTCCTTTAATGTGTTTAGTTTGACTCAGGATCGCTGGTTCTCTTTGAATTTGTAATCGCCCTAAGCAGATATTGCTAGACAAATTCGTAACACCATCCAAGTCCACTAAGAAGATCTAGAGCCTAATCGATTCTTTTCACCGCTTCACGCGCCATTTACCGTAGTCCCATGGTTGAGTCGCTGATGCATTGCTTCACACTCGTCCATTTGATGGCTACACTTCCCAAATGGAAACACACTAATCGAGGCGTATAATTTCGAATCTATATCCGATTGGAAATCCGAGTCCGTATGGCCGGATGGGGATTGGAGATCGATCGATGATAAATCAACATTCTATCCCGAGTTCTTTTCGCATACTTTAATGTTTTTAACTCGTCATTCAATGCGCTTTTCCTCGGGTTACTTTGATATTTGCTACCATGCCTACTGAAAAATAGATATCCTGGTCTCAGACACAAAGAATGCATACATAAGGTTTCCAACCAAGGCACGTAGAGAATCCCTTTATGTCATCTATCTCTCTTTGCCTTAGGGACATTTTCGATAGATGGATTCCAAGTCCGAAAGGTACGATTCCTTTCGAATCTTGCATGTCAAGCATTTCAAGACAAAGTCTATGTATGAAACTTGCGATAACCCGATCATCCTTATCTTGCGATCTCGAAAGGATCTTGATCCCAAGGATTTGTCCCGCTTCCCTAAGTCTTTCATATCAAACCGCTTTTGAAAATCATGCCCTTACGCCCGATCACACCTTCACATCGCTCCCGATGATCACAATGTTATCTACGATAGACTAAGAATACCAATGCAAATTCTGACACGCTTTTATACACACAAACTTTCAAAAAATCGCTTTGATCAAACCCATAAGACTTTATAACATGATCAAAACATTGGTTCCAAGCTCGATGCCCGCTTTGGTCCGTAAATGGACTTATTGAGCTTACAAACAAGATGTTTTGCCCGCTTTCAATGAAACTCGGGGTTGTTGCATATAGATTTCTTCATCAAGACTCTCGTTATGAAAACTGCTCTTGACATCCATTTGCCAGATTTCAACGTTGAAATGCGCAAAGAATCGATAAGAGAATACAGATGGACTTAAGCATGGCTACTAAAGAAAAAAGTTTCTCATAATCGATCCTTTCTTTCGAGTATAACCTTTCGCAATTAGTCTTGCTTTTAAAAGGTTTCAACCTTCCCGTCCGATCCTCTTTTCTCTTATATACCCATCAGATCTAATGGGGTCTCGACCCCATTAAGTGGTTCGACTAGCTCCCCACACTCTATTATGAAACATAGAACCCATTTTGGTTTTCATTATCGCTTGCCAAGAATCGCAGATCCTTATCTTAGAGTGCCTCGTCATATGTCCATGGGTCCGATTTAGAATCAAGTCCCACGACCCTCCTATTCCCATGAATCTCTCAAAAGTCAGTCTAACAACCCTCCCACTATGACTAGGCTCCGGCCAGAAAGCGACGTTTGGTATACCATCTAAAGAGTTAAGTACCGAGGTTTGCCCTCTAAGCTCATTTAAGGTAATCACACTTCGGTTTTTTGGTTAATATAGTTTCTTCAAAATCTAAAGTGGGTGCGATGTCCACCTTTTGATCTTCGAACTATAGAACATACACCCTTTTGTTCCCCTGGTATCCTACAAAACAACCTTAATTCTGATCGAGGATCCAATTTACCGGTTTCCTTGTCCAACACGAGGCCTGGACACCCCAAAGTTCTCATGTGTCTCATATACTAGTGCTTCGCCCGGGTCCACAATTCTTTGGGGTTTTTGGGAACCGATTTGGATAGCACCAAGTTCGTAATGTAAGTCGTTACTACCAGGTATGACCCCGTAATTTCTCGGGAAGATCCGCATAACTCATCATTGATCTAACCATTTCCAAAAAGAATTATGTTTCTTTTGTTCGCAACCCCTGCTTTTGGTGAGGGGTTCCGGTGCAATGAAATGATACAATCCCTTCATCGATAAGCAACTCAAAAACTCATCGGCCGAGGTATTCGCCCACGATCGATCGTAGAGACTTGATACGTTTTTTCCATATGATTCTCTCGCTTGATCCTTAAATTCTTTAGAATTTCTCAAAGGTCTCAGATTCACGCTTATAAGGAAAATGTACCTTGAGTCATCATCAATAAAATTATTTATTGGTCCCAAGTGGAAAACACATTTTCCGGCTGGGATCGCAAAACATGACAAGTGATGCATATAAAAATAGGGGTGAAGGAATGGTGATTACAGATTTTTGCGTTTTAAGCTCATGTGTTGTGTTTTGCTTATAATCGAATGCATATGACAATATAAGAACATAAAGCAATAAAGAACACAACAAAGTATAGTGGTTCTAGACTCAAGCTCCTACATCCACTCTCCCTGCTCCAAGGAAATTCCTTCAATCGACTTATCACCTCTCTCGGGTTCGCCTCTAGATATTTAACGAGCTCTCACTCAAACGGGACTTATCACCTCCACGGATTGCCTACGATGTTTACCGAAGTTCACACTTTTTCGGGACTTATCACCCTCACTCTGGATTGCCTACCCTCCCTTTCGGGTTCTTAGATGTTTACCGAAGTTCACACTATCCACAAACTTAACCGATCGATTTGGGTAAGGTTTGTTTGGTTTCAACTATGGTGAGATTTTCCTTACATTTGATTAAATTTCAATGCTAAGGTTGGGAAAATCTCTCTAAAATTAAGATACATCGTGGGTTGCTTAGATTGGGTTCTAGAACACTCTTTGAATATACGCGTGTGTATACGGACTTGTGTTCTAAAGGAAATGCTTTGATTTGGCTTGATGGATGTTTCACGCATTTTTCCACACATTAGAATGATGAAAAGACCTTGTATTTATAGTGTGGATTTGAATGTTACCGTTGGAGAGAATCACATTCAAATCCATACTATTCTTGTAAAGTACAACAACTTCTTCAAGATTATTGTCTTATATATCGTCCACGCCGGTGATTCTAATCTATATTCCTCGATTATCGCTTTGGAATCATTCAGATTCTCTCGAGTCTCGAAACTATCTTGCTTTTGAGCATTCAGTCACTTGATTCAAATTTCGACTTCTTCTTACAAGACCTTGTTCGATCAATCAATCTTGACACTCAGTCGACCGAGTTCGTTCTCTGAATTGAACATCCCGACCTTCAAAATTAAAGACTCAAAATCGATTTCTTTTTCTTTCGACCGAAAAGATCAACCGACGATCATTATATCTTCGATTCCAAGATCTCGAGATAAAAGATCGGAAGATCATCATTAAGAATCATGTTATCACATCCGATCTCAATCACGAAAATTGATCTTGATCATCATTCCTTTCATCTTTCATGTCGATCTCGATCACGTCACGATCTCGACCGATCTCACTCCGCCTATTCCGACCGCAACCTTCTTTCTTCTTACGTTCTTTCCCGATCCTATGAACACTTCGATCATCCGATCAGTGTTCCTTTGGTCATCCGATTTTCTTAGATTCTTCCGATCGGTGGCATTAGCTTTATCTTCTTCTACGATTTTGCCGATTTCATCGCTTAACTCGAACTCTTCTAACTTGATCAGGATCTCGACGGTCTTGGCTCAGAAATTTTCTTGAATCTCGATTATCTTCATCTCATTTCGAAGTTCCCCCTCAATTTGTTCTCTCGTTCCCTCAACTTGTTATCTCTTAGATTAGCTTCAAAAATACATGTTGATAATGTTTTTAAAGATAATTCATCAAAACTAAAATATCCCAACAATTTCCTTTTTGATAATGACGCCAAAACATTAAAATATACGATTTTTACAGAGATCGGGGTTTTATTTTAAAAAGATCGATTCAGTGGTCACTTTGAAAATTAGTGACCTGTTGAACTACCCGCCTGATACCACTTGTCGTCCCTTGGAAAACACATTTTGCGCGAAAAAGCAAACATGACAAGCGATGCATATAAAAAACAGGGTGAAGGAACGGTGATTACAGATTTTTTTGCATTTTAAGCTTCATGTGTTGTGTTTTGCTTATAATCAATGCATATGACAATATAAGAACATAAAGCAATAAAGAACACAACAAAGTATAAAGGTTTCGAGACTCAAGCTCCTACATCCACTCTTCCCTGCTCCAAGGAAATTCCTTCAATCGACTTATCACCCCTCTGTTCGCTTAGATATTTAACGAAGCTCTCACTCAAACGAGACTTATCACCCTCCATGATTGCTCTACGATGTTTACCGAGTTCACACTCCAACGGACTTATCACCCTCACTGGATTGCTTACCCTCTTTCGATTCTTTAGATGTTTACCGAAATTCACACTCGCCACAAACTTAACCGATCGATTGGGGTAAGGTTTGTTTGTTTAACTATGGTGAGATTTTCCTTACATTTGATTAAATTTCAATGCTAAGGTTGGGGAAAATCTCTCTAAGCTTAGGATACATCGTGGTTGCTTAGATTGGGTTCTAGAACACTCTTTGAATATACGCATATATCGCACTTGTTCTTCTAGCGGGAATGCTTTGATTTGGCTTGATGGATGTTTCACTTAATTTTTCCACACATTAGAATGATGAAAGACCTTGTAGATATAGTGTGGATTTGAATGTTACCGCTGGAGAGAATCACATTCAAATCCATACTATTCTTGTAAGTCTGCAGCCTTCTTCAGCCGGTTGTCTTCCTCTCATTAGTCCACGCCACCGATTTAATTCGGGCTATATTCCCTCGATTCCTTAGCCTTTTGAATCATTCAGATTCTCTCGAACTCGATTATCTGCTTGAGCATTCAGTCCACTTGATTGACCAGAAACACCATGGCGCTTTCGATCAGGCATCTTGACACCAGCCGACGAAGTTAGGTCAATCAGTTATCGACCTTGATTACTTTGACTCGAACTATCTGATTTAACTTCTTTGGATTTGATCGGCCTTCAATGATGATCATTATATCTTCGATTAAGATCTCAAGATAGCATCAGTCGATTGCATCAAAAGTTAACATACTCAGGTTATCACATCGATCTCAATCACGCCCTCGATCTTGATCATCCGCTCATCTTCCATGCTCGATCTCGATCACGCCTGATCATCGATCTCACATCCGCTCCTCTTCTGATCTTGCCTTCTCTTTCGATCTTACAGTCGGTTCTTTTCCCCGACGACTTATACTGGTCTTACGACTATCCGACAGTCTGTTTTTGGTCATCCGATCAGTCTTTATTCTTTCCGATCACCGGTTTTAGCTTATCTTCTCTTCCCGATTTTGCACAAATTTCATCGCTTAATACAAACTTTTCTAACTCATCTCGATCTCGAAAACTTATGTCATGACCTTTCATCCGATCTCGATCATCTTCGCCTAATTTCGTGAGTTCCCTCAACTGTTTCTCTAAATTCCCTCAACTTGTTATCCGTAGATTAGCTTCAAAAATACAAGTTGATAATGTTTTCGCATAATTCATCAAAAACTAAAATATCCCAACAATTACTCATAACCTCCTCTTTGCTTTGTTAACATTGAACCACGACATCTATGTGAACGATCTCTAACACTTTTTAGCCCCATTCCCTCGGCTCCAATGCCATCTTGGTCATATCACCTCCAAACATGATTCGCAGGGGTGAATCGGTTCAACTTGGAGAAGCCCCTAGTGAACCGCCTCTTACCAACCTTTGGATCCTCTTTTGGATTTATATGACCCAATTTATAGATGCTAAAAAAGTGTCTCGCTCACGCCCGATGAAACGCTTTTTCTAAACAATTGATGTGTTATAGGATACATTTCGTGAGTGGTGTGCATAAAGCATTGTATAGAGATCATTCAACAACGCTCCATGACAGTATAAATTTATCAAAAAAATTGGTAACAACTTTATTAAAAAGAAACCAAAATATCCATCATAAAAGTTTAGAAACCTAAAATGAATTCTTTCTAAAAATCCAACGAAAAGAATATCTCAAAATTAAAGCACTCAGTCTTCAAAAGACAGTGCATTTCTCCCATCGCTTCAAATTGCCACTCTCGAAGATCGCCCAAAGGTGATGAGGACCTCACTTCCACTAAGTTACCGGGTCCGCTTTGAACCCTCAATGTGAAAAACAAACATGATTAATGGATCCCGTATCCACTACCCACAAAATGGGAGGCATACCGCTAAACAAGTTTCAACAACTAGTGGCGTGAGAATTACCTTTCTTTCCATCCCCTTGCGTCCGAATGTGTCGACTTCCAATGTCCTTTTTTTCACCGCAGCTTGAAGCACTTCCCCTTAGTCGCTTGTTCACTCCACCACCCCTTCTTCACCTTATTTTGCCATTGGCAACACTTGAGTTCACTTGCTTTTTGCCTTTGTTCCTTTTCTTGTTCTTACCACCCCTTGGTCTAAGAAGAAGAAGGTCCGTTGCAACCAAGGCTCGCTTTTCTTCCCAATATCGCCTCGCCGAGACTAAAGCTTGCAACAGATCGCATTGAGAACTTCCGATTATTCATCCGTAGTTCAACCTGAATTGTTCAAAGCTTTTCTCAAGAGAATGGAGCACTAAATCGATTTGGGTCTCGAGATCGATTCAAATACCAAGTACCTCAAGTTTATTAAGGTGAGCCATAACCGAGAACGTGTTCCGCTACGCGCGCCCCTCCACCATTTTCATAGAGAGCAAGTCCTCATGGTGATCCGACGAAATACACGGCTCGATGTTGAAACATCGCTTTAAGACTAGTCATGATTTCCGCAATGTCTCAACGCTTACGTGTTGGTGTTGCAACACATCCGACATGGCCAAGATGGTACACTTAGCCATTTCGTTAGACCACTCCCCAACAAAGATACTCTTTCTTAACCGCTTTTAGTGGACTCATCTCGATGGTTTATCCTTTTAGGTGTGGTCGTAACCCGCCATGACTTTGTGCGAGAGAGGACAATAAATGAGTTTTCGATTCCAATCAACAAAATTTTCTCCAAAGGAGCAAATTGTCTTTCAAAGATATTGAACAATGGATTAAAAGGTTGCGACATGATGAACCGAAATAAACAATAATATGCATAAGCACAAATATATCACAAGGTTTGATCACATGCATCATATTAAAATCTCAAAAAAATATGAACACGATCGCCCAACATCTCAAAAACAATTTAAATAAGCCACGCTGGGTGGGTCATTATTTAAACACATTCAAGCAAAAGTTACAACCAATAATAAGTTATAAACCTTTAATATCCAGATTAATAGTTGGCTCCCTCACCAATATAAAATTGACAGGGACCCTGAGAAGATATGCATATCAATTTTATACCTAAGTAATAACCATGATTAAATACAGATTACTATTTCGCTTTGATCGAGCCTCGTTGGGAGGGTCATCGCCGCCACTAGTAATAACCCACAATCATCCGCTTTGAATTCATTCATGTGAAACCTATCTTTTGACCGTCTCCAGGGGAATTTCTCCAAAAGAATTCACAAATAAATAAATCATGGAGGTCAAAATTAATTCAATTTTATTATCCTAATAAAATTGTCAATTAATTATTTAAACATACTTAGTAATTTTGTAGGTGAGATTTTTCCATTTGGCAACCCTCATGCAAACACATTTAAACAAATTAAATAAAGCATAAGATATCACAAATAAATCAATCAAAAAAGAAAAATAAACATATTGGGCACAAATTATCCAATTGTCATGGTTTGATTTTTTCGACTTGATCTTGAAGAAACACGCCTCTAATTTCTCCCACTGCTCGTCTCAAAAATACTTGTCTCGAACGCCACGCCATAAAACTCAAATGGACGCCAAGATCCGCCGACCACTTGGCTCCGGACACATTTAGGCGACCTTTAAGACCGCCCTGAGCCGTGTTCACGCACGCCTGTGGGTAATCTAACCGATGGTTCTAAGAGTTCACAAGACGCTCTTCCGCCCGCCTTCTCAAACCACAGGTGTCAAGGCGCCGTGTGATCTCCGCCCCGGTCTCGCCTGGCTCGAGCGCCAAGATGCCTCCAAGGCTTCATCCTGCCCGCCTTGGCTCCTGCCCGAGTTTATTTACCCCTTTGGCACAATACAATACCAACCCACCACGCTTAGACTATTTCGGCCCCTTTAATTCTTCATCTTTTCGCTCTGATCCGGTATAATTTATTTACAAAAAATAAATAAACCTGAATCTGAACTAGTCTATTACATTGATCAAATCAAATAAATCCTAGTCTACTCGTGGATTTTTCTCACGAGGCAAAAACAAATCCAAACGAATCGAATTAAAAACCACGCTTTTATATGTGTTAGATATTTTAGTTTTGATGAATTATGCCAAAACATTATCAACTCAGGTTTTTGAAGCTAATCTATAACAAGTTGAGGGGGAACGAGAATGTGATTGAGGAACTCACGAAAATTAGACGAGATGATCGAGATCGACGAGGTCACAGACGAGATTGATCGAGATCGATGAGTTAGATGAGTTCCGAAAGTTAATGACGAAATGCAAAAAATCGTAAGAGAAGAAAAGGTTAAGCCGACCGATCGTAAGAATCAAAGGTCAAATGATCGATTTATCGAACAGACTGATCGACGATGATCGAGAACAAATGAAATGATATGGTGATCGAAGAGAAGACAAGCCGATCAAAAAGAAATCGACCGTAAGATCGTAAGAGAAGGTCATAGATCAAAAGAGAGGCGGATGAGATCGATCGAGATCGACGTGATCGAGATCGGACTTGATCGAGATCGACATGAAGATGAAAGCAGATGATCAAGATCGACGTGATTGGGATCGATGTGCTAAACCGATATGCTAAACCCTAATGTAATCGACCGATGCTATCCCGAGATATTGATCTCAAGAAGTGTTGATCGATCATCGAAATGATCAAATCAAAGCAAAAAGAAATCGATAAATTGAAATAAGTGACTGAAGGTAAGGATATCTCAATTCAGAGAATCAACCTCGGCCACTCGAGTGTCAAGATGTCTCGATTAACAAGGTCCGGCCAAGAGAAGTCTTCATCCTCAAGTATCCCGAGGCTCGAGTAAACTCGAGGTCGATGAGAATCAAGACTCAATATGTCTCTCAAGACACCGAGACTCAGAGAATCTGAATGATTCCAAGACGAGGAATCTGGAGAATATAAATTAGAATCACCGACGTGGACCAACGAGAGTAAGACAACCAAATTAAGAAACCACAGATTTACAAGAATAGTATGGATTTGAATGTGATTCTCTCCAACGGTAACATTCAAATCTACACTATAAATACAAGGTCTTTTTCATCATTCTAATGGGGGATCGAGGAGATTATAAAGACGAGATGCTACAGAGCCAAAGAGAGTTATACCCAAGCATTCCCACCCTGAAACACAAGTCCTAGAGATATACAAATATGTTCAAGAGTGTTCTAGAACCCAATCTAAGAACCCACGATGTATCCTAGCTTAGAGAGATTTTCCCATCCTTAGCATCGAGGCTAAAACAAATGTAAGGAAAATCTCAACCTAGTTTGAAACCAAACAAACCTTACCCAAATCACCGTTAAGTTTGTAGGCGAGTGTGAACCCCAAACATCTAGCAATCCCGAAAGCGAGGGTAGGTAATCCCGAGCGAGGTGATAAGTCCCGCTGGAGTGTAAACTCAGAAACATCCGTAGTAAATCCCGCGGAGGGTGATAAGTCCCAGGCGAACCCGAGAGGGTGATAAGTCCAATTGGAAAGGAATTTCCCAGAACAATGGAGAGTAGATGTAGGAGCTTGAGTCTCCGAACCACTATACTTTGTTGTGTTCTTTATTGCTTTATGTTCTTATATTGTCATATGCATTCGATTATAAGCAAAACACAACACATGAGCTAAAAAGAGAAAAAATTGGAATCAATCTGCCCTCACCCCTGTTTTATATGCATCACATGAAATGTTTGCTTCCGCACGCACAAAATGGGTTTTCCCACAGGGACCATCAATTGGTATCAGAGCAGATGTTCAAACGGTTCACTGATTTCAAAGTAACCACCTGAACTGATCTTTTTAAACGAAAACCCGTGTTCTTTAAAAATGCATATATTTTAAATGTTTTGGCGTCATTATCAAAAAGGGGGAAATTGTTGGGATATTTTAGTTTTGATGAATTATGCCAAAACATTATCAACTTGTGTTTTTGAAGTTAATCTACGATAACAAGTTGAGGGAACGAGAGAATGATTGAGGGAACTCACGAAATCGACGAGATGATCGAGATCGACGAGGTCAGTCGTATTTAGATTGACGAGATCGATGAAAGTTAGATGAGTTCCGAAGTTAATAGACGAAATGTACCAAAATCGTAAGAGAAGAAAAGCTAAGCCACCGATCAAGAATCGAAGGTCAAATGATCGATGACCAAAAACAGACCTCGACGGATGATCAAGAACAATGAAATGATATGGTGATCAAGAGCGCATGTTCCGATCAAAAAGAAATTGACCGAAGATCGTAAGAGAATGTTGCAGATCAAAAGAGAGCAGATGAGATCGACGAGATCGACGGATCGAGATCGAGATTTAAGATGAAAGGGATGATCAAGATCGACGTGATTGAGATCGGATGTGCTAAACCGATATGCTAAACCTAATGTAATCGAATTCGATGCTATCGCGGAGATATTGATCAAGAAGTGTTGATCGATCAATGAAATGATCAAATCAGCAAAGAAAAAATCGATAAATTTCGAAATAAAAGTGACTCAAGGTAAGGATATCTGAATTCAGAGAATCGAACTCGGTCGACTGAAAAGTGTCGAGATGTCAGACGACGATCGGTCAAGGTCCAATAAGAGAAGTCTGGCTGAATAAAGTATCCCGAGGTTCGGGATAAAACCTAAGGGTTAGATGAGAATCGAAGACTCAAGATGTCTCCAAGACACCGAGACTCGAGAATCTCAATGATTCCAAGGCGAGGAATCGGTGAATATAAATACCTAGAATCACCGACGCGACCAACGAGAGGAAGACAACCAAACCAAGAAGTCAGCCAGATTTTACAAGAATAGTATGGATTTGAATGTAATTTTCCAACGGTAACATTCAAATCTACACTATAAATACAAGGTCTTTCATCATTCTAATGTGTGGATGCGCTGGAGATTATAAAGCACGAGATGCTTCAGAGCCAACGAGAGTTATACCCAAAGCATTCCCACCCTAAACACAAGTCCAGAGATATACAAATATGTTCAAGAGTGTTCTAGAACCCAATCTAAGCAACCCACGATGATCCTAGCTTAGAGAGATTTTCCCATCCTTAGCATTGAGGCTAAACAAATGTAAGGAAAATCTCAACCTAGTTGAAACCAAACAAACCTTACCCAAATCACGGTTAAGTTTGTAGGCGAGTGTGAACTCCAGAAACATCTAGCAATCCCGAAAAGTGAGGGTAGACAATCCCGAGTGAGGATGATAAGTCCCGCATGGAGTGTAAACTCCAGAAACATCTCAGAAAGCAATCCCATGGAGGTGATAAGTCCCGAGGCGAACCCGGTAGGGTGATAAGTCCAGTTGGAAGGAATTTCCCTAGAATGCGAGAGTGGATGTAGGAGTTTGAGTCTCCGAACCACTATACTTTGTTATGTTCTTTATCGCTTTTATGTTTTATATTGTCATATGCATTCGCTTATAAGCAAAACACAACACATGAGCTTAAAAGAGAAAAATTGGGAATCAATCGCCCTCACCCCTCGTTTTATATATGATCACATGAAATGTTTGCTTCTCGACGCCAAGAAAATGGGTTTTCCCAATCGACCATCAATATGCATGCAAAATAAAACATTAAAATCCATGATAATTGATACCCGCAAAACGTATCTAATAGCTTCTACTATCCAATTTCAAATTTAATGTCCACGAATTAAATTACACTTTAAAAAATTCAGAGTCTAAAACAAAGGCTCTCGATACCAGCTTGTTGGGGAATGAGTTACACGTATATATTCGGGTGAATATTTAAATACAAATTTAATTCATTAATTATTACTAAAGATGAATTAATCCTATATTAATTCAAATAATAATTGCAACAACATATCATGCATATAAAAACCACGTAAAACCTACGATGCGAATCTACGGGTTTACGTGAACGCATTCTCTTGATGGCAAAAAGTTTTAGTCGGACGGACTAACCAAAAGGACTTCCCAAGTATTCCCTTAGCCCTTGCTCGACAATCCGTGGAAGGATACTCGCGAAACAATTAACAAAGGAAAAAATAAACTTTGTTGCACCACTTATGTGGATTTGCTAATATTTCAAAGACATGGAATTGTATTGGGAATGAACTAATCATCCCCTATTTATAAGAGGGAGGTGGTCAAAATTTTAGTGATATTTCAATGTGGGAAAGACTTTTCTTGGTCACCAAGAAATCTTGAATATATCTTCTATATTCTTTTTTTTTCCCATAATTAAAATATTCCACAAAAATCCCACCTCCCCATATGGATTATTTTCAAAAATTTGTGTACAAGAATCCAAGATTTGGATCTTCTTTAATTTAAGAGATATTCTCAGATATTTCAAGAAATACATATCTTCCATAATATCTTTTTTAAGAAAATCAAGAAAATCTTTTTCTTTTATATTTTCAAAATTTCAAATTTACTATATAGATAACCAAGTGGGAGATTTCTTGAATTTAATGAGATAATCTTGTATTCCAAGAATACATATCTTCATTCCATAACAAAATTCAAATAAAATCTTTCTCCCTTTTTATCCATAATTTTCAAAATTTAGAGGAAATATAAGCAACAATATTTATTTTATTTTAATTACCTTTTCGCCATTGGACTATATGTTGGGCTACTTAGGGGCCTTTTAGGAGAACTAAAATCGATCTTCTAATGGATCTTGAATATCTAATATTGAGCCATTAATATAATTCAAGCCCATAAATATTAATTAATCCCACTACATAATTAATATCAGACTATCCATCTTAACCCCATATTATACCAATAATATGGCTCCCTACCATTATTTCGTGTTTAAGATTATCTAGCCCATTAATTAATTCAAGCCATTGAAATAGCTTTTCCGTTAATTAATATCTTTTGTCCTTGGTCGAGAACCGTTCAACATTATTATCCATACCGGGAAACTAATATCAAACTTATTCTTGCAAAAGTTAAAGCACTAAAAAAACCTTCAATTTCCCAAGTGCTTCTACATTGAAGAGAGCTCACTATACTAAGCCTAGCTTGATAAGATTTATCCAAAGCTTAGTCGAGATATCCTAACCCTCAGATTGTGCTTCATTGTAAAAGGATATCTCATCCTAGTTGGAAACTAACCGAGAAACCCCAAACCCTTGTGAAGGTAGTCGAGTGTGTTTGTTGTCGAAAAGAGTTGTAAAAGAGTTAGTAAACCATGAGTAGTCGAAAAACTCTAGAGAAGGTTAGTAAGCTGTGGGTAGTCCAAAGCTTGTGTGTGATTGAGTAAGTAAACTACGGTGAGGTAGTCGAAAAGCTCAAGGTCGGTTGAGTAAGTAAACCACGGAGTAGTCGTAAAACCTCAGTACGAAGTTGAGTAAGTAAACTACGCGAGGTAGTCGTAAAGCTTCGGTTGATAGTGAATTTCTCCTCAAGGATCGAGAGAGAGCGGATGTAGAGCTTGAGTCTCCGAACCACTATAATTGCCGAGGTTCTTTATTGCTTTTCCTTATCGTATTAATCGCCGCATTGACTTGTTTTTGAAAGCATACTTTTTCATCGATATTCAAATAATCAATCCAATCGAAGTTGCATGTAAAGTGAATCATTGACTTAATCACTATTTCATAAAGGAAGGGTTTTCAAAGAAAGCTTAAAACGAGTATAAACTAAGGGCCAACCATTCTCAAGACGATCGAAAGTAGCTAGAACAGATAATTACCAAACCGAACTCTCATTTGAGGATTCATGAAGTTAGTTATCCGATCTAAGCAACTCGATCTCTCACACTCGACTCGGTTAGGATTATCCGAGGTATCCGGAAGCATTTCCGGGATCACTGTCTCAATGAGACTTTGACTCGGAGCGACCTGTGCTTCTCGTAACCTAATCTCCGTGATTATCTCGACCCAAGTCGACCCTCAAGAAGAAAATGTTTTAAAACACTTGAACACGTGTATTCCCCCATACACTTGTAAGACTCGTTTGCACCGGACCAACAAGTGGTATCGAGCAAAGGGTTCAACTTGACCACTGCTGTGTTGACCAAAGTTTTATTTTCAAAAATACTTGTGGTCTATCCGAATCCGATCTTATTTGTCAATTTTTTTTTTTTTCAAAAGATCGAAAAAATGTCTTCTAAAAAACTTCCCATGTTCTCAAAAGGAGAACTATGACCTATGGAGATCGAGAATGCAGCTCATCTCAGATTCCAAACATGAGCGATGTGGAGAGTGGTCTCTCAAGGACCATTCCACTTATCGTGGTGAATCCTTTGAGGAATGTAAGATGAGAGAATTGATCCTAGAGCAGAATTTCCTAAGTCCGATGACCAACTGACTCAGAGGAGAGAAAGTTAATCAATCTAGACTACATTGCAAAAAGACACACTATATAAAGACAATTGATGATGGTGTGATGGGAATGATCTCTCACCGTAATATCTTCTAAAGAGATACGGGATACACTAATGAATGTGCCAAGGCACATATCATATAAAAGAAAACAAACTTTCAAAGTTAGCAATTGGAAAGTTTGATAGGTTTGAATGGATGATGGTGAATCAATAGACAAATTGGAAGTCGATTCACTAAAGATCATGAATGATCTAAATGCACCGGAAAGAAATATCCACAAAGAGAAGTTGCATTGAAAATTTCTTAGAGGTCTTTCTAAGAAATGGGATATTCATGCAAAGGTGATTGAAAACACCAAGAACATTAACTCAATGCCTACCAACAAGTCTTTCTCGAAATGAAAGCCTATGAATTTGTAATTGATAAGAAATCCAAAAAAGGCCGACAAAGAAAGATAATTCTTCATCGAGTAAAAATGTGGCTTTAAAAGCCAAAGATAAAACCCAGAAAACTAGAGAGTTCGAGAATCCCCACGCCAAACATCGACGATGAGCTTGAGGAAAAGCTAGCACCGATGGCAAGGAGATTTGACAGACTTAATAGTAGATTTGGAAAATACAAAAAGCTATTACAGAACCACAGTACCGTGAAGAAACCCGAGGACGATCAACCGAGAAGAAGAAGGACTCGAAAATGCTTGGCGATCTTCATCCGCAGAAGGACTCCAAGTCCAAAGAAGAAAATGATCGTGATAATGATACCAATAGATGCTATAATTGCCGAAGAAAGGTCACTTCCAAAGATGATTGTCCGAGTTGAGTGCTAAGGAGAGAAGAGAAAGGCAAGCTAAAAGAGACCGTAAGTTCTCTAGCAAAAAGGCCATGGTTGCGTAAGAAGAACACTCGAGGAGGGATCTAGCTCTTCGATGAGATATTCTCGACAAAGGAAAGTGATGACATCCGTCTCGATGGCCATTGAGGAGGTAAACTCTTCTTTTCTCGTTGTTGCTCCTACACTAGCACAAGAGTTTTCAAGTTCCAATCGAAAACAAACATATTTTGACCGATGGATTCTTTTGAGAATCTGGAAAGGACTATGTTGCTTTTGCAAGGATCGCTAAATAGAACTCAAGAGCGTATAAGGAATTGAAAGTCGAAAAATCTAAAATGGAAAGACTTCTAGCAATATCAAATCACTTCTCAACTAATGGAGCTACCGATGAACCGGATGTTCTCGAAAGTACAACTCTCGAGAAAGAGAAGCTGATAATGTCCCTAATCGAAAAGCTAGAGAAATCCACCCAAGAGATTCAAATAATCAGACTAAGTTCAATGACCTTTCCGAGAAGCATGAAACTCTACGTAACCGGTGAGGATAGTGCATGTAAGAAGTTAACTCTATCAATAAAGCATCTAATGTAATAGATAAAATTCGAGTTACCAGAGATCTCGCTACTATAAAATCTGGATTGGGATACATTCCAGTGAAACCTCACAAGGTCATCCGAATGTCGCATCAAGTAGCAAGAAGACTATCTTTGTAAAACCAAGGCACCAACACTTCAAACCAAGTAATGCCCAAGGTTGTAGACAAGGAAAAAAGACCTATGGTATCAAGAAACCGAATGATCAAAGTTGAAAGCCCAAACCTCGGTAAAGGCTAGAAAACCCGAGCAATCACTGGAAAGTTTCAGCGCAAGTACTTCAAAGCCTCAGCTAAGAATGCAAACCGAAAGGCTCCACATGAACCATCGAGGAATCCTCGATGAGAAACACTCAAAGAGAGATATTCTCAACCCGAAGAGACCAAGTCTTCAAGATCTTTGAAGACCCAGATTTCAAAGATGCATAACCCTGAACCCTACTTGCCCTGGGTAAAGGTTATCTCAACCCAAGTCAATAAAGATTTAGACCGGCCGCACAAAAGCCTAAGCATCTCTGAACAAAAGGCCCTAACCAAAGAAGAATTCAAAAGCCCATGTTCATGCTAAAGCTAGCACACATATACGTAAAAACCGCTAAGGCACCTAGAGTAGTGGATGTATATGTAGATGTTTATGGAAGACAGATCGCCCACTCTAAAGTGATTAGAGTTGTCGGCGCATTCGATTCCGGAAGGTACATCTAACCTTGTAGACCCTACACAAATTGGTACCTAAGAATTTTTTCGCTTTTTCGAGGAAAACAAAGGCACCGAATTGACTAAAGATCACATGGCACCGATGAAAGCAGAGATGAAAAAGCTCCCCGATGTATGGTATCTTGACAAAGGATGCTCAAGACATATACAGATTCAAGAAGATGCTCAAATGACTATGTTGAACAAAGAGGCCCGCAGATCACTTTTGGAGATAACTCCAGGGATAGATCAAGGATATGGAACTTTGGAAATCGACTCACCATATCCATGGTGTTTCATATGTATCCGATTGAAGCATAACTTGCTTTTTAATTAGCCAATTCTCGTGATAAGGGTTTTAATGTTGAGTTCTTCTAAGAACTTATGTTTTGTGAAAGATGATACATCACGTATGTACCATGACCGGGTACAAGAAAAGGAAATGTGTATCTTGGGTCGATTGAGTTCAACTCCTAAAGATACATGTTTGGTTGCTAAAAGTTCCACAGATACCGATTGGTTATGGCATAAAAGGATGAATCACTTTGAATTTTAAAACCCCCAACAAGCTTGCAAAGATTAGCTCTTGTGAGAGGGTTGCTTAATGAAGTGTTCAAGAAGGAACACATTTGTGATGCATGCCGAAAAGGAAAAACAAGTTAAAGCATCATTTAAAAGCAAAGTAGAAGTTTCTACCGAGAATACTTGACTTTTTGATATGGATCTCTTTGGTCCTATAACACCAGTGAGCACCAATGGCAGGAGATACACACTAGTAGTAGTTGATGACTACTCAAGATATACTTGGGTCATATTCTTACTCAGTAAGAAAGAGACTCAGATAAAATTTCCAGAACTACTAAAAAGGCTCAGTATTGATAAAAATCTGAGTGTGGTCAAAATCAGATCTGACAAAGGAACTGAGTTTATAAATCATATTATATCTGATTATTGTGCAGCAAATGGAATTTCACATGAAAAATCAGCTGCAAGGACCCCTCAACAAAATGGTGTTGCTGAAAGAAGGAACAGGACTCTAAAAGAAGCTGCAAGGACAATGATTGCTGAAGCTGATATTCCTAAGAGGTTTTGGGCTGAAGCTGTCAACACTGCATACTACTCTCAGAATAGATCCATGCTGACCAAGAGTCAAGGCAAAATGCCTTATGAACTTTGGAATGAAAGGAAGCCTATTGTTTATTTCTTTCGTGTGTTTGGTTGCAAGTGTTTCATACACAATAATGGTAAAGATCAGTTGAAAACTTTCGATAGTAAAGCTGATGAAGGAATATTCTTAGGATATTCTCAAGTCAAGAAAACTTTCGAGTTTACAACCTGGGACTTTATTGTGGAGGAAACACCTCATGTTGTTTTTTGATGAATCCACTTGTGTTCGTAAGAAACAGAACATGGATGCAATGAACTGACTAAGAGGATCACCAGATTAAGCCTGAAACAGAAAGATAAATCATCCACTGAACCAGAAAAGAAGAAGTCAGTCACATCCTATGATTGGAGTGACTCAGACTCAGATAAAGAAGTTCAGGATGGAACTCAGAATGGTGAGACTCAGGAAAACCAACACTCCAAAGGTGACCAATCTGAACAAACACCAGTTCAGACTCAGGTATGTGATGCCAATGAAGATGTGGTCACAGCTGAGGCAAATCTTGAATCTATCAACCAAAGGGGAACAAATGTCTCTGACAATGTTCTGAATAGAATTTCCCCTGAGGTAGATGATTCTCTTTCTCCTGTTTTGTTGTTCCCTGAGTTTACTGACTTAACTGAACCTAACATTTCAAATAGTGAGGATACCATTGAAGGGGGAACATCAAGAAGGAAATGGTTAGATAGTCATCCTACAAGTCAGATTGTGGGTGATCTAACTGAAGGTGTTAAAACAAGAAGGTTCCATGGTGAAAGTGCACTATTCTGCTGCTTCCTATCAGAAAAGGAACCTACTGAGATTGGTGAAGCTCTACAAGATTCTCGTTGGATTACTGCTATGCAAGATGAGCTGAATCAATTCTCAAGGAATGAAGTATGGGAGCTAGTAGATGAATTTAAAGGCATAATGTCATTGGAACCAAGTGGGTTTTCAAGAACAAAAGAGATGAAAACAACAACATTGTAAGAAACAAGGCAAGACTAGTTGCACAAGGTTATTCCCAAGAAGAAGGCTTGGATTATGATGAAACCTTTGCACTGCAGAAGACTAGAAGCCATCGATTGTTTCTTGCATATGCCGCCCACATGAAGTTCACATACCATCGATGGATGTGAAAAGTGCATTTCGAACGGTGTGCTTAAAGAAGAGGTTTATGTGGAACAACCTCCCCGGTTTCAAACAGAATGACCAAGTTTACAGCTCGTAAAAGCCTTGTATGGTCTCAAGCAAGCACCGAGCATGGTATGATACTTTTTTCGGCTTTCTTCGACCATGGTTTTGTCAAAGGGGATCGCTGATAGAACTCGCTCGTGATAGAGGATGGGAAAGATATCTTACTAGTTCGATATATGTTGATGACATCATTTTTTGATCTCCAAATCATCAACTCGAAAAGTTTTCAACACCGATGAAAGGCAAGTTTGAGATGTCGTTGATGGGAGAGATGAATTTCTTTCTAGGTCTTCAAGTGAAACAATCAAAGGAAGGAATATTCATCAACCGTGCAAAGTACACCGTAGATCCGATTGTCAAATATGGTGTACAGACTGCAATGCGCTAGATTCCCATGAATACTAACTACAAGACGGATCCCGATTTCAAGGCAAATCAAGAAGTCATACCGATTATAGATAATCATTGATCATTGCTTCTATCTCACAATTAAAGTAGGCGATATAACATTTGTCGTTGGATATGTGCAAGATACCAAGCTAATCCTAAGGCTAGTCACATGGAGGTCGCCAAAAAGATACCGAGGTATCTTAAGGGCATAGTGAATAGAGGATTATGGTATCCAAATGATGATAACCTTTTGAATTAATCGTTACTCGATGTCGACATGGAGGTTGCAGACCGATGACAAAGTGATAATCAGACGATTTAGAGCAAATTCAAATACATCGATTTTGGAGAGGATCTCAGATATAGTTCAAAAAATCAATGATGTTTTTGAGCTCAGGATGATAAAAAGTGAGGATCCCGCGATGTATATGTCGTGAAGAGAGCGGGAGTATTTAGATAGGATTGCTGAGAATTCTATTAAATTCGAGGCGACATTTCATAAAAGGCACTTAAAGCCACAATATCGTGTGTTGATGGATATTGTGAGCAAGAGCATCATGAGTCTTGCGGGAGTTTTGAGCAAATCAAGACTCAAGCTCGATTGATGGCGGCGATCGAGGCCTCACCCACCACCGACTTCAATCGGGTCAAATTTTTGATTCCGAGACGGTGAGTCACAAGCAGATCAAAGTTTTGAAGAAGGTTGACGGGGCGATTTCAATAAAAGGCAAGATCCACCATGCCACTAAAATTGCTTATATTTTGGAGATGTGCAGAGAGGAGGAGGATATCTTCGCCAATTCGACCCCATTCCCTAAATCCAAAATACTCTTCAAGCCCATTGCTGTGAAGAAGCAAGCCATTCGAGGGAAGAGAGAAAAGAAGGTAGAATCACCAGTTGCGGCTGAAAATGAGACTCAACAAACCAGGGGGAAGGTTTTGTTAGAGGCAAAGATGGAGCAAGGCGCAAAAATGATGAAGCAGAAGAACCTTGCCCCAAAACGCAGAAGATTGGTGGTTCTCACTGATGAAGATGACAGTAATTCTGAGGAGATTCAACCTGAGGGCCAAACCGCTCAAAGTTCGCCATTGTAAGTTTTGGCTCAGGTCATCTCAAAGGCACAAGAATAGACTGAGGAACAGGTCTTCTCTGAGGTGCTTGAGACATCTCTAAGTTCAGACAAAATTTCTCAGGAAATTTTCACAGGAGCTATGACCTCAGAGATTCCTATCTCAGATATGCAGTGCTCGCATACAGAGAGCCAACTCTCGACTAACGAGGATATACCACCAGCCTCGGGCCCCACTCGATGCAAACCGAGGGACCTGACCAGACAACCTTCAGAGGTCACGAGACTCAGGCCGCAATATTCTTGATGAACTCCCGAAAGGATCCATCGCTGATCCCACGTACCGACGCTTAACCCGAACCGTAAAGCCCAAGAGACGGAAGAAGTATGAGGTCAAGAAGGAGAATGGGAGGAGCGAAGGGAACGGTTCATTCTTGACCGCTACCCCGAAGCTCACTCTTACCCCGACGGCAAGATGTCTTCTTCAGATTAAGGACGACTGTGTTCATTCTCAATCAGACTCTTCCCGAGATGCTTGACATTGCTACATTCAGAGTAAGATCAAAGGAATGAGGAGATGCCTTTTCCGACCGACCGTGGTTCGGGAGAACAAAGCTCGGGATGAAAACCCAATTTTGATGAAATGGTTCATGGAAGTTAGCCGAGAAAAGCTACATCGTTGGTGCCCCGAGCAAATGGAGACAAATCTCAAGACGGAGATGGGGACCAATGGGAGATGTCGAGGATCGGCCCTCGGATGGAAAAGCGAGACTTCGTCGATCCACCTAAAAATTGGTCAACCTCGATCGAAGCCTAGACTTTTCAGTACCTTTTCGCACTATTGACAATTATGCCAAAGTTTACTGAAAGTTCTATCTTTAATTACAATTGTTCGATAAAAAGATCGAGGCTCACGGAGATCGGAGCTCGAAACGAGTCAAGCTCAGATGATCAAACAAAGATTTAAAGCGTAAGATTCCCCGAGATTGATCTCACTCCCGTGATGAAGAAACTTGAGAAGGTTTGAGCCAATGATGATCAAAATTGCTCGATGGAAGAAAACATCGGCCAACCAAGCTCAAAAGATGGAAAGTCTTAGTCACTCTTCGAAGCCGGTGCAAACTCAAAACACTCGACCACCCATTTACCTCCATGGAAGGAAAGCCGAATGAGAAGTTTGGAGGAGTCAAGGCCGAAAGTAAGGATGAACCGGAAGCGTAAACACCGGTGAGAGTTCTCGATTTCCTAGAGGTGAAACCGGGCAGAGAAGAATGAGGTGCTAATAAAATCATTGTTGAGGAAATGAGCTTAATGCTCATGACCAAGATGACAGAGGGTGTTCAAAGAAGCACTTCTGCTAGTTTGCCCACTTATCTCAAGAATTTTCGTGGGGCCAAGAACCATCTAAGAGAGGCCGGAAGACGAAACAAGATCGATAGCGGGAGAGATTCATTTGTGTGAGCAAAGAGCAATATCACGTGGACACAAAGACTCTCCGATTTCTTCCAAATTACTTTTGCCGTGCGAAGGAAAAATAAGGTGAAGACCTCGAAAGTTCATGACACGTACTTTGGAGAAGAAGGCTCGTAAAGATGTTGAAATGTATAATCTAGCAAAAGCCTTAAAAAGAAGTCAAAGCTACCGAGAAATTGAAGTTCGCCAGTAGAGAAGCCTATCTACACTCGAAGTTTCTAAGCAAACCATGCTTGATGTTACAAAAGAAAACCGAAAGTACAGAGCAAAGGTTGGAACAAAGCCGACTTACGAAGAGGAAAGCCTTGACGTTGTTCAACCCGAAGCAAAACGCGAAGACTTCTAAGACAATCCAGAAAAATCGATTCGATGATGAAGAAACGGACCAACAAGTGGTATCTCGAAGTCTCAACCTCGTAAGAAAGTCTTCAACACAAGAAATGCTCAAGACACTCCAAATGGAACAAGCTAAGAGAAAGTCGCCGCTTTGGCCTCGTGAGCGCCTCGTGGATCGTAAAAGAAGATAGACGAAGAGCGTAAGTCGGGCGAGTGAATTCGTAAAGTTTGGGAGCAAGAGGAAAGGAACATCAAATGCACTAAAGTGGCCCCACGCTGATAAATGGATGCCCATCAAACTCAACGATATGTGGGAAGAAGTCAAGGAACCTTCGTTCAATTATGATGTTCTCGGGGAATGGAGAGGAAAGCTCGAGACGAATGAAGCTTTCATTGAATATCTTCTTATCTTCTATCCAAAGTATCTACAGAGTCGATTAACTTTTATGGATGAAGGAGAAGTATGATATAGGGCCCTCGGTCCATATTCCTATCCACCTCCAAGACTTGGTAATGGCTTGGTTAATAGAAGGCCATTACTCAAGAAATTGCTCAAGATATCTTTGGTCACTTGGGTCTAACAGAAACAATCCGGATATCATAAAAGAGAGGAATGAGTCAAGAAGAGATTTTTTTAATGTTTGACTGGAGGTGCCTAACGATGAAGTTGAGAATGAAGCAAATCAAGAACAAGATCAAGAGCCAAATCAAGATCAAGATTGAAGACTCGAAGATTCTCGTAATCTTTAAATTTTTGTCTTTTTTTATTTTGTTGATAAATTCACCGTCTGTCAGAATTCGATACCAATCATCAATGAAGATTTATCATTATGCTCAAAAAGATAATATCTCATTATCTTATTTACATGTCTTTTATTTTGATATGCCCTCGAATGTATGTCTCTCGAACCGATTGTTTGTTCATATAAGGGGAAATTGTCCAATTTGGGGGAAATTGTTTAAGTATTTGGTAATGAACTATTTAAAGAGATTCATTCATCAAGAAATTTTGAATGATTAAACTGCTGAGAAACTCAAATTGTTGGGAGATTCTCTCGATTTAAGAAATTGTTGGAGACAACCAATCTTGTAATAGGATAAATCAAACCCGAGTATAGGTTATATGTTTGTAACAAGATAGGTTTTGCATCATCAAAAAAAAAAATTATTGGGAGATGAATTTAATAAAAGATATATGATTTTGATTAAGATCCCAAAACCCCGAGTATGATACATGTTCAAGAATGATCTTGATAAGTTGAGTCGATTTCGGTTTTTAGAGTATTCAGGATGTTATCCGCAAAAATGTATAGTCAGCAGATATAGTTCAGATAGGTTCTCAAGATTCAAGAACTCAAGATGTTTATGAAGAAACCGAAGTTTCAAGATGAAATCAAGTATCTCAAGACTCAAGATGAAAACCGAGATATCAAGACTCAAGAGGATACCGAGTAAATCAAGACTCAAGATGAAGATTCAAGAGATAATACCAATATGTCTCGAAGATCAAGACTCGTAAGACCTCAAGACTCGTAAGACTCAAGAAAGCAAGATCAAGAATCAAGATTGAAGATCAAGAAATATCGGCATAGTAATTATCGATGACTCAAGAATATATCAATGCTCAAGATAAAACTCAATGTTCCGGAGGCAATCAATATATCTATCCAAGGATGCAATCGGAAGATCGCGATTCCTTTTAAAGGTTAGATATTGACAAGACATTCAAATGCATAAAAGGAACTAAGTCGTAAGTGTTGTTAAGGTTATATCAAACTCGTAGTTGGTAACCAAAAGAGTCGCTGAAGGTGTCTACCTTTTAATCGAGACAAAAGTCAAAAAGGAAGGCAACATCGATTATACTGACACCGATGTTGATGTGTGTCTCGCAAAAGATGTCGATGTACAAAGTTCCAAATCGCAAAAGTGAAGATCGGCTACATGAAAGGCTATTGTCAAAATGTGTTAGGGAGTTTCAAACCCTAAAATATAGCCGCTTTCACACACCATAAGAGGGAACTCACGGGTTATCTCTCCAACGGATAGTTTTCAAAAGTGACCTTGGTGTATGCCTATAAATACCGGGTGACCCTCTACATTGTAAGGTTACGGAAATTTATACGCAACTCAAGAGCTCAAACTTATTCTTCAGAAAAGTTAAAGCACTCAAAAACCTTGAATTTCCCAAGTGCTTCTACATTGAAGAGAGCTCACTATACTAAGCCTAGCTTGATAAGATTTATCCAAAGCTTTAGTCGAGATATCCCAACCATTCGCATTGTGCTTCATTGTAAAGGATATCTCATCCTAGTTGAAACCAACCGAGAAACCCCAAACCCTTGTGAAGGTAGTTGGAGTGTGTTTGTTGGTGAGAAAGAGTTGTAAAGAGTTAGTAAACTACGCGGAGTAGTCGTAAAAACTCTAGAGAAGAAGTTAGTAAGCTACGGGGTAGTCCAAAGCTTGTGTGTGATTGAGTAAGTAAACCACGAGGTAGTCGAGAAAGCTCAAGGTCGGCCGTAAGTAAACCATGGGAGTAAATCGTAAAACTCGTGGCCGAAGTTGAGTAAGTAAACCACGCGAGGTAGTCGAAGCTCGGTTGATAGTGAATTTCTCCAAGGATCGGAGAGAGTGGATGTAGGAGCTTGAGTCTCCAACCACTATAATTGTTGTGTTCTTTATCGCTTTTCCTTATCCGTGGCTTAAACGTTGCATTGACTTGTTTTTGAAAGCATACTTTTTCACTGATATTCGGTTGGAATCAATCCACTGAAGTTGCATGTAAAGTGAATCACAGCCTAATCACTATTTCATAAAGGGAAGGGTTTTCAAAGAAAGCTTAAAAACTAGTATAAACTAAGGGCCAACCATTCCGCACGACTGAGTACCTAGAACAGATAGTTACCAAACTAAACTCTCGTTTGAGGATTCAGTAAGTTAGTTATCTGATCCAAGTAACTCAGGATCTCTGACACTCAGGACTCAGTTGAGATTATCTGAGGTATCCGAAAGCAAAAGGATCATCACTGCCTCAATGAGACTTTGACTCAGAGCGATCCGTGCATCTCGTAACCCCATCTTCGTGGATTATCCACCCAAGTCGACCTCGAAGAAGAAAAAGTTTTAAAACACCTAACACGTGTATTCCCCATACACGCGTGTAAGACTCGCTTGCACCGGGGACAACAGAAGTCCTCTCACTTTTGATACAATCCAACGTGGGACAAATCAAAACCCTTTATTTTAACAAATCCCAATAAATCTCCACCTTGGTAAAATAAAAGAAACTTTATTGTCTCCACCTAGACTTGAATCCTCTCACGATCAACAGATGTACCGTCTGCACCATAAAAGTGATGTACATACTGAGCAACTCTCGCATACGATTTACTCCAAAAAATAGGGCAACTAATCAAATTGCAATATTTAACAAGTTTAAACAGAGTCGACTTGTTAATTGAACCGCTTGGAACATATCACGGGTTATCGCTAGCCCCAACTTTCTTCACCTTAACCTCTTCTCACTTCTCGAAAAAATGATATATGACATCAATATGTTTCGCTCTCTCATGATGAACTTGATCCTTGGCTAAACATATTGCACTCAGACTGTCAGAGAATAGAGTTGCATAATCATGATGTAGATCAAGATCACTAACAAGCCCCTTCAACCAGATTCCCTCTTTGTCGTTTCAAATAAGGCCATATATACTGCCTCTACAGAGACAAAGCAATTGTAGTCGCAGTTATCTTTCAACTCACAAATGAACCACCAAGAGGAAAAAGCATAATCGGTCATGACCTTTCTACTCTTAACATCTCCTCGATAATCGTAATCACAAAGAGTCTCTAAACTAAACAATTGGTATAATCTCCATAAATGAGATCGACATCAGACATACCTCTAAGGTACCGAAATATCCTCTTGACAGCCTGCCAATGCTCCTTTCCAGGTTGAGCCATAAACCTGCTGACAACACTAATAATATGTGTAATATCGTGTCTAAGTATGCACTACAAGATACATCAAACTCCCTAGTGCACTAGCATAGGAACCCGAGATATGTACTCTTTCTCCTCAAGAGATTTAGGGGCAAAAATAATAGACAAATGAATATTCGCAGCACTTGGAGTATCAATAGGTTTAGCTGTAGACATACCAAACCTTGATAATATCTTTTGAATGTAATCCTTCCGTGAAAGGAAAACTTCTTCTGACTTCTATCCTTATGAATCTCCATTCCCAAAATTTTATGGGCAGCACCGAAATCCTTCATCTCAAACTCAGCACTGAGAAGACCTTTCAACTTCTGAATATCTAACTTGTTCTTTGCAGCTATCAACATATCATCAACATATAAGATCAAGTAGATAAATGAATCATCTCCCAGCTTGTTTTGATACACACAACTATCATACAGACTTCTGTTGTAGACAAGATGTGTCATATAGTCATCAAATCTCTTGTAACACTGCCTTGGACACTGCTTTAGCCCATATAAGGACTGCTTCAACTTGCAAATGTACTCTTCCTTCCCAGGAACTTGAAAACCATCTTGATGGGTCATGTATATCTCCTTATTCAACTCTCCAATGTAGAAAAGTTGTATTCACATCGAGTTGTTCAAGTTCCAGGGCCTAATGTGCTACCATTTGAAGTAACACTCTAATAGAAGTATGTCTGACCACAGGTGAGAAAATCTCATCATAGTCTATTTCCTCTTTCTGATGGAACCCCATAGCAACGACTCTGACCTTATATCTAATACCCTTAGGAGGTGATATTCCTTCCTTCATCTTGAAGACCCATTGCATGTAATAATCTTTCTCTCCGGAGGCTGCTTGACTAACTCCCAAGTCATATTCTTGTGAAGTGACTCCATCTCATCTCCCATGGCAGCAAGCCATTGGGTAGACTCTATACATGTAACAACTTCTTTGTAGGTGGATGACTCATGAGAATCCACCTCTTCAGCAACTTGAATGCATAACACCATTACCCTTAAATCTCTATCGTTTTGGAGCCTCAACTCCAATCCTTCTAGCTCGATCAAGAGCTATACTGTACGGTCTTGTCTCATATGGTTAAGATTCTGGTGGTGATGCATCTTTCAGCTCAGTGTCAAAATGTGAGTGTTGTTCTCCATCTTCCTTTTGTGACTCATTCTGCTCCATTTATTTGTCAACACTATTGTTTCATAATACAACAATATACTTCACAGTGGGGTTAAACATAGAATTCTCATTAAAAATAAAATTTTTTCTAAGTATGACTTTGCTTTCGACGAGACCGATTTCTATACCCTTTAACACCATTTTCATAGCCCACAAAAACTCCCTTCTTCGCCCTTGGCTCCAATTTACCCTCATTTACATGATAATAAACAGTACATCCAAAAGCTCTAAAATTAGAGTAATCTGTAGACTTGTCAGACCACACCTCATAGGGTGTTTTGAGGTTGATACTGTTAGGAATTAACAAGCAATTATGGAGAAAATAATAGAACTAGGAATTTAGAGACAAACAATTTGGTTACCCAAATACAAAATGACTACGCCCAGGGGGCACTACCAAGCCGTGAGATTCACTATTTTCGTGTGTTTTTTTTCGACAAGAGGCAAATACAATGAAATCAAAAGTATTTAAACGAAGACATGGGTCAAGCCCTAATTTCGCTGAATCGTCATGAACCTCCGCCGACCATGGGCCTTGGTCGAGTGGTTCAGCTCGATCACGTTGCCTGCTCGAGTGCCTGCTCGGCTCTGGAAATTGAGGTGCTCGACCATAATGCTTGGTTGAGCGCGCCTCGCCCTCTTACTTCCTGCTCACTCAGTTCCAACAATCCCAACAATCTCCCACCGAGATCGACTCAACGGCCTTGTCTCCCCCTGCTCCAACTGTTTCTCTCATCGTAGTAGTCTTCGCCTTATGCTCGGGCTCAAGGCCGCTTGAAGTCATGCATAACTTCAACTTCTAAGGTCACAACCTTAGTCAACATGTCGCCAGGATTCTCACTTCCCGGATCTTCATCACCGTGAAGATCTTGTTCTCAATGAGGTAACAAATATAATGATACCTCAACTCGATGTGCTTCCTCCTCGAGTGAAAAGACCGAATTCTTCGCCAAGTGAATAAAGACTCTAATCGGCCTTATACGTAATACTATCCTTTTGCTCCTTCCCCAACTCACACGCATGCATTCTCGCAACCAAACCATTTCTTTACTAAATTTCAAAGGATCGCAACGTACTCGCTTCCGCAGGATCGAAGCTACGATCTTTTGCAACTTAGCGACCCAAGATATTGTTGTACCACCAAAAGTAAACACATACCAGTACTCTCCTTTTGTCGAGATCATTTGATGTCAAGTCCGCGATCAACATATCCCGCTAACCCAACGCTTTTTGCCCTCAAAGCACAAAAAGCTTGTTCAAGAGTACCTCTCAAGTATCTAAGATCCACTTCATCGCCTCTCAATGTCAAGCATCTTGGATTGCCATAAACCGCTAACAACTCTCACCGCTTGTAATATTTGGTCTTGTACACACCATTGCATACATCAAACTTCCAATTGTCAAGCATAGAGAGTGTTTTGCATGTAGTCCGCCCTCTTCGCTACTAGATGAGTCCTTGTTGGATAGCTTGAACCGACTTCCCAACGGGACTCGAATCGCTTTCAGATCTTCCATACTAAATCTCTCCAAGACTTTTATGTATTCAGCCCGTGAAAGATACTACTTTCCCCGCCACCTTGTCACGACGATTCAAGATACCCAAGATTTGCTTTGCCTCCCAAGGTCCTTCATAGCAAACCTTTCGCATAATTTTTTTTCCTTCAACATGTCATCAACATATAATAGCAAAATGATATAACCATCATCATACCTCTCAAGTAACAACAATGGTCACCACACCTATTGATCTTAATCTCGTGCATGAACCCATCAAACTTCTCGCATTAATCAGAATGGAGCTTGTTTCGCACCATACAAGCTCTCTTCTTCAACTTGCAAACTAGCTCACTACTCCCCTGCACAAGTATCCTCTCCTGTTTGCTTCATGTAGATGTCCTCATCTAAATCACCATGAAGAAAGGCGGTTTTCACGCCCATCCGTTCTAACACCAAATTTTTTCTGCACCACCGACTCGTAACCAATCGAATGGTAGTTACCACCATCGAGTAAAAACATCAAGATAAAAATACCATGTTTATGCTAAAACCCTTTCACAATCAATCTTGCCTTGTAGCGTTTGGCTTCCATCACCCTCCTTTTATTTTGTAAACCCACTTGTTATGCAAAAGGCTTTCTTGCCCTTAGGAAGTTCAACAAGCTCCCAAGTTCCGCTGTCATCAATGAATTCATCTCATCATCCATCGCAAGTTTCCACTTGTCCACCGTTGCTCACTACGTGTTGCCTCTTGCAGATAATATTTAGGTTCACCACCACCGCTAACAATAGATATTGGAGGAGGGTGAATACTTATCGAGATCTCCGATCCTCGTGGATCTCCGCAGATGAATTGCCGGTGGTGGTGTACTTGGTTCTTCCTCAACAATCACCGATCATCTAGAACCCTTTGCTCCCATCCGAGTTCGAAATGTCTAACTCCACAACCGAGACTCGTAACCACCTTCTTTGATTTCCCCAACCCGTCTTTGTACATCACGTGTTCATTAAATATGACATCTCGACTACGAATCACCTTTTCGGTTTTCTCATCCTAAAATCGATAAATTTCAAATTCATCACCGCCATATCCAACAAACGACACTTAACAGATTTTGCATCCAACTTACTTCTACTCATAGAATCAACATGAACATATGCAACACACCCAAATACTCGGGCTAGAAAAGACATATTTACCTCCTTTCCTCGACCAAGCCTCCTCCCAGATGCCATTTTCCAAAGGAATTGAGGGTCCTCTGCTTATCAAGTAAGTCATTGTGTTAATCGCCTCCCCCAAAACATCTTTTGCAGCCCACACTTCAATCTCACTCCTAAAGACGCTCACATAGGGTCCTCGTTTCATACGCTTACGCCACTTATTATGCTTTGGGTGTTCCTCTCACGGTTTTCTCCATTCGATTCCATTCGCCTCACAGAATCCTTTTTTGAACTCACTTGAGCTCGTATTTCCACCATTATCGGATCTCAAACGCTTCACCTTGAGACCCGCTTTCGCTTTCTACGACTCTTCCATTTCGAAAAGCATTAAAGGCATCGACTTATTTTTCAAGAAATAAACCCATACCTTCCTCAGAGAATCGCAATGAAAGTCACGAATATGATGCTCCACCAAGGAATGTCACTTGTCCGACCCCACAAATCACTTGTGGAACTAACTCCACCTTCTTCAAAGCCCCGCCTCCCTTCGAAAAACTCACCCTTTTCTGTTTTCCGAATACACAGTCCTCACACAAACCAATGTCAACTATCTTGAGGTCTACAAACCAATGTCAACTGTCTTGAGGTCCGGTTTACCCTTCGAGCACATAACTTTCATCCCCTTTTCACTATGTGGCCAAGGCGACAATGCCACAAATCAAGATTCCTTTTTCACTTGCAAGAGTAATGCTATCTCGGTGTTGCCTTGTCATATACAACGCCCCTATTTATTTCCACGAGCCACTACCAAGACACCTTTGATATCTTCCACGAAGTTACACCCAAAGGTCACCTTGTAGCCCTCACATCAAGTTGCCCAACCGAAAAGCAAATTCTCTTCAAACCAGAATATGTCTCACATCTTTCAATTGTAACACGCTCCCATTTGGTGTCTTAATCTAAACATCCCCTTCCCTTTGATTTCCAACGGCTCATCATCACCAGATAAACCCTCCCAAAGTTCCCTAAGTGAACCTCCCATTACGCCAAGATCGCCGCATCTAATGAAACGATGCTCCGAATCTAACACCCACGACTCCAACGGACTTCTTACACTAAGAATCAATGCATATGAAGTCCTCATCAAATAGCAACGTTATTTGAGTTGTCATTCTTGTTTGGTGCATTACCTTGGCTTTAGCCTTGCGGCCTTGCACTCCTTCTTGTAATGACCAAGCTCATGACATTTGTAACACTCAACCCGACTCTTATCTTTTCTTGGGCTTATCTTTGCCCCTCGACTTCGATCTACCCCCGATTGGCTTCCTCGATTCAGATTCTTGCCGCTTTCCCGTACTCAAAGCGGATCCTCGTGGGCCACATCCAACTCTTTTCCTATGAATTTCTTCGCTCATGACCAAATCTCTAACCTCATCGAATTTTAGTTTCACTTTACCCGTCAAGCACTAACAAACCACCACCGTTCCACTCCAACTTTCCGTAAAGAAGACAACAAAATTAAGGCTTGAACTTCATCATCAAAATCAATCTCAACCGAACTCAATTGGGCTATAATCATATTGAATTCGTTGAGATGGTTGGCTACCACAGTATTCTCCGCCATCCTCAGGTTGAATAACCTCCGCATCAAGTGAACCTTGTTCATTGTAGACGGTTTTTCATATATCTCCGTCAAAATTTCCAGCATCTCCTTTGTGGTTTTTGCTTTCACAATATGTAGGGCGACATTCCTAGATAACGACAGACGAACCACACTCATCGCCTTCCTATCCAGCAACTTCCACTCGTCGTCCTTCATATCTTCAGTCAGGAACCCAACTACGATACAGATCTTTACCGTACAGGTAATCTTCGATCTGCAATCTCCAAAATCCAAAATCCGTTCCATCAAACTTCTCAACAGGAGATTTCCCTTGAGCCATCATAATTGGTCTCCACAGATCCCTTTAACCCGATGCTCTTGATACCAGTTGTTAGGAATTAAACAAGCAATTATGGAGAAAATAATAGAACTAGGAATTTAGAGACAAACAATTTGGTTACCCAAATTACGTCAGAACGACTACGCCCTGGGGCACTACCAAGCCAGGAGATTCACTATTTTCGTGTATTTTTCGTACAATAGGCAAATACAATGAGTCAAAAGTATTTAAATGAAGACATGGGTCGAGGCCTTAATTTTACGAACTGGCTGCAGAACCCGCTCGACCACGGGCCTTGGTCGAGCGGTTCCACTCGATCAAGTTGCCTGCTCGAGCACCTGCTCGGCTCTAGAAATCGAGGTGCTCGACCACAATGCTTGGTCGAGCGCCTCCCGTCCTCTGACTTTCCCGTTCACTCAGGCTCCAATAATCCCAACAGATACCTGTGTGAGGTTCACGATTTATCAAGTAACATGTCGTTCTGACCGCTTCTACCCAAAATCTTTGGGCTAATACAGCATTAGAAAGCATGCATCGAGCTCTCTCCAGAATTGTCTGATTCATGCGTTCTACTACACCATTTTATTTTGGTGTATCCCGTAATGTATGATGTCTTGCAATCCTTCATTCTGCGTAACTCATCAAATCGTAAGAATGTAATTCCAAACCATTATCAGTTCGCAGCCTTTTGATTTTCTTCCCTGCTTGATTTTCCACCAACGTCTTCCATTGCTTGAAACTCTTGAAAGCTTCACTTTTATGCTTAATCATGATTACCCAATTCATTCTTCAGTAATCATCAATCATAGACATGAAGAATCTATTGCCCCCTAAAGATTCAACACGAGAAGGACCCCAACAATCATAATGGATAATAATCAAGTGTGCCTTTTGTTCTATGAATTGCCTTGGGAAACTTGCTGCAACAAAGCTTCCGAAAAGCATAATGCTCACAGAAACCAAGACCAGTGACCTTGTGCCACCAAGAAAATCCTCTTTCGACAGAATTTGCATCCCTCGTTCACCCATGTGGCCAAGTCTCATGTGCCATAACTTAGTCAAGTCATCTTTGTGAACTTCCGATGATGCAACAAAGAACAGAGTCTGATAGGATCAAACCTTGCAGAGAGTACAAAGTTTCTCATTTCAAACCTTTCGTAACCACATTAGAACCCTTTGTAGATACAAAACTCCACCTTCACCTCTAAAACTAAAACCCAAAAAATATTATTTGTATTTATATACGATTTGTGTGTGACGGGCATAAATCGAGCATTGTCGCTTAACACTTTCGAGGGATGGGTGTGATTTGTGTTAGGTTGTAATTGCCCTCATGCATGAGACCGTCTCATATGAGTTTTTTTCTTCTTTTTAATATTCAATTCAAATTTTAAATAAATTATTTAGTTTAAAAAATATTTATTGTGTTTGTAATCATGTTTAAATTCACTATATAAGTTTACAATTCATTTTTAATTTAAAATTTTATTTATTATATAAATTAATTTTTTTAGTATTAGTTCAAAAAGTAACAGAAATCTTTAGAAATTTAACGGTTGGGACCATTTCTACAAAGAAAAGGACCAAAAAAAAAACGTGGGACTAAAACTACAAACACAAAATTCACATGAGATCACTTCTACAATTAATCCAAGTGATATCAGATTCTTCGTCATTTGCGGAACATGTCTAACATCATTCAATGTGCAAAATTTACCATCATGTGTTAGTAATTGAATTGAGCCTATTCCAATCGCCTTGCAAACTGTACTATTGACCATAGAAATATTGCCTTTATCCACTTGCTCGTAAGTTGTAAACAACTCTCTGCGCGGACATATATGATACGATGCCCCGAAATCAAGAACTCACACATCAATGTGATGTGTTTGTCCATTTGCAACTAGGACTACATCCTCCTCGGTGTTGGTGTCATCTCCTCCAGCAATATGATGTGTCCTTCTCCTTCTCCTCCTCCTCCTCCTCCTTCTCCTCCTTCTTCTCCTTCTGCTCCTCCTCCTCCTCCTCCCTCCTCCTCCCTCCTCCTCCTCCTCCTTCTCCTCCTCCTTCTCCTTCTTCTTCTATCCTCCTTCTCCTCCTCCTCCTCCTCCTTCTTCTTCTTCTTCGGACAATCATTTTTCTAATGACCTGGCTCTTTGCAGTAGTTACAAATATAGTCTGGTTTAGGACCCTTAGACCCAGGCTTCTTGAATTTCTTCTTCCTCGATTTTTCAGGTACCTTGCTCCCACTAGCTACTAGTCCAGCGGCTTGATTATCTGAACTTCCACCACTCGCCTTATGTCGCAACTCTCTAGTATGCAGAGATGATCTGACATCTTCCAAAGACAGAATGTCTTTCCCAACAATGAAAGTCTGAAAAAAAACTCTCATACAACAAAGGTAGAGAAACCAACAGAACTAAAGCAACATCCTCATCATCAACTTTAACATCAATATTACGCAATTCTAATGTAATTGTATTCAATTGATCCAGATGTTCATGAAGTGACTGTCCTTCATGCATGCGTATACTAAACAGACGTTGTTTCAACAACAACTTATTGGTTAGCGACTTCGTTATATACAGACTCTCCAACTTCAACCATAGGCCATCCGCAGTTTCCTCTTCTGCGACTTCGGTAATGATGTCATCTTCGAGATACAACATGATTGATGAGTGTGCCTTCTTCTCCAGAGTGGCCATCTCAGCGTCTTCCAAATTCACCTCCTTTTTCATCAATGGTGCCCACAGTCCTTGTTGTTTCAACAAGGCACACATCTTGATCTGCCATAAACTGAAACTGTTCTTCCCCGTGAATTTGACAATTTTCACGTTTATCCCTCCCCTCATCTTTCTCGCCAAATTGCGGAAACCCCCAACAAGGCTTTAGATACTAGTTTGTTATAACTGATGCGAAAAAAAAATAAAATCGATAAAAATGAACCGACACCGAAATTTATGTGGTTCACTAACAATTTGTTAGCTACATCGACGGACAGAAGGGAGGATCTCGTATATTATTCAGAACGAACAATAATATATAAATCAAATGGGAATATAAATAATCCCTAACCGACTGGGCATAAATTAATAAACCCAAAACCAAAATTGACTGATGCACTTATATAAAAAACCCAAAAGCTTCTTAAATAATATTAGAAAGCCCTTCAACTTTTCTCACAGCACGATGTAGACATGCTCACGGTTCCGGAACTGGCAGTTCCAAAATTCTTGTAGGGGGAACCGGAACCGAACCGTGGCCAAGGCGGTTTCGGTTCGGTTCGGTTCTCGAACTGGCGGTTTCGGTTTTAGTTCCGAACCGTCGTTTCGGCCGGTTTTATTTTTTTATTATTATTTTTATATTTTTTTCTTGTGTTTCTTAGTTTTTTGGATCTAAGGTTTGAAGGAATGATAGATGGATCATGAAATTGGACATTATTATTGTTAATATGAGAATTTAAATTGAAGATTACATTAATAATTGAACTATTACAAATTAGTAGCTATTACAAAGTAATTGAACTATTACAAATTAGTAATTCTAACTTAAAATAAGCTAGTAATCTACTATTACAAATTAATTGAACTATTACAAATTTACAAAGTGAACTATATCGAATTAGTAATTATAATTACAACTTAAAATTTTAAACTTTACAAAATAAATTTGGGGGAGGGGGGGATTTAAAGAAATTGGAGTTGAGCTTAAATTTAAGAAATAAACTTAGAAATTCTAAGTTTGAAACTTAAAATTAAGTTGTCTACGTATCCAAATAGGAATCAAAGTCCACTTAGTTGTCTTACCTCAAACTTACCTCGTTGATTTGGATCGATTCGATTCTTCATGCATCACTTCCGGTGGTAGTTTCTTCGGAGCTATCTTGATCATCATTATCAATTAATTCTTGACTTCTTTTTTCGGCTCTTACCCAATCATCAAGCAAGCATTGGGTTTCCACGTTTTCAAAGGTCATATTCGATCTCAAGCAGATCCAAAGTGTAGCCTCCCAAACTAAAAGCTTGTTCAACGGCAATGGTTGAGGCGGAAGATGCAAAAATTTCTCTTGCTAGCATTGGCAATATTGAATAGATATTTTTCATCCTCGACCACCACTTTAGTATATTAAAGTAGTGTTATCTTCATCTTCATCAAGCCGAACAAATGTACAGGATAAATAATGATCAAGTTCGTAATAAGGGTTAGAAGTAGACCTTGGATGTTTTTTAGAACGCTCATCATATAAACCCGTTAATATATGTTCATCTTGACTCATAGAAGAGTCACAACCAAAATTTGGTTCAAAACCGGGACCACTATATTCTCTAAATATAGCATTAAAGTAACTTTAATCCGATTACCAATCTCTTCCGAATTAGGATATACATCATCTTCACCCATGACCATATGTCTATTAGGAAATAAATAATTATAATACATATTTAACAACATTATTAATACATTCAATCTTACTCTAGGATCAAACACTTTAGCAACCAAGAATAGATCGGAAATATTTGTAAAATATTTTTTTCCATTTTTGCATCATATAGAAAGTTTGTACATCACAATTTCATTATGCTTTATTGTTGATTCTAATTTACCGCATACAATAGAAAATTTAAAACATGATTGATCTTGGCATCTGGACTAACACCTCAAGGGGTGTATTTATTACTAGTTACAATGTACCTGTATACATCTAACTAATCTCTAGCCAAACAAATAAAAGAAGAGTTGTATGCTGTAAAACTTGTTCACCGTGAAATAATTCCACTACAAAAAAAGCTTATTTAACAAGGACGCTTAAAGAGGAAAAATAAAACCCTCATTATTACAGAGGGTTTTAAAGAGGGAAAGATTTAAAGAGGAATTTAACAGGGAAACTTACCCACGTAAAAAGACGAGGGATTTAATGGGGGACCCATCCTCGTCAAAGTGTTCACGAGGGCAAGATTTCCTCGCCAACTCCACCTAACAAATTCACGAGGGACAGTCCTCCCCATGTCGACCTGATGGATTCACGAGGGTCTGACTCCCTCGGCAAACTGTTGATGGAAATTAACGGGGTTTGATCACCCTCGGTAAATCTGCACGCATTTTACGAGGGTTAAAGCCCTCGCCAAATTCAAACCCCCCTGCACGTGAACACATCGGAATGGCCTTTTATTTAGTTTCAATTAAATATTATCCCATTGTACTGTCATTGTGTATATATCAATTGCAATGGGAAACGCTCTTGTTTCAAGGAAAAGATGGAAGGAATTTGTTCAATTGCGCGAAAATCAAAATAGAGTGTTGGTTCCCATTGTCAGATCCCGCGTTCAAAAGAAGAACATCAATAAACTAGTGGCGTACGTCGATACACTAATGGATCTACATCTCCCCGAAGAAAACAGAAAGCTAGAAGAAGATGAAATTGTAAGCCTCTGCCGTGACCGGAGGCATTGACACCACAACCACTTCCCTACAATGGATTATAGCCAATCTGGTGAAAAATCCCCAAATTCAGGACAAGTTGTATCGAGAAATTACCAGCGTGTGGGACCGCCATCGCCGGACAGCAAGCAGTATGGGGAGGAGGAGGATTTACAGAGGATGCCGCGTACCTGAAAGCGGTGGTGTTGGAAGGGTTGCTGCAGCATCCGCCAGGGCACTTCGTGTTGCCACACACAGTGTCGCGAGATGTGGAATTGAAACATGTGATGGTGAATTTCATGTTGGTGGATATGGGTTGGGATCCGGAGGTGTGGGAGGATCCGATGAAATTCAGGCCGGAGAGGCTCGTGGGCAGCGGCGGAGAGGTGGTTGATATAACGGGGAGCTGACTGAAAAACAGCTGGCAAGGGCGACATCCATAGGTAAAAGCCATCTGTCTTTGGCGAGGGATCTTCCCTCGTTAATTACCAATCGAGGCCTCTCTCCCTCGTTAAATCTGACATAGTGTCAGCCATCGTTAAATCCCTCGTGTTTTTAACGAGAGCCCACTTTTCCCTCGTTAATCAGTTCCCGGCGAGCACTGTAATCGGGGATTCTTTCCCTCGTTAAAACCCTCGCCAAATCAGAATCTCTCTTTAAATCGCTCGTTAAAACCCTCTTTAAATGACAATTATTTTGTGGTGTTCCATTTTTACAGGCATTATCTTTCAGTTATCACGATTAATATTCTTTTTATGATATAAGAGATCAAACCCTTCAGTTATCACTATTAATACTCCTGCTGTAATATAAGTCACACCCATCCGTTATCACAGTTAATATTCTTTAATAATATAAGTCACACTCTTTAACCAATTTCAAATATTTTTATGCTAAACTTCTTCACCTGTACTTTTCCATAAAAGAATAGTGTTAGTTGTACGTGACTAATCTATTGCAACTAACTTAATTTAATACCGTAGATTCCTACGCAATTTGTATGCTTGTGTTGCCTTTTTCCAAACTTTTGTATGTTCGCGTCCCAGCTGCCAAATTAATTTCAATACGAGGCACACTTGCATGAGATCCTCTCACTGTGAGATGGGACGTTAATTAGACATTAACGTTTTAACACTTTGAAAAGGGTGAGTGTGATTTGTGCTAGGTTATATCTCGTCTCATACATGAGACTGTCTCATATGAATTTTTGTCTTTCAATATTATTTGTATAGGGAGATGTAATAAACAAATTGGGTTTAATTATATTGCTTGGGTGTTTGGTTAAATATTATTTGTATACGTAGATGTAATAAACAAATTGAGTTTAATTATATTGATTCGCTGTTTGGTTAGGTACATTCTGTGCGGTTCGATCCCCATATCATTTATAAACTTTAATATCTTATAAAATTGTTTCAAGGATTTATAAGATGCTATTTTTAAGTGATTTATAAATTGTTGAAGTGATAATTCAAGATACATAATTTTTTAAGTTTTAATACAAAATAATTATACTTTTACTTTATATGTTGAGGTGGGTTGGTGTGGTTAACAAAAGAAGTTGGATTAACATTTTAACAAATAATATAAATGAATTAACTCAATGCATGGCACCCACACATCGTGAGATCGAACCCCGATTAAATGATTTTTTTATAGATTATATGAAATTCTTTTTCAATAAGCTCAGCCAAATGGGCTCTTGATCAACTTGCAAAGTTGGACGTTCCTGATATATATATTTGATCGATGATCATGGTTTTTCAGACAACGGGAAGGAAGGCTCAAGTAACAACTTTTATAGATGGGAACCCCCGGAGTTGGTAACAGTTCGTTTCTCTTTGTACTAGTTTGTATATATATATGTATATGTTTCTGTATATATCCAATTCTTTTACTAGTATATATAATTTCTCCCTTTTTTCTTTTTTTATTCCAACAGCCGTTCAAATTGCAAGTAGAGATCCAAGTGAGTATTTTGCACTGTACGATGCTGCACTTAAAGGTGATTGGGAAACAGCAAACACATTATTCTTTCAACGAAATCCAGAGGAACTCAAAGCCACTATCACATCTGAAAATGAAACAGCTCTGCATGTAGCGGTTCAAAGTGGAAAAGCAAACGATTTTGTTCGGAATTTGGTGGGATTGATGTCGCCTGAAGCACTCGCCCTCACGGATATCTTTGGGTACACTGCTTTACACAAAGCTGCTAAGTTTGGAAACCAAGAAGCAGCAATTGCTATGCTGGAAAAAAATCCGGATATACTGTATATGTTGTGCAATAAGGGTCAATTGCCAATCACAATAGCAGCCCAGTATTGTAGATATGACACTCTTATGTACTTGATATCCGTGTCCAAACCCAACGTTGTGAACAGCCCATTTGAAGGAAAACTAGGCATTGCCTTGTTCGTTGAAATTATCAGATGTCAGTACATCGGTGAGTGCCTAACTACCCATAGCTAGATAGAGACCTTGTTCCTATATACATATTAGTAGTATATAGTTAAAGTTAATTAGTTAGTTATTACTTCATGAATCATTTGCAAGCCTAGCAGCAGATAATTAATTGTCATAATTATTATTTTATCAGATGTTGCAGTGGATTTGGTTAAGAAGTATCCCGATTTGGCTCGATTAAGAATGGACGACAGTGAAAGATGCGCACTGTCATTCTTAGCTGAAATGGACACTGTATTTTCAGATACAGACTACTCCAATTCTTGTAAGTTGATATATACTCCCTCCGTACCAACTTACTTGAACACTTCCCTTATTTGGATGTCCTAACATTACTTGAACACTCTCAAAATAGAAACAAATATAATATTAATATACTCACAAACAACACCTTTATTTTATTCCACTCAAACCTACTAAAACTCATTTTACTTGATTTGCATGATCATTTCCAAAATGTTCAATTCATCTTAATCGGAGGGAGTATATCATTCTATGACTTCTCTCCATCTCACAACTGAGCTAATGATTTTTAATTAATTGTCTACGTGTTGAAGATGTTCACGGTGCACCGTTTACTTCATATTATATTTTTTAAACATAAAACTTGTTGCATGAAACATATAACTTGTTTACACTGAAATATGCAACTTGTTTCCCGAACACAGGTTGCATGTTTCAATATAAACAAGATATATGTTTCAGTGCAACAAGTTGTATATATGTTTAAATAAATACACTATGGATTACACGGTGCACCTGGTGCACAGAAGACCCACTCCTCATTTGTGTAGTCTAATTTGGATTTATTCGGCTGTTTGTGCAAAAGGTAAAGGGTAATACACTCTTGTAAAACAAATATATAAATTAACTCTATTATTATTATCCACAAAAATTATCACTGTTTTAAAATAGTTTTATTTTTTAAATAGTGATAATTTGTGTGTATAATATTAATGATAATTTTTTTACATAATAATAATATTTTTTGTTCATAACATTTGTATTAAAAAATCTTAGTTGGAACTCCATTGGTGATTGGTTTAGAGAATCTCATCTATGCATTAATTAATATGTTTCGGCTGTAGTTGTGGCTCCTTCTTGTACTTTCTGTTGTTTATGGGACCTACAATAAAATTTGTCTTTTTCAAAAAAAAAAAAGAGTCCTGTTCACACACAAGTGTTTATTAAAATAAAAGTATAACGACATAATTGTTTTTACTTGTAGTTGTAAGCATAATGCCTACAATTGTGACCCAATTGTTACAGACCTAATTTTAATATTCCCAACTTTGTTTGCATTTAACATAAAACTCACAAATCAAAGTATTGGAGTGGAAAGTTGTGAAGTCGATCTTATGTTAACATAACATAAGATGAACTTCATAACTTGTGTAATCTTTGGAAAGTCATAGAATCTTAATTTGTGTAATGCATTTATGAGTTTGATGTCAAATATTGTGGATAAATTTTATATGCTTCAATTTCCAACTTGTTCTCATGACAATCAGCCAGACTGTCAGCGTTACTATGGAAAAAAAGCAGGCCCAAGAAAGAAAAGTACATGCAAGCTGTGTTGCTTGCCGTATACTTGTGCCATGAAATGAAATTATTGCCTGACAAAGATACTTCTGCCTTTATGCTCCAAGATTCAATCTTTAGGGCTGCAGAGCACAACATCTGTGAGATTGTGAAATTGATTATGGATATGTTTCCTATCGTTACTGCTTCCGTAGATAGCACTGGTAGGAGCATAATGCACGTGGCAGCGAGTAATCGGTCTATAAAAGTCTTCAACCTCATTTACAGTATGAGCGACCGTAAACATCTGTTTTCTGGTGTGGACAATGAAGGAAACAACTTAATGCACATGTGTGCAAAATTGGCTCCTCCTCACAGACTCAGTCATTTACATGGTGCGGCTTTTTCAGATGCAACACGAATTACAGTGGTTCAACGTAAGCACCGTTTCTAGCTCTTATGTATTATTAGAAGCCGCACTAGTATGTATGTGTTGGGCATAGTTTCGAGCATATTTAAGTTTAAACAGTTGAGATTTTTCCTTCTACAGGAGATGCAGAGATTTGTTCCTCTTACACGCAGAAACTGCGTAAACAAAGATGGTAAAACTCCAAAAATGTTGTTCACGGAGCAGCACCAAGAGTTGAAAGCACAAGGAGAGAAGTGGATGAAAGACGCGGCTAATGCATGTAGTATCGTGGCAGTGCTAATCGCAACAGTGGTGTTTGCTGCATCTTTCACCGTTCCTGGTGGTGTTTCAGACGAAACCGGTTTCCCGGTTCTATCTGGGAATAAAATATTCTATGCATTTGGCTATGCAAACACGATTTCCCTATTCACTTCCATGACTTCTCTTCTGATTTTCATCTCCATTATAACTTCACGTTATGCCGAGACTGATTTCCTGCATTCTCTGCCAATTAGATTAAGCATCGGCCTTTTAATCCTCCACCTCACCATTTTGTTTATGTTGGCTGCCTTTTTTGACGCACTCTCTTTAACATATCAAGAGAATAAAGTAGGGTTTGCAGTGGTACTTGCAATATGTGGTTGGTGGCCTGCTGCAACATTTGTTCTGCTACAGAACCACCTGCACATAATACTCTTACAATCAAGCATCAGCTCCAGTATCTTCTACAAGACTACTGACCTTCACTTCTTTTAATTTATCGAGGAAAAGCATACAAGTGGTGGTGTGAGATCATATTTATTCAAATAAACCATACGAGGAATAGATTTGGTCCATGGCAGGATGCATGTTTACCATTAATGCCTGCAACTTCTAATATATGACTGTTTTTATCTATATATCAATGTAATTTGGTTAAGTTGAATTTGCAAGATTAATGTTGTTATTTCATGTTTCTATTGTATTATAGTACTCGGACAAATTAAAGTAATTTTTTTTTAAAACCGATGTGAAAAATCTGTGGGTTGGCTTGTCTATTTGTTGTTTTTAGTTCTTGCAACATTTTCTCTTGGCTCTAGCATGAGTAAAAGTTTAAAAAATTGAGGGAAAATATATATTTTTTTAGACCAGTAACTTAGGGAGGGTTGTATTTTAAGGAAAATAATTTTACGGACTTGAAGATGTAGGACAATATGTTTTATAATTGATAAATATATATATAAGATAAAATGTTTTAAAATCTGTAAATATAGCATAATCGATCCCGAAGAAGCCCAAATTCAATTGGATTCTTCGGAAGCAAGAATTAAATAGGCATATTAGCTAGAGCCAAGAGAAAATGTTACAATAATTAAAATCAACAAATAGCTAGGCCAACACTCATATTTTTCAACAGTTCAGTTTAAGAAACAATATACTTTAAAATACAATCGAAAACGTGAAATTACAACATTACGCTTGCTATTTCAAGTCGATCAAAATACATAGGTAGACCGAAAGGGAACACTCATTAAAATCAGAAGCCGAAGGCATTAGTGGGAGAACTGAAATCAATTTTTGAGCTAGCTTAGGGGGTGTTTGGCACAGCTTATAAGCTCTTTAAAACAGCTTATAAGTTGTTTAAGAGCTTATAAGTTTATTAATTTTGTTTAGTAAAATAAGATGTCTAACATCTTATATGATCTAAAAATAAGCTCCAAAAAAATAAGTTGGGATATCTCAACTTATTTTACAAAAAAATTAAATAAGCTTTATCATATTTCAACCCATCCCGATCCAAATTCAGTCCGAATTAAATCCAACCCAGCCCATTTTTTGTTTTCGCGAAAAAAAAAAATCTGGGAAAATATATTTTTTTTGAAACAAAAAAAATAAATTCTGAAAAAAATATTAATTTTCGAAAAAAAATTATTTTGTGGAAAAAAATATTTCTGGGAAAATATATTTATTTTTGAAAAAAAAAAATATTTTCTGAGAAAGATATTTTTTCTGAAAAAATATATTTATTTTCCAAAAAAAATATTTTCGAATTTTTTTCTGAAAAAAATATTTATTTCCGAAAAAAATTATTTTTTGAATTTTTTTTTCAATATTTTCGATTTTTTTCTGAAAAAATATTTATTTTTCGAAAAATTATTTTTTGGAAAAAAAAATGTTATTATAAAAATCGATTTTTTTTAGGAAAAATATATTTATTTTTGAAAAAAATATTATTAAAAATCAAAAATATTATATTATTTTTAAAATTAAAAAATAGCTATTAAAGAACTTATAAGTTTTATTAGCAACACTTTAACAACTTATAAGCTACTTAAAAATTAGATCTTATAAGCTCTCAAAACAACTTATAAGATGTTAGAACTTATAAGATGTTTAAAATAAGCTTAGTCAAACGGGCCTAAATAGAAGAGACGGTCAATTTTCTTGCCGAAGATACGAGGGCCGTAGGTTGAATAGACAACGTATACTAGTAGGGGAACTGTAGCAGCACAAATGATGCAACAGGCTACCAACCAACTGCTGCTACTGGTATTATAAACCATAACATTTTGTTACGAAATATCAGGTATAGAATGCCGCACCACAGGCTACCATCATAAATGTAATGGAGATGAAGAGGGTAAGGAGGCCGAAACTTAACCTCTAGGGCAGAACATGCAAGAAATCTCCTTCGGCATAACGTGAAGTCAGGAGGGAGAGGAACATCATAAGAGAAGTGATGGAAGTGAACAACGAAACAACGTTTGTGGTGTAAAACAAGATGAATGCAGGTTCCTCTGAGAAAAGCGGGATGCCGGTTTCAGAAGAAACACCACCAGGCACGGTAAAAGCTGCAGCAAATACAACTGTTGCGATATTACATGCATTAGCCGTGTCTTTCATCCACCTCTCTCCTTCTGCTTTCAACTCTTCGTGTTCCTCTGTGAATAACATTTTTGGAGTTTTACCATAATTGTTTACTGACATTCTGCGTGAAGGAGGAACAACTCTCTCCATCTCCTATATAATAATCAGATTAAAGGGAAAACAAATCTCAAATTATGGTTGCAAATAGATCATCATATAGGCAAAGACTTAAGTAAGCCAGTTTTATAGTGCAACTGGTTTGCTTTTGTGTCTATTTTTTAACAGTCTTAGTTGTTTCATTAAAAGGTATTAGTTGTTATATTAAACAGTATTAGTTGTTTTACTATAATGAGATAGTTGCAATCCAGTTGCACGGTTTTACTTAAGACCAGCTTCAACATATATTATATTTGTGTGGGTCCAATAATAAGATTGATCCTCACATTGAACCACTGCAATTCGCGTTGCATATATCTGCAAAGCCGCACCAAGAACAAGATTGAGTCTGTAAGGAGGAGCTAGTCTTGCACCCATGTGCATTAAGTTGTTGCCCTCAGTGTCCAGAGCAGAAGCAAGACGATGTTTGCGGTCACTCATACTATAAATGAGGTTGAAAATATTTTCAAAACGATTGCTCGTAGCCAGGTGCATTATGCTCACTTTGTTGTCATCTGCAGAAGTAGTAAAGGCAGGATACATCTGTAGGCTCATTTCCACAATCTCGCTGATGCCGTGCTTTGCGGCCCGGGTGATCGAATCTCGGAGCATAATCCAAGCTTCTGTTTTGGGGATATATTTTATTTCACCGCACAAGTATTTTGCAAGCTTGAGTGCTTTTTTATGCATTTCTTTCTTGTCCTTGATGTCTTTCACTCAAGACACTAATATAACAAGCTGAAACTATGTATATTATATATCAACGATATTTGACGATAACTTAACTAATTAATAACATAATATTATGTACCTAAATATTCCACGACTTTCCAAATCGTGTATTTAAACTGCTTCCCCACTCACTACAAAAAAAAAGCGGGTTTTAACGACGGATCCAACAACCGTCGCTGGTTGCGACCGTTTTAGCGACGGATAAAGGCAGACGGTCAAACTCCCTGTATTTAGCTACGGTTTTGGTATCCACCGCTATTAGCGACGGAATATTCGAACCGGGTCAAACCGGGTCGTTTAGCGACGGTTATATCCGTCGCTAAAGTCGGACCCGAAGCACGAAGCATCTCGGCACTTGGACCACCGCCCAGCTGAGTTTAGCGACGGTTTTTTGAACAAAGCGACGGTTTTTTTACCGTCGCTACTAGCGACGGGTACTTAATTTCTATCACAAATCTGTCGCTAAATTCCAATTATATAACCTGCAACTTCAGCATTCAGACGCGGTTTTTCCGCATATAGATCGTCCTCTGCCGTCCCCGCCCTGAGCATTCGGTGCACGTGGTTCACTTCGTATTGTCGTATTCTTCCTTTTGACGGTATTTTTTCTAATTTTTAACCGTTTATTTTCTCGTTTCGTGCGTTTATATGTATATATATAATTCGAATTTATATATATATATATATATATATAATTCGAAATATATATTCGATATTATATATATGTATTTTAGTTTAATTAGTCAATTACGTATATTTATTTCAATTACGTACATGCATGTTAGATTAGTTTGGTTGATTAGGATATTTTATAATTATATGATATATATATATATATGTGTGTGTGTGTGTGTGTGTGTGTGATAGATTAATGGTTAGAATTGTTAGATTGATGGTTGACTAGAATTGTTAGAATTGTTTTATAATTATGTGATATATATATATATATATATATATATATGTGTGTGTGTGTGTGTGTGTGTGTGTGTGTGTGTTAATTTGGTTAGAATTGTTAGATTGATGGTTGACTAGGATGAATATATAATAATATAGTCGAAATTTTGTCAAAATTTAGGCGCGATTTTAATTAATTATTTAATTATTAAAAAATATAATGAATTTGTTTTATATAATGCAGATGAGTACTAGTCAAGGTGGACGTTGCAGTGATAGCGGTGGACGAGGCAGCGGGAATGGTCGAGGCAGAGGTGGTGGTCGGGGCGACGGGTTCATTCCTTTGAGCACCAGGAAGAAGAGGTCCCGAGATCGACGGGTGAACTCCGAACCGAGCGGGTCCACCAGAGTAACCGCCCTCGGCAAGGTCATCTCCAGCGGGGTCGAGCTCCGGCTCGGTCTCTGTTCACCGTGGCTCAGCCCCCACTACTCGATTGGTGATCGATCTGAGTCAGGGAAAGTAAGTTACTTACTTATTAATTTGTTTAGTAATTACAAAATTAATTGTTAATTATAATTATTAATTTTTAATATATTTCAAAGATCATACCGGTCATGAGGCTTCCACTATAGCCACCAACTCCATCCTCGCGAGTTGGAATTGCAATAGGGCCCACAGTTGGAGAGGCTTGTCTCTACTTGACGAGTTTAGGGTACGAACAATAATTGATTACTTATTTTAATTTAATATACATTATATATATATATATATATATATATATTGTTATATATAAATTTAATAAAGTTTGTGTTAATGAAATGCATAAAAATGCATTTAGTGGGGGGGTGGTATGACATGACCTCACCGATTTCTACAAGCCGCTTCTGTAAGCTTGCCCAAGCTCGATGTAAGGACATGCTTTATAGGTGGCATGTCCGTGGAGGGATAAAGGGCTTTGGATATGACGGATGACATGGACCCGCATGTGGGAGTCGATTAGGCGGTTTGGAGCGATCCCAAGATACCGTGAGATGTCTTGAAGAAATGCCAAAATCGCCGAGCCAACAAGGAAGAGGATGGGGGCGTCATTGGCACAAGGCCTGGATCCTAGTCGATTTCGAGAATTTGGGCGGAAGTAAGTAATATAATTTATTTAATTGTACAATAATTAAGTTCATAATTAATATTAATATTTTTATTTGCTAATAAGAACTACGGCTCGGACACCCTCTAAACGCTCTTGAGACTCTTGCAGACTCGGCCACCCTATGAAGATGAGACGAGGACCTCCACTTTCCATACCGCAAAGACACCACGCTCACGTAAGTAATTAATGTTGTATTTCGTAATTATTACACCGGGTCTTAATTATAATATTTTATTTTTACTGAGAGCGGTGCGAGATAGAACCTAAGTCGCCACCTGTGCCCAAAGTGAGGAACTGGCATGTTCAAATCCACCAGCCTCTAATTAATTTGAATCATATCTATGGGAGGAGGTCACATCCATAGACAAATGGTTCTCGGCACGTAGGTTGTCTTCCGCCATGATCACGGGAGACACAACCCTACTATCTCGCACTTATTACTTCAAATCAAGAAATACGCAGAACAACCGCAATGCATTTAATCGAATGATTAGAGAGCAAAGGACTAATAGATCGATAAAAAATCAATCGGAAGTGGCAAGCCTTGATCCGCTTGCCGTTCAAATGGGTTGCTCATCAATTTTTCTCGACAACATTAATTTCGAGGAATTTCTAAACGTCACATGATAGTATTTTACTATGAAATAAGTGCTTATATAATTAATTTAAAATTGAATTAATTAAAAAAATTAATTAAACGATAATGGTATTCAGACACGCCAAGGAATTAACATGTTTTAACATATAAATTTCATATTCACCTCACAAGATACATCAAATCGTATATGTATGCCACAAATGAAGTTAAACTAATGTTATATGGCATTTTTGAAAAGATGGAAGTATATATACATACAAGAAATTGGTAGCCAGTGAAATACTCTATGATTTCACAAACGTACAAGGACCGCTAATTAGTTAGTCCACTTTTTAGTGAGTGATCGCAGAAACTTACAGCCAGGTGTTTGACACCATTAAAGAAAAGAAAAGAAATGAAAAGGCAAATCAAACCTGAAATGTAAAGATGGGTCATAAAACAAGGTCATAATTCCGATGGATCGGTCAGTTTTATAAGGGTGCAAATCCATCCTATAAACAGTAGCGAACCAGGGATCGATCGGATCCTTCCAAGAATAATTGCTTTTTCTTCGTTATTTACTATTTTCTGATGTCACAAATTTTCTCTCTTAATTATGAACTGGCCCTTTATGTTTATATTTGATCATTACACTTTAATTGTTTAAGAAAAATATACTATCGACTGGTGTATATATGTGTGTAGTTGTTACAGCCACGTAAAGTTGATGCTGACAGAAAAATACTATAAATATGTCGTATTTAGATTTTTACATTTCCTTTTTTAAAAATTTCATGAACTCCACTTTATTATATTCACTTCATTTTACTAAAATATAATAACAGGGTCATAAGCTCACGAATTCATACAATATATGTACGCCCATTATATAAGGGCATATTTGTTTTCGCTTACAAATGAAGCGAATTTGAACTTTCGTTCAGTGATTTCAAAATATCACTTAATACTGTTATATACGTTTGTTATGATTCATAGGGTAGGATGGTGAAAAATACGACGATGTAATATTATTATATTATTTTCGAAAGCATTGAGAGAATAAAAAGAGATAACGTAGTTAAGATGAAAAAATAAAAATAGAAAGAAGTAGGTGAGTACATAAGAGAAGAGATTATTGCGATTAAATACTTACTTAAAATCTCAAAATAAATTTAAGGGCTTGAGATCAGAAATTCAGTTCTGTGATAATGCGTTCTTAACATATTTAAGGATTTGGATTCTACGTTGTTGTGAATTTCTTATAAATTTATATAAAAACACCTAATAAATTAAAAAGAAAAATATAAAGCGACCTCCTGATTAAGTGATTTCTCTCCAAAATTTATGCTAAATTTACACAAATAAACTTTTATATGATCCAACCGCCAGATAAGATCTTGTATACAAATTTTTATCTAGTGTTTCACCATGATAACAAATAACACATAATACAATATGTAATTTATTTTTTTTTATATTGAGTTTGTCGACTTGTAAATTGCGTGTGAGAATATACACATATAGTGAGAGGCAAGAGCAATAAAAGATAAAGAAGATGTTAGAAATTTTGAACAAAAAGAAAAAATATGAAGAACGTGGACTAAATTAGTGCAATATTTTAAATAAAATGGAAGGACCACTAAGAGAGTGAAAAAAAAGGGGTCTCGTAGCACATTGTACAAGACCATAAGACTCATAGCCAAGATTTAAGTCACAAGAACTATTCCAAAATGTAGATGCAACCATGTCCATATTAACAATCAGGACTTTTCTATGTAAATAAAGAAGACTTTTTCAAGATAACAAATGCACGCTTTTTAATGCACCATGAGTGCACGACTGCACCCTCAAGACATACAAAGATCTAGCCAAAAATAAAATACAATTCACAAAACAAAACGACAAAAAACTTATAAGTGGTGACTTGCCCTTACGTGACGATTAAATACAACATAACACAAAACACACTACCCTCCCAAAGTGTTAAACGCAATGTCCAACTTATATCATTCCCGCCACGTAGACGCCTCATATGTTTTGCAAGTCTAAACAAAATAGATCTAAAAAATTAAAAATGGCAATGACCAAAATTAAAAAATTCAGTAACAAATTGAAATTAAACACCCGAACCAATTAATAGGTAGTAACGTCAGAATCAAAACAGAACCTCAAAGTCCATTATAATTCATAATTAGATATTGTTTTCAAAATTGCTCACTAATTAGTCCTAAGTTTAGAAAGTCCAATAAAAAAATGCATGTGAAAAAATTATGAATAGAAGTATTGAACAATTATGTGTTCAATATTTTTAATTAATTATATATATAATGATTAAATATATATAATACTTTTAAAATTTCGACATAAGACACTGCCTTCACATATATCCGCCCCAATACATATGGATGAATTGAGCAAAAAATAACCATAAATATAAATTTAAGTAAAATTTAGGAGCAAAAAGACAAGCAAACGAAAGTACGTACAATGAACAAAAAATTAGTATATGGAAAAATTAGTAAATGATAGATTTTTTTTTTATCATATGCAGTAAATGTTATACAATAATGCAATATTAAGTAAAATACAAGATAAACTAGTAATCGGAAATAAATTACTGAAATGTATATGGTTAAAGGACACGCTCCAAAGGGGACAGGCGTCCTAATGTTACTTTCGTGACATTGCGTAGTAAGTTAATCAATGGTTGGACTAACTAAGATTGAATTTTTTTTAACCACAACGTTTGATTAGTTTAATATTGTTAATTAACCAACTTTTTAGAAATAAGTCAAAAACTTTGACAGCATGGCAACATATATTTTTTCTTAGGTCGCCTTGCAGCCGGCGGCTAATTACTATTTGTAAATTGGCTTAACTAACTATTTTAATTGACTTATAAACTCTTCTATTTTATTAAGTTTTTTAATGTAATCGAATCATATCAGTTGAAAAAAACTAAATTTATCTCGACTTGGATCCTATTCATTTATCGCTACATACCTTAGACAACGCCACGCCAAGACAATTATTAGAATGTACAAATATATGTGTAACACCATAACATTACCATTTAGCCTATTTAGAATGATGTTAATTTTTTTTTTTGAAAACAGGAATGATGTTAATTTAAAAAACAAATTATTTTAAATATATGATCCCAAATTAAATATCTCTTTGAACAAAAAAGGAGATCCAAGCAAAAAAGTGAGCTTTTAGTTTTTTTTTAACGGAAAAGTGAGAGATTTTTTTTTTTTTTTGGCTAACATCTATTTAAGCATTCTAGATTTTATAAAAAAAATATATGGCACCAATTAATGAATAACAAACTCAGTTAATATAATAACAAAAGGTTTATATTTTATGTAATAATAATTTTGTAAAAAGAAATTATAATTTTTTTAAAGAGTTTGCCTACAAATTTGCACTTACATAGCTAAATATAAAATATGTGTATTTAATAACGGTAAAAAATCACAATTTTTTTATTAAATATTTAAAATTCAAGTGTTATATCTAGTAATAAATTTAATAAATTTTTTTTTTTACAAAACCCATATAACAAATACATGAAAAGATAATAATAAATTAAAAGTATATTATAAAAAAATTAACAATATTCAAATAAAGCGCCCGTTCAAAATAAAATATTCTTCCCAACTCATTTTTTTAAAATTATTTTCAATTAAAATTTTTTCCTACCACTATTCGATTTTAAGTGAAGAAGAAAGAATTGGTCATAATAAATTAGCATGAATTTTCAGATCATTCTTTTGAAAATCTTTAGGTTACCTTTAAATTAATATCATTTCTTAAGTAAGTTAAGAGTTATATTATGGTCTGATGCATATATTTGTGCATTTTGATAATTGTACACAATGACGTTAATTTGGGTATGTAATAAAGATGGAATAGGGGATCCAAACCTAATTTATCTAGGTTAAGAGTGCATATTTGTTCAATTTTTGAAAAGGATAAAAAGCATATTTGCAAAGAAACAAATACAGTAGGGATTTAAGATTGTTTGCAAACTCAAATTATGGTGCCAAATTACTTTTTTTTTTTTAAAGCAGTTCCCTCACAGTTTTTAGATTTTAGAAGTAATTATTATTAGTAAGTGGCAATTGCAAACACCCTTTATTCGAATTTAATATGAGTACACTAAAAATTATTTTTAGAAATGTACTTTTATCTGAATAGTAATTAAGGAAGATTGAAAGAATTTCATCTCATCTAAGTTCAATTATTTGTAAGAGGTGTGAAATTAAATTTTTATTTAATTTTCTAATACTCTCATTCATTGGTTGAATTCTTACTTCATCATCGGGGGGAAATCCATCGAATAATAATTTAATATGAGAAGTTCTCATCAAATGGACAATTTAGTACATATTGGAGTTGCTTTGGCTAGAATCGAACTCAAACGTGAAGCGTGAGCTTGAGTGTTGTGCACTAAAAATATTGGGATTGATTAAGATGTGACAACGATCTTAAATGACAATAAACATTAATTGTATAATATGGATTGCATTTATGGGTTAAAAAATTTAGCCCATTTAAATGGCTATATAGATAGGTTGAACCTGCTTAGACATGAGGTTTTATTGGGTTGATGAGGGCCGGCCCCAAAATTATTTTTATTTTTATTTTATTATATATTTTAGCACTTATAATGTTATTTTTTTTGGGATATTTTGTAAATTTATATTTATAGATGATAAATTTAATATGTAAAAAATTATGTTTATAAATTATTTTTGGTTGATTGGTGGTATTTCAATTTATACTAAGTTATATTTATGATTAATGAAAAATTAATTTTAATTATGAGAAATATTTTATTTTAATTTTTTGTAGTGATAATAATCAACATAAATTTTTTTTGATTTCATTTGATTTGATGAATTTAATGTGTTTAGAATTTTTAAATTACATATTTATAATATTTTAAAATATAAAAATAATATTAAAAATATAATAGTGTATTTGGTCGAATTGAACATAACTACTCGCCATTACTCTAGTGGATTGGGTTGAGATTTTGCAACCCGCCAAATTTTACTACCACCCAAATTAATAGGCGGCTTTTTTATGGTCGGCCCCCCACACTACCATCTTGACTTAAACAACAAATATTCCACGCTTGTCATATTGATTAATCAACCGCTTATAAAGAATATTGGCTACTGCTAGCAAACTTATTGCATAAACCAATACAAAAGAAATCAATTAAACAATGGCTGACATCAAATTCTCAAATTTCAACTTCTCTCATCGTCAGGGAAGATGACGTTCGATACACTAAAATATCACAGCCAAACAAATCGAGACTATATTCTTTTAAAAATAATCTCAATTCTTTATCCTATCCTTTAAATATAAACTCGATTGTTTTACGATTTCTAAAAAAGTGTTTACCGTGGACTGTTAATAGGACCTGATTTTCATGGCCTATAGTTGTCCGTGGAGATATCAAACCTTTTACCATGACAACTGAGTTCATTGTAGGTTTATGCTCCTGAGGTGTTGTACCTCCTTTTTTTGCTTTAGAAAAAAAAAACAAACAAACAAATGTACAGAATCAATTGAACATCAACCTAGCAGCGAGTTCCACTTGACACTACACCTAACAGAAAGCAGAATCAAGAATTAAATGTCTATACTTATTCAACTGAAAAAATTAAATATCAAAATGTATGTAAATTGTAATTAAAAAAAATCCATGTTCGGAGCAGGTAAAACTTTGCTAGAAAAGTCATTCATATTAATCCATGACAAATACCAATTAACTATTGGTTCAACTATTAATTGCATCAACTCCTATCCATTAATACAGAACTTACATAATTGATTTATAGACATCCCCAGGAGAACCCACCAAAAGGAACTTCGCACAGATGCCCCAACTATTTATCAAAACGTTGAGAATCAAATATGACTTTTAACACCAAGAACAATTCTCAAAAGAATTCATCAATTATGCTTCTTGCAAAGTAAGCTACAAAATTCATCACTGATAATAAATTAAATAATTAGTAAACCTGGATTAAAAATAATTATTAGCACACAATTAGATCTACTCCTATATAGATAAGAAGAATCATCAAAGCTAAACTGACGAAAAGTCTATGAAACACCAAATGAACCAAACATCTCGACAATAAACAATGAATATTCGATGTCGGAACTGCAAATCAATAATAAAAACAACTGAGTTGGGCCGGTAAATTGTAAAATCCAAAAAACTATCAAGTAAATGATCTCATTTCCATCCAACATATAAAAGCAACAAAACCACTTCAAATCAGGCCAACTATTACGCATCCAAAACAGAAATATCAACGTCGAACCCAACAACTGAAACACAGTCGCGGTCGGAAATAAAACTGCCCTGAAAATCAACAGAGTCTGAACCCAGTAGATTTGGACTGATGCAGTAGCAAAATTGGAAATCATTAATTGGTTAAATTGAATGAGAGGGTAAAATCTGAACAACACCAAACAGCCTCAAGACCAGTCTTAATTCTAAACTAAAAACCCCAAATTCGATTGAAACTGAACTGTAAATAAGATCTGGAAAATGACCGTACTTCTTGGGGACGATATCAAGCTCAACATTGTTGACAGTAAATAAAAAGAATCCAAAAAATAACATAGATAAAATACATAGTCTTGGGCATTTGGAATCCATCATAATAAACGAAATATTTGTCGTGTTTGAACACGTAAATATAAAGCTGGAAAATGACCGCATAGTGAAGGAACAAAAGAAAGAATTCAGCATACGTATCTCTACGTCCAATATGGGCGAACGCTATCCTTTGCTGTAAAGAATCGACCTGCTTTCTGGATTTTTATCAAAGACTGTAAACATAAGTCGATGATGTATATGAATCCGAAAAATTACAAACCAATTCAAACCAAAATTAACCACAGAAATCTCAGAAACCAAAAGTCCAATCAAACAAAATTATAGAACGGAGAGATTCGATCAAGAAATCCATTGAAACTCAATTGAAAACTAATGGCGAGTGAGTTTTAGAAAAGTAAATAGAATACAGTTATTTGTAAAGAGTAGAGAGTGGAGAAGGTGTAGAATGAGCAGTTTTTTTTTGACTATCCTAGTTTTATATAAGTATAGATTTTATAATATTCCGTTATTTATTTTATATTTATGGAGTATAATATGCATGATATTTTACAGTTTAATACCACTCCTTCCGTCCTGAAAACACATTTACTATTTACGAATTATTTATTAGTACAACTCATGTATCAAGTTTTGATGGGAAAAGAGATAATGCACTTTTTTTTAAATTGAAGAGGAAGTTTCAAGTTTTGATGGGAAAAAAGAGATGATGAGTTTACAGCGTATTGAAAATTTTAAGATGAAAATTTATAAAATTTGCTAAATCGAATAATCTACATCTTAAACACTAAATAATGAATCCTAAATTATGACATATTCGCCGGTGAATCATGAACCACTTAGCCGAAGGAACCATTTAACCACTAATTTTTATCTTCGCTTCACCAATTACTGGAATTTTGGTTGAATTAAAAAAAATTTTCACGCTAACTTTTATCAAAAGGGATAATGCACTTTTTTAAATTGAAGAGGAAGTTTATACTTCCATCAGTCCCCACTATAATTTTTTTTTAAAAATCCGCTGTAATAAAAAAAAAATCAAAAATCAGATTAAGTCTAACTATTCATAATTTGTATCCTTACTTTCAATATTATAAAAAAGGTTAGTCTTGTAGATAAGATTCGGTAGTCCTTCATCAAGTATTTTAGAATCACAAGTAACTTGTTATCTTTGGAAATTACTTATTTATTCTGCGTAAAAAGTGCAACCTAATATGAGAACATAGTTCAATGTTGCATTTCGCTTGAAATAGCTGCATAGTTACATTTTTATAATTGCAACTAAAATGCACTATAAGTCAAGACGGCACAAGAAATACATTACGAGACCCACTCTATAAAAAAAATGTGTTCACTACCCCCCCATTAGTTACTATGCATATTTTTTTTCTCTCTTCAATACCCAAAATTACCCTTCATTTTTTATTTTTTTTTTATTATTCTTCACTTAAAACACCCAAAATAAAGGGTAAAGTTATAGAGGGACGAACGGAGTATATTTTGAGTTCTTCAAAGAGTGTTGAAATATCATGTGGGTGAATCAACTTAAATTGGCCTGATTTCAAGTTCCAAGTTGTTATGGTTTTTCTTCCAAGTGCAAGTTTGATTGGGTTTTCGATTAGTTAGTCAATTAGTTATGGCTGATGGCTGTTTTATTAAGAACTCATAATCTTAAAAAAAAAGAACACACTAACAAGATTTAATCAAGCAAGAAGCAAATTTTACAAAATGTAGAAAAGAAGATGTGATGCTTTAGGTTGATCTCAACACAACACACACATAAATGATGAATCACTTCCTCCATTCAGGCCAGGCCGGGCTTGGTCGAATCACCATTCAGCATCTCAAGTGATGCTTTAGGTTGATCCATTGGAACAAGATGTCCTGCATTATGCACCTTCAAAAGAAATCAAGCCTCCATAGCTTTTCTGCAGCCCAGCCTCCAGTCCATCCACCTTAAACGAAACCTGACGGGGCCGACCCGAACCCGGCCTGGCCTGACCACTTCAAGTTTTCGACCCATCTCAAGTTCCCAACCAGTTGCAAAGCAGATCATACCCCCTGCATAAATAAGCACCTTGATTCCATCTTGTAGCAAATCAGGAATATCTTTGTGCATAACTCTTCACCAAATCATCCGACATTGCGTAGAAAACTTCGGTGCTGCACGAAACAAAGTCTATGCTGTCCGGAACGCCCAGGGCCCGTTTAACGGATGCAGTGTTGAGAATTTTCCAGCGCTGCGTGAGAAGTCAGAGCATAGTAAAAACGGCCTGCAGCGTTTTTTTTCTGATATCGTAGTACTGAAACAGAAAATCGAGCACAAGTTAGTTTTGTTTGTTAGTACTAATATTTAACATCAATAAGGTGAAAAGAGAATTGAGTACGTTTAGACCAATGTTGAGTCCACGATATCGTATAAAACGACGTTAGCACTGCGTAAGTGCCGATTCACAGAGGTCTGAAGTATTGGATCTTGCACAATCTAAAATGTCGTCTTCGCATTTTTTGACATCTTGTTTGAGGTCCTCCAATTCAGAATTGTTGATCAGTTTGTTTTCTAGAGCGTAATCGGGATACGCTTTGTACTGGATCAATGGATCTGTCAATCCGTTTCCCAATCGCAAGCATATTCCTGGTGTTAATTTCATGTTAGGAATGTAATGCATTAGTCTTGTGTAAACTAGTTTAGCTATGAACCTGTTTTGCAACTAATACTTTATAGTCAAACAACTAATACCTTTTAATGAAACAACTAATACTGCATCTAAGTTAAATAAGAGAGAAATTTGTGAATACTATAGTCAAACAACTAATACCTTTCAATGAAACAACTAATACCTTTTAATGAAACAACTAATACTGCATCTAAGTTAAATAAGAGAGAAATTTGTGAATACTATAGTCAAACAACTAATACCTTTCAATGAAACAACTAATACCTTTTAATGAAACAACTAATACCTTTTAATGAAACAACTAATACTGCATCTAAGTTAAATAAGAGAGAGAAATTTGTGAATACTATAGTCAAACAACTAATACCTTTCAATGAAACAACTAATACCTTCTAATGAAACAACTAATACCTTTTAATGAAACAACTAATACTGCATCCAAATAAAATGAGAGAGTTTGTCTTGTGGTGAATCAGAGCACTATAAGCAGGAATGTAATGGCCAGCGTACGATTCTCCGGTGATGTAAAAGTCGTTCTTGCATACCGAGGATGCTTCTCAAAAACGCCTGGAGGAAGTCATAGAAATCGACAGCAGCTTCGTCTGGAGGTGGAGGTCGCTGCTGGTATTCAGTAACTGAAGCCTGTGCCTACTGGCTGGTCTATTATATTAAGTTTTGTTTCCTGCATAAATATTCAAAAGATCAATGTAAGAATGATGTAAATTTGAAGGAATTAATGATTATGATTACCTTGTCCCAACTGAATTCATTCCCTCCTAACTTGGAGTGGTGTGTCAATTTAAAGGACCATTTTAAGAGAACAAAGCTAACGCGCTGCTGCAACCTGGACCTCCGAAACCTTGGACACTAGTATTTTAGAATTGGTGGCTATGTGTGGGAATTGGAAGCTGGTTTCGACGATTTTTGGAGAATCAAATGAAGGTTCATATTCTACAATGTTGGCATCATGTGTAGGGAGATAAGTTGAGGCCTCTGATGAGCTTTTTCTGCTTGTTTCTTTGGATTTGGTCGAGAAAAATCCGAGCTTTTTGCCTCTCTAGCAAACAAAGTGAAGGCTAGAAAACAAGGAAAATGCTAGACTTCATTTCCAGATTGTCACAATGAAGAATGAAGTTTAGGATGATATTTTTGAGATGTTTGTATCCTTGAATTTATAGGAATATCATCATTATTGTTTTTTTTTTTATAACACGGTATTTGGACCCGAAACCAATTAATTTGAGGATCGAACTCACCATCCACTTGGTGTTGACCACTTCGCCTGAGCTTAGCCCGATCTCAATAATTGATCGTGACCTTTAGGTTTGATAATCATGATTGTTGTAATTGTATTGTGATTTGGTCTCCTGGTTTTCAGAATTGTACTAATGAAATAATGGACATTACTATAATATTGTACCGATTTATTTTTATTTTAATTATTTCGTTGGAAACTAGAATAATGCAGGCTCTCTAATACTCGCAAAACACCTACAATTTCGTTTTCCCAAATCATGCAAATAATCTCCTGATTTTTTAGAAATTGAATTGATTTCTTCATATCATCTAATTCAATTGCATTTTAAATCAATAGATAATTTATATATACACACACGTCACACGCACCCTTCGATTCAAAATATTTGATGTTGCAGATAATTTTTCTCTCTCTTCTATCTCGATTTTTATCCAAAAATCCCTCATAATTTTAAATTTATCTCTATCAGTTAATTAATAAAAATAAATTAAAGTTTGAACCTTGCACCTTTAGATAATTTATGTTATTTACCAACCAAGCAAATTTATAAAATACTAAATATCTTAATTATTTTATTGAGCACTAATTTTTTATACAAATTTTTATTTTATATCTAATATTTTATCTTACATTGATTTATCATAAAATTTACTAATATATACCTTAAATAATTTTTTTTTTTTTTTTGAGTTTAGTTGTTAGTTGTTAGTAGACAATCAAACACTCAAACACCCACAAATTCACCAAACCCTTTATAACTCTTATACTCCAATTGCTCCTCAAAAGATAATTGAACCCCGAGTCTCCCACTCAATCCAGTGGCTTAAATACAGGCCACCTCGGTTATAGTTATTTTTTAAACAATTATTAATTCATATTTCATGCATTTATATACACATATTTATATTTTAATATAAATATATACACACTTCAACCCCATTCAAAAATACTTAGATAAATTTTCCTTTTTATCTATACCTCCATTCCAAAAATCTCCTTTCATAAATTTAAATTTATCTTAAATAATTAATTTTATAAAGACTAGTAATTAATTTATAAAGACTAGTTATGCATAATGATTCATTGACTATTCACATTTTTCATCTATAATACACATTTTCTTTAATAATTATAAATATAAAATATTTTCCATGAGTTTTTTTACGAAAGATCAATTCATTTCACTTCGCAACGCTGCGTGTAACGTTAGATCATCTAAGATTCAGAGTAAGATGTTTCCACTACGAGAATGGATCTCTAATCCCATCTTTTATCCGGTTTGTTTAATCTCCCGTGCCTGGTGAAATTCTTCGTCGCCATGTTCGGAGGCTTTGCCTGACGATGAGCCAATTGGATACGCCCAAATGCACCGGACGAGTAATCGCTTAACACCCGCGCTTTCCCGGCCGCCCTACCGATCCGCTTAAGATCGAGACCTACCTGCCTTGACGAAAGCACGGATGAGTTGGATGGGGATGACATGGGTTTTGTGAAAAATCTATTCACTCGCCAAACCACCATATAAATCCTTTGAAATCGCCACCAACCACAACACCGGGCGTCTTTGCCAAAGCGCTTATCTCGAAGTCGTTCCTTTACCACTCCGCCGCGTCGCCTAATCACCTTTCAGACCCCAAAAATACCCGCGATCCGCTAGTCTTGCGCCTTGGCTGCGAATTCCGATTACCACCGTCATGCGGCGGCATACTGAAAGGCGAGTGAAAATAAAGCGGTTTGTAATTTGCAAATCTTAAAAATAAGCACCTGAAACACAACGAAAAGTCTGATAAAGAACAACTTCATTCCGGTATTGATAAACACTCAAATCAGCGTATAAATATATACTTATATATATATATATATATATATATATATATATATATTGGTCTCGGTGGGAAAACTCCGCGCGAAGCCAAACATTTCGCTCGATGCATAAAAAATGAGGAATGGTGATTACTGATTTTTATGTTTTAAGCTCATGTGTTGTTTTTGCTTATAATCGAATGCATATGACAATATAAGAACGTAAGCAAGTAGAAACCGCAACAAAGTATAGGGTTGGGAGACTCGAGCTCCTATCCATCCTCTCCTAGTCTGAAATTGGCCAAACACTTCCCGAGCATTCGACTATCTCGGCGTAGTTTATTTACTCAACTTCGCCCTCGAGGCTTTATTACTCCACGAGTTTACTTACTCAACCCGACCTTGAGCTTCGACTACCTACGTAGTTTACTAACTTTCAACCCGACTTATCACCCTCTGCCGGGCTCGCTTAGATGTTTAACGAGTTCCACACTCCTTTTCGACTTATCACCCTCACTCGGGATTGCTTAATCAACTACCTCACTTCACCACTTTGAAGCTATATCTTTACGAGAATCGGGTTTGGGGTTTGGTGTTGTCTCCAATGGTGAGATTTTCCTCACAATGGTTTAAATTCTCAACGCTAAGGTTGGGAAAATCTCTCTAGTTCTTAAGATACATCGTGGGTAGCTTAGTTGGGTTCTAGAACTTTTCAATATATATGTATATCTACGAAATTTTGTTTCTAGGGTGGGAATGCTTTAGGTATAACTCTCTTTGGCTCTGTGAGCATCTCGCTGGCTATATTCTCCACATCCACCACTTAATGATGAAAGACCTTTGTATTTATAATTGGATTAATGTTTACGTTGGAGAGAATCACATTCAAATCCATACTTATTCTTGTAAGTACAACAACTTCTTCAGTTAGTTTTGTCTTCCTCTCATTGGTCCACGCCGCTTGATTCTAATGGTATATTCCTCGATTCCTCGTCTTGGAATCATTCGATTCTCGAGTCTCGGTGTCTTCAGAGACATACCGAGTCTTCGGCCCATCTGAGTCTTTATCCGAGCCTCGTGTTTATCTCGAGCCTCGTGGATACTGATTCAAGAGATTTCTTCATTGACTCCGCCCGACAAAGATACTAACATTCTCAGCCGACCGAAGTCTGGGTCAATTCGTATATCCACCTTCTTCGTGTCACTTGACCAAAGCATCCGATTTTTCTTTGGTTCTGATTCGATCACCACCGGACGATCAACACATCTTCACCAATATTCAGATAGCATCAGTCAAGACATTAGGTTTATATCGCTTTAGTACATCTGATCTCAATCACGCTCATCTGATCATCCGCCATTCATATTCATCTGACACGCCCGATCTCGATCACTTCCCCATCCGCCCTTCCGACCGCAACCTTCTTTCGATTCTTCGCCGCTTTTTCCGGATTACTATTCGCTTCTTTTCTCGATTACCTATATCGCCATTGCTCTTTCCGCTGATCAGTCTGTCATTATCCGACAAGTTCGGTTTCCGGCTATCCGACTGATCACCGCTTTAGTTTTTCTTCTTTCCGATTTTGCCACAGCTCATGTGCTTATTTCGAACTTCATCCTAACTTTCATCCGACTTGCGTCGGTCACGCTACGATCTCGATCATCTACTTACGATTACTGTGAGTTCCTCAATTTGTTCTTCGTTCCCTCAACTTGTTATCCGTAAATTGAGCACCAATACTTAGCAGTTGATAATGTTTTCAATATAATTCATCAAAAACTAAAATATCCCAACAATTTTTTTGATAATGAAGCCAAAACATTAGAATATATGCATTTTTAAAGAAAGTTTTCTTTTAAAAGATCGATTCGGTGGTCACTAAAACGGTGACTTTTGAACTACCCGCTGCGATACCACTTTGCTGGTCGGGGTAAACGAAGTCTTACACGTATGGCGGGAATACACGTGTTCGATTTTTTAAAACTTTTTCTACCGAGGTCGACGGGTCGATAGTCGCGAAGATTAGGTTAAAAGACGTGACGCTTCTGGTCAAAGTCTCTTGAGACAGATGATCCTCAGCTTTCGGATACCTCGGATAATCTCAACTGAGTCCTCGGTAAAGTTAAAGATTCCTGAGTCACGGATCGATAATCTAACCCATCACCTGCGAGAGACTACTTGATAACTATCTATTTGTTTTACTCACCGTGCTAATGGTTTAATTCTTTAGATATACTCGCTTTTGCTTTATTTAAACCTCCTTAATTGAATGATGATTAGCTGTGATTACTTGCTTAACTTTTGATTTGATCACCAAGATGCCAAACAAGTCAACGCAATGGCTATATGAAGCAAATAAAGAACACAACAATTATAGCTGGTTCAGACTCAAGCCTCCTACGGCCCACTCTCCCGACTCTCAGAGAAATTCACTATCAACTGAGCTCACTACCTCAGAGTTTACTGCATCAACTGCCCCAGCTCGACTACTCCACAGAAGTTACTTACTTCAACCCACCTGAGTTTCTGGACTACTCCGTAGCTTTCATTTACTCAATCACACACAAGCCAGACTAATGTAGCTTACTAACTTCTCTAGAAGTCAATTACCCGCCAGAAGTTTACTAACTCTTACAACTCTTCTCACCAACAAACACACATCCAACTACCTTCTCGAGGTTTGGGGTTTTACGTTGGTTTCCAATCAGATGGATATCCTTACAACGAAGACAATGCGAAGAGATTTAGGATATCTCGACTAAGCTTTGATAAATCTTTATCAAAATTTCCAGCTTAAGATAGTGACTCTCTTTAATATGTATTAACTTGGGAAATTCTAAGTTTTTTCGAGCTTTAACTTTTGCAGAATAAGTTTGAGCTTTCTTGAGTTGCATATAAATTTCTGAACCTTACAATGTGAAGGTCAAATTTATAAGCAGATACACCAATACGGCTTTTTAAAACTATCCGCTGGAAGATAAACACGTGAGTTCCCTCTTGGGTGTATTAAGCAACAGCTATATTTAGGGTTTGAAACTCCTCAACACGCGTTTTAGACAATAACATGTACCGGGTCTTCACTTTTTCATAGCCTCGAACTTTTGTTGTCCGACATCTTTTTTCAAATAATTCGTCGCTGTCGGTGTCAATATAGTACAAAATACGCTCTTCCTCTTTGTTTTTTAATACTAAATGTTAAGACAAGCCTTTCAATTCTTTGATTTACAAACTCGAAGCCTGATATAACCTTAACTGCACTTCCTGAATTCGGCCTTTGTCTCTGCGTTTGAATGTAGCTGCAATATCTAACTAGCAAGGAATCGCGATCTTCTCAAGATTGCGTCAGCCGATAGATATTATCGGTGCCTCGGAACACTTTCGGGTTCATATCGAGCATTGATTATATTACGAGTCTTCGCGAATTACCGTGCCTTGATACTTTTGATCTTCGCTTTCGTCTTCAGTCTTGAGTCTTCGAAGTCTTGAGGTCTTCTCGAATCTTTGTAGTTTATCTTGACCGACAGATCGAGTCTTAAATCTTGAAGTTTTTTGATTTTCAAGATCATCTTTGAGTCTTGATATCTCGGTTTCATCCTGGGAACTTCTTGGAAACTTTAAACATTGAGTTCTTTCTTGAAGCATATCATCCTAAACTATATCTGGCCGAATTATACATTTTGCGGATAACATCCTCAATACTCTAAAACCTAATCCTCGACTAACTATCAAGACTATTCGAACATATATACTTAGGGGTTTTTGGGATCTTAATCAAAATCATATATCTTTTATTAAATTATCTCCTAAAATATATATATATATATATATATATATATATATGTAAATGTAAAAATTGATGTAATTAAATGTCACAAAAAATTGAAAAATAAAATTAGAATTTAAAACTTAATTTATAAATTCAAAAAAAAAATCAAATAATCAAATGTACTAAAAGAGAAAGTAATGGACAATCGTATTATTAACATAATATATTATATACAAGAAAAGTCTAAGATAAAATTTTTCATACATGAAAAACTTTTTATTCTGACTAAATTTCGTAATTGGCGGTTAAGACAAAATTGAAAATGTTTATGTTCACTCTGGCCCAAGTGATTCATGATTCATTGCTTTGAATAACAGTCATAATTTGAAACTTTCATTATTTAGTGTTTATAGTGCAGATGGTTGATTTAGAGTTAATTTTATAGATTTTCAGATACGGTAAAATTTTCACACTGACATTCTCACACTATGCCAAAATCCGGATACGACAAACGGTAATCCCCGCTAGGTATCTATTTTTTCCCCTTGCAGATCTTTGGTGTTGTCGTAGAGTCTCCGAACATTTGACAACCGGATAATCCCCCATCGTCGTGGGTGTTTATTACAACCATTTTTAACCATCATGTTAATTCATAAGAACCCGTTATGCGTAAATATCTTCATGACAATCTTCGCAAAAAGTTACATGCTTATTTGACCGTTGTTAAAAATATCTAAGACAACGTGTATATCCGTTATTATAAATTTGAAAGAACCGCTGTAATAACGCATCTCATTTACAACGATTATATAACCCGTTCATTATAACAATTTGACAACCATTATCGATATATATCTCATCTTTTTTTCTTTTTTATCTTTTAAAATAAAAATAAATTATCACAAAAATATCAACCAATCCAAAAATTCACTCAATACCAATCAATCATCATAATATTGTTCAAATGCATTACAATATCCATATAAATAAGAATTCTTTATTAAAAAAAAAAAAATAGTGTCCAAGTACAATTTCATGAGCCAAAATTCAATCTCCAAATCAATATCCATGCATTTTTAAGACATCTTTCTTCTTTCACGAGAGCTATTTTAATGAACCTTAAAATGACTTTCCCAAAGATATAGAATCTCAATACGAGATGAAGGATCAAATATTTAGCTCGATATATTTTAACTCTGAAGAAACATGTATAGATGTATACCTCTAGAAAGAAATCTCTGGCATCTTCTACCTTGTTCATCCCCCGGCCGATCTGCATCACCTAGCAAATTTTAAATTAAAGAATGGTAGCAACTATTAGCTTCACTCCATGTATAGATGTATACCTCCAGAAAGAAATCTCAAGTAAATAGCAATTAGAAACCCCATAAGAACTAGAGATGCTCATCTAAAACAAATAATTTATTAACAAAACTAATGGAAAATCTAAGCAGTGAACGAGAATACCTGGAGGAAACAAATCAAAAACTTGAGGTTCACAAATCAGTGGCTGCAACTAATAGTGCCTTAATGTGATTCTTTTTTTCTTACTTTACTATCTTTGACAGATTCCTGTACACATTACCCAAGAAAATCTACATCATCCAAGGACAAACAACACTTGTTACGCTCTCCCTATACAAATATAACAAGACAGAAATAGAATCCTCCAACAAGCCAATTAAAGCAGCAACTGTAGAGATGTTCTAAAAATATATATTAATCCTGCAGTATCTCAATTATAATATATACTAGTTTATATATACAATGATGCTACACTAAACAAGGAAAGTCAACAATCAATTTCCTAAACTACAGGACATATCATAAAAAGTTCAAGTTCAATGATATATAATGCATGAGGCATGGTCTCACCTTTTTGGAAACTCATCTATCGTGAAATGAAAAGGAGTGGATAAAAATGGGAAAATATATGAATAAATCAAAGCCCTTCATTTCGGGGTAAAAGGGTGAGACAAGTTTTTTATTTGTCTTGGGCAGGGAGAAGGAATAAACGGGAGGAGGGGGGTTTGCAAACACATTTTACATTTGATTTGTCAAGTGCTTTCTCCCCACTTCTTCAAAAGTTAGAAAGAATATCAAGATTATTCATATTCCTTAATCTTCTTCTCTTTTTCACAAGTTTTACTAAAATACTGCGTTACAAGCTATGATTCTGGGCTATTTGGCTGAAACTTACTAGAAAGATCTAAAACTATTACATACACTACAACACACAAGGTAAAATAAGCATTGGTTGACCGGAAGAATATGCATCAGACCCATTGATATGGGTATAAACAGTGTTCTAAATCAACAGTGGGACTAATTTTTATGGTGCAACATTAGTAATGAATAACATTGCATCTGGATTAGAGACCCAAAATAATAAATACAAGATGATTACCAGAGAAAGATCTGCAGTAAATATAACTAAACACAAATACAATTAAAACAAAGTACCTTAGCAATAACCCGAAACGGTTGAAAACTTTGTAACGTTAAAGCGACTGGTTTTACATATATCATGGCTGTGATGAACAACTGGCTTTTGCTACAAGGCCTAAGTCTCCAAGCTTCTTCAGTTAGAAAACATCCAAATGAGTAAATTCAACCGATTAGTTAATTAAAACAAAGAGATAAATATGCAGAATGAAAAAAGGATGTAGATCCTAATACATGGTGTCTAACTATACAAGGTTGATGAAACATTCTTTATTCAATATACCGATCTACTTTTGCAAAACTAATGACTACTAGAAATAGCAAAATTCCAAGATAGCAACAACAGTCTTTATATTCCCACATTTGTAAATTTATATCAGATCCCATGAAATATATAATTTTAGGAAGACACATATGAACCTGCACATGCTTCATGCGCTCAAAGGCTCAAAACCAACTACATTAAAACATATGCATCATCTAACCTTCAAGTAATCACATTACAGTCATAAATCACCTATAAATAAACTTATTTATATTACTAAATGAGTTTTTAAATAGGCACATTATCTTGAGAAATTATACCCTTATATCAATGCCAAATTTCAACATTTCAAAAGAAAAACAGCAGCTAAATTTATATAACTATTTCAACCAACTTAAGTGATCATCTATAAGATTAGACATGGGTGCTGCAACAGCAAGGTCGGACCCCTTATGAATTAAATCCAGTAAGCTCTCCCATAGGCCATTAACTGTCAATGTAACTCAGTATTAAATGAAGTAAAGCCTTCAAGATACATATGACAGAATATAATGTTATTAAGATGAGTACAAAACCCAAAAATCAAAGTTTTTATCACAAGTGAATAAACTAGGTGTTACCATAAGAAACTCACCAACCGCCTCATTACTCTATACATAGATAGAGTGTGTATAGTTACCAGCTATCTAGCATTAATATTGTTTTTAAGACACTAATGTCAGCTTAATTAATTTGTCAACAAATAAAAAATAAAATCTGTTATAGTTTGATCAAAGTTGACAAAGTAAGCTCTAGAAACTTCAAATATTTTAAGCCTAACTGAAAATTAATGAAGACAATTCTTGAAATGTTTTGTGTGCTATATATTGTTCTTGGCCGCATGAAGTCCGCCTGAAGCCATGTCTTTTAACTGAACAAGAAACAAAAGGAAGGAATTTCCTATGTATTAAATAGTGAGCTAGATTTGTTATTTTAACGAGGAAAGTTGTAAATCAAATTATTAACCAGTAGGTTGAAAATGAAATCTTAATTTTGAGAGAAATAAATCTGTCACTTACCATGAAGTTATCTATCTGAATTCATTTAATATTCATTTTCATACCTATGCACTAAATAACCTCTCTGATCCTTTGCTGTGATAACGGGAAATAACAAAACCAGAAGATTCACAAGGATTATCCCATGATTTAGAGTCTTGAGCAAAGTAAAAGTGTCGAAAAAGAATGATTGTGGATATGTTAAGAAAGACTTAGGATAACCAACTATACAGATATTTTTGTCCCCAAAAAATAACAATCTTGAGAGGTATTATGGATATGGAAAGAATGATTATGATGATGAATTGATAAGGTATGTTCATAAAATTTAAATGATGCAATAACATGATAAACAGAGACCACTTTCTCCAAATTCAATATCTTAAATAATACCCCATTATAAAGACCAAAACAGTTATAGCAAAAAACATAATTGAAGGACATAAGCATTTAATTGAAAGGCCAAACAAGACGGGGTTATAATTGCCACAAAATAAAAACTATAATCTCAAAATCAGCACCAATCGACGTGCATTTTAGCTTACCCACACAAATTAACCCAGAATTATACAAATCTTAAACAAAACCATAGCCAAGTAACTAGCAAATCTTAATTGAAATTCACAACAAAGAGAAATCTGGATAAGATAACCCAAACTGTGAAAATATAATCATGGCCAAAACTCCTTAAATGTTAATAAAAAATCCAAAAACGTACTACATAATCCAAATTAAGGAAGCTATTATTAGGCTAACAGGGATGGAGATAGCTAAAATTTACTAACATTAAAAAAGGGGAAATTTGATTACCTGGGAAAAAAATATGCTATACAAATCCACAGAACCAAGATGAAGATTGACTAAATTATAGTGTGGAATGAGAGTCGAGTTTTTTCTGAGCTTTTTCTCTGTTAACCTTCTGGTTTTCCACGTGAGTACAAATTCTACAGAAAGCGAAGAAATAAATAAACACGACCTGAACAATTTTCACAAAAGAAAAAACAAAATGGAATTACACAGCGCGCACCTCAAAATTGAATTTCCTGAAATATCCTTCAAAATCGAGCAAGACGACCTCAAAATTTCTTCATTCCTCCTTCCAATTTCAACTTTTCCTCCAGCAATTACACCTAAACCCCTTCGCAAATAACAACATTTAAATATCCCCGCACTTAGGTTTTCGATGCCACTTAGGGTTAAAATTAAAGCTTACCTTATGACGTGGCGGGAGAAGGCGGCGAACGGTGGATAGCAGAACGATGGTAGAGAGCGCGCAAATCGACGCCTGCGAGTGGAATGGAGAGTGGCCAAAACGACGAGGCAGCCAAAAACGAGTGGAATGGTGATGACGAGGCGAGGCGGCCAAAAACGCTACTCAGACGACGGACGGCGGACGGCGAGTTTGTGCGAGAAGGACGGACGGCGGACGCTACTCAGAGCAGCGGAGAAGTGTTGACCTAGCTCGCAGTGCGCGAATGGGATATGTAAAAGGAGAAAAGGGCAAATAAAATTCTAAGGGTTGCTTTTATAGTTATTAATTATTTAATATTAAAAAAAAAGAGAATACAGCGTACGACAACGGGGAATAAAACCCGTTGTCTTTTCTCGCATGTTCCCGCATTTCCAGAAGTTTTGACAAGGGTTTACTTACAATAACGACTTTTAATCCTACGACAACGGGTAGTGTCAATACAACGATTAATCTCTATATTTTTTCTTTATTTCTTAGAGGTGTATTCAGAATCATTTTCTAAATGTAAGATTTTATTTCATCAGGCGTTACATGAAAGATCACATTAATAATTCCTGGGGACTTTATAACCTTGTTAATGGGCATTTTGCCAGGTGTGTTATTTCCATTTTATAATACTCCATTATTTAATTTCATTTATATGGAGTATAATATGCATCATAATTAATACTATGATTTATAATGAGCCTAAATAGGCAGTTTTGATTGGGAAAGAGATGTTGCACTAATTACATTAAAGAGGATGTTTTATATTTTGGGTTCTTGAGAGAGACAGTTGAAATATCATGTGGGTTACTCTACTTAAATTTGCTTGATTTCAAGTTCCAAGTTCTTGTGGTTTTCTCTTCCAATTGTTTTTCAATTAATTATGATTGATTGAGAATTCACACATTTATTACAAAATGTAGAAAGAGCATGTGATGCTTTATATATGTTGATCTCAACCCAACACAAATAAATGGTGAATCATGAACTTCACTTCACTTCGCTTCACTCCATTCGGGCCGGGCCGGGCTTGGTCCGAATCCAGCCATTCAGCATTTCAAGTGATGCTTTAGGTTGATCCATTGGAACAAGATGTCCTGCATTATGCACCTTCAAGAAAGTCAAACCTCCATAGCTTTTCTGCAGCCCAGCCTCGAGACCATCCACCTTAAACGAAAACCTGACGGGCCGACCTGAACCCGTCGTGGCCCGACCACTTCGACCCATCTCGAGTTTCCCAACCAGTTGCAAACCAGATCATACTCCCCTGCATAAATAAGCACCTTAATTCCATCTTGTAGCAAATGAGGAATGTCTAGTGCATAATTCTTCACCAAATCATCCGACATTTCTTCTAAAAAACTTTGTTGCTGCACGAAACAAAGTTTATCCTGTCCGCAACGCCAAGGGCCCGTTTAACGGATGCAGTGTTGAGGAATTTCTCCACGCCTGAGAAGTCGTGAGCAGAGAAGATCGGCCTGTGCAATTTTTTTCTGATATCGTAATACTGAAACAGAAAATCGAGCACAATTTAGTTTTGTTTGTTAGTAATATTTAGATGAATAAGGTGAAAAGAGAATTGAGTTATGCATACGTTTAGATAAATGTTGGAGTGGAGGTCAAGGATACTGGTTAAAATGACGGTGCACTGCGCGGGTGCCGATTCACAGAGGTCTGAAGTGTTGGATGTTGCACAAGCTCCAATGTCTTGTTCGCATTTTTTGACTTCTGGTTGGAGGTTGTCGAATTCATATTTGTTCATCAGTTTGTTGTCGAGAGCGTAATCGGGATACGCTTTGTACTGGATCAATGGATCTGTCAATCCGTTTCCAATCGCTATTCCCTGGTGTTAATTTCATGTCAGGAATGTAAACTAGTTTAACCGTGAACCTGTTTTGCAACTAATACCTTTTAATGAAGCAACTAATACCTTTTAAAGGAACAACTAATACCTTTTAAAGGAACAACTAGTACGTTTTAATGAAACTACTAATACTGCATCTAAATTAAATAAGAGAGAGATTTTTGTGAATACTTTATAGTCAAAAAACTAATGCCTATCAATGAAATAACTAATACTGCATCCAAATTAGATGAGAAAGTTTGTGATTAGCATACTTTGAGGTTTATGTGTAGCCCTTCATTCTTCTTATTCTTCTGGTGAATCAGGAGCACTATAAGCAGGAATGAAATACCCGCATCTGATTCTCCGTGATGTAAAAGTCGTTCTTGCATACTGAGGATGCTTCTAAAAACGCCTGGAGAAGTCATAGAAATCGACAGAGGTCTGAGGTGTAGGAGGAGGAGGTCTGCTGGTATTCGAAAGTAACTGAAGCCTGTGCCTACTGGCTGGTCTACATATATTAAGTTTGTTTCCTGCATAAATATTCGAAAAAGATCAATGTAAGAATGATGTAAATTTGAAGGAATTAATGATTATGATTACCTTGTCCCAACCGAATTCATTCCACTCTAACTTGGAGTGGTGTGTCAATTTAAAAGGACCATTTTCGTAGAACAAAAGCTAACGCGCTGCTGCAACCTGGACCTCCCGATAGCCATATGATAACGGGGCGTCTACTTTTCTTGTTCTCGATTCAAGAAGAAGTAGAACATACTGCAATCGAGATTACAGGATTATTTTTGATTTTATCAAAAGAAATTATGAATCTTGATTAATACATATACCTGGCTCCTTTGGTATGCGGAAGCCTATAGTAGCCAGCATGGTGACCCGAAATCTTCGACACTAGTGCCGTTGGATGAGCCGGTGATGTGTGGAATTGGAAGCTCGTTTCGACGATTTTTGGAGAATCAAATGAAGGCTCATATTCTACAATGTTGGCATCATTTTTAGGAGACAAGTTGGGCCTTGATCAACTTTTTGCTTGTTTCTTTGGAGATACTAATTTGAATTAGGAGAAAAATTGAACTTTTTGCCTCTGTTGCAAAGAAAGTGAAGGCTACAAAACAAAGGAAAATGGTTGGCTTCATTCCAGATTGTCACAATGAGGAATGAAGTTTAGGAATATATATCTTGGGTTGTTTGTATCCTTGTATCTGAATTTATAGGAATGGACATTTAATCATCATGATTGTTGTAATTGTATTGTGATTTCGTCCTCCTGATTTTCAGAAAATTGTATTAATATGGACATTACTATAATATTTTACCGATTCCGATTTATATTTATTTTGATTATATCGTCGGAAACTAGAATAATGCAGGCTATCTAAATACTCTAAAGCAAAACACCTACAGTTTCTTTTCCCCAAATCATGCAATCTCCTTGATTTTTAGGAATTGAATCATCTAATTTAAGTGCATTTTTAAAAAGTGATAGTTTTTATGCATAACAGTAATGTTATTGTGCATAACAATAATAATTTTTTTTTTTCATAACAGCCGATATTAAAAATAGAGTTCACCGTGAAATCGCTACCACACAAGTTTTTTTGTTTTTAAACTGTTGAGTTTAATGCAAAAGCGGTCTGGATTTTTAAATGGTAGGAATGTATATATATACATCAGTATAATAACGGCAGATTCTATTAGATTAACAATGAACCAGCAAATATTGGTATAATCATTGTGAAGAGTGAATTTTCTATATTTGTATAAGTATATATATGACCGCAAGATTCTGCCATTCTTTACATTAATCACATAACCAAATTTCTTGAAAGCATTTGTAATTGTATAGCTTGTTCAGTCATATTGGAGCAAGATGATCATCTGCTTGTATCAATTTTCCCTGCATCCACCTTGTTAGCATTTCCAATGAAACCTTAGGCTGATCCATAGGAACCATGTGACCAGCATCGTGCACTTTAAGGAAGGTCAGCGGTCCCACCTTCTGTAGCCCGCCTCTGCACCATCCACTGAGAATGAACTGGTTGGGGCTGCTACAAACTGCTTCTGTCCTGACCATTCCATAGCATGAACCCAACCCTAATTCCTGTTCATATAAAAATGGTATTAGTTGTTTGACTAAAAGGTATTAGTCATATTCACTGAATAGTATAGTTGTTTTCATTGAACAGTATTAGTAGTGCAACAGTTGCACCTTTTTCTTGTAGGTGAGTTCTTGCAAGGCCAATTGCATATGAGATCATACTCTCCAGCATATATCAGTAATTTGATCCCATCCTCGAGGAGTGCAGGAATTCGACTTCAAGATTTTCATCCAGTCTGTGACCATAGCTTCAGATACTGTGGAACTACAAGAGACGAAGTCTATTTCCCAACACCAAGAGCATCTCTAACGATTTTAGTTTCAGAAAATCTGCATGTTGGAGAAATCGTAGCAAAGATCACCTTCACTGCTTTCACATCATAATACTGCAGACAAAAGATGAGAAAGTGATGCATAAGCGTTAAAGAAAAGTCTCTCTTAGGTTTTGTTTTGCTATTCTTACATTTTTTCCAATCGAAAGCTGTAATATCCGTTGAAGATGTTGTTGCAAAACCATGTCGCCACCAGACAAGAAGATCCACCATCAGCACCTAAAGATGAAATACAAAATAAAATGTCACATTTCAGATATTAGAGATTGTAATACAGGAATTATTGTTAGCGTGTGGAATAGTGTAGAAGAATAGTGGAAATACTCTTAAAAGCTTGATTGCTTGTTCGCACTCTGAAACTATCTTGTTCATCTTGTTGTAATCAGATTTCTGAATTAGTTTTCATGTCCAATGCATAGTCTCTGTATGCTTTTGTATCTCTGGGTTTGTAAGTCCATTTCCAATGGCAAATCCCTGAGAAGTAATGGACAATTTACACAAAAAGTAAAAAAAAAAAAATGTTATCTAGTCTGGTCAGATAAGATAGTCAAGCGAATCAGATTAATGTGAAGTCCTTCCTTGTTTTTTGTTTCCTTGATGAACCGAGAAGCAAAGCAAATATAGTGCCCAGCATATGATTCTCCAGTAATGAAAAAGTCATTCTTTAAAAAACTGAGGATGTTTGTTGAAGAAGGCCTAACATTATAGAACAAACACCCTTTACATTCACATACGTGCAATGCAATTTATGTAAAAAATACAAAAATACACAAAAAGAAAAACCTGCAAGAAGTCATATAGATCGTTGCTAACACCCTCCTCGTTTTGTCGAATATCATCATCAATCAGAACTGTAAGCTGAACCCAGTTCCCGTTGGCTGGTCTACATATATAAGATTTGATACCTGCATTTTTACCATCTCTAATCAACAAATGCTTACAAACATCACAGGAGCAGGTAAAACAGAAGAGAAACTCTGAAAATAGTAGGAAATTTATCTCTAAAGAGTACCTTATCCCATCCAAAATCATTCCATGCTAATGATAGGTTACTTGTAATGTGAAAGGGCCCATTTTTCAGAACAAAGCCTATTCACTACTACACCCCGGTCCTCCAGTTAGCCATATAACTACAGGATCGGTGATCTTCTTGTTCCTCGACTCAAAGAAAAAATAGAACATCCTGCACACATAATTAACTCGAGAAGCTAAGCAACATAACTTCATTCATAAAAAAAGAACACCATGATTAAATACAGAAAACAATAATGCATTGGCAAATGTATTTTTAAACTTATTGCACTGCAGAAATCTACAGAAACAAAAATCATGCTTATTTATGAGGACAAGATTTAAGAATTCAGCAGCGATAAATATGGCTGTATCATAACAAGACACAATTTGGTAGTGTATTTATTCAATTGGACGAAAAGTTGTAAGCAAATCGTTAAAGATCTGGGCCTGAAATTAATTAAAAGTTGCTGAACTTTAAACATATTCATTCAATGAAGTAGGTTAAGAGTTAAGGCTCCAAGCACTGGTATGATTTTTTGTAACTATAAGCAGCAGAGTCTAGTTCAGGACACTTATCAAACATCATATGTGCTTCAACTTTCAGATTGCACGAATTGCATACTTTTTATCGGTTACACAAATTATTTATAAACGCCATTGACGTGAAGACATTACATACATAGGGTAATTTCAGAATCCAATTGGTATTTATGAACTGTCAAACAATCAACCAAAAAAAACTACATCTCCTCATAAAATGCTTCAGCAAATTCGTCATTGATCAATATAAATTCACAATTACGCACAAAAACTATCACATGTATACGAAAATCAACTAAATTCTTCTCTGATATAGGTAACAAAAAACAGAAAATCACATACCTAGCATCTTTAGTGTGGGGCAGTTTATAATAACCAGCATGGTGGCCCAATTCCTGGAAGAGAAGGCCCCGAATCGGCAGAAAAGGAAATCTCAGCGGCTTTTTTCAACACCATGATGCGCCAAAATCACCATCGTCTCGTACAGCACGATGATTAACTTCATGCTTCGGGAACAAGTTCAACGATCTGATGAGTTTCTGCGCCTGCGTTTTCGGGAATTCAAAATCGGAGTAGGAAATACCGCCGCCATTGCTTTCTGCTAGTGCAGCAGTTGCAGAAACCAGAAAAACGAAGAAAAGTGAGGAGAGAAACAATGGAATGAAGCCATTGGAGTAACAGACTGGTGAGATGGAATGCAGGAACTGTTTCCGTATGGCTTTATATACAGAAAAAGGAGGAGAAAATGTGCATTGTTTGCGTGTGTGGGATGGGGTGGAAACGGCCTTTTGCCATTTTTATTTCTGCTCTTTAAAAATGGATTAAGTTTTTTTTTACTCTAGTCACTTTGTATCTTCTTGAATTTGATTCATATTATTTTGAGATTTTTAATTTTGATCCTCGTAAATTTTATAATTTTGAAATCGATCTTTTAACCTCATTGCGTAATTTAATCAAAATCTAAAACAACTAATCATCATATGCCAATAATTATTCTATTTTTTTTCTTTTAATTTTAAAGAGCTACTTGAACTTTTTTAATTTTGATAATATTGGTCAGGTTTTGAATTAGGCCTAAAAATAATTTGTATATTAAAAAAAAGGGCAAACAGTGTCGATCTTTGAGTCTAAACCGATCGAAAAATCCAAAAATAAATTAAAAGTTAGTAAAATCATTCTTTTCCCTAAAAAATACGCATAAAAAATTCGACTCAAAATTATTAGGTTTAAAAAGCACTTAGGCATTTTTAAAGTTAAAGGAAAAATAAAATAATTACATAAGTTAATGGAGTTGTTGTTTGGTGACTGTTATAACAAAGTTAAATGATCAATTTCAAAAATTATTATAACTTACAGATCAAAAATAAAAAAAAATCAAATAATCGGGATCAATTTAAAAACGAAGCAAAGTTAATATATTACAAAACACTTAATGTCCTTTTAAAATAATAATCCAAAATGGAAAAAGAGGGCCAAAATGGGTAAATAGGGGAAAGCGATTATTGTTATTAGATGGTACTATTGAATTTTGGTAAAAGGTATATTAAAGGTTTGATCATGAAAAATGAAGACTACTTTTGCATCATTGTTTATTTATTATTATGTCTTCCTAAATAGAAAATATGATTATACTCAATAAATAGTCGAAGTTCAATGTCCATATTCTACAAAAGAGATGGAAAAATAAAGGTGAATTGAATGCATATATTGCAATATGTAAATAGATTATTTCATTTACTTATTATTCATTTCATTTGAGCGATGCACTGCATAATACGTAATACTATTCATGTCATTTGTTTAAAGAGAACAGAAGATGTGAACAGAGTTAAATTTCTTTTGTATTTTTACATATGCAAGTATCTACTAATATATATATATTTTAAATGTAGTATCTAATTTTAAAATAAGAAAAAATGATTTGTCTTACAACAATGAATATTACTCCTATACAATTTTTTTAAAAAAATAATACTCTAAGATTATTTTTTCATAGAGTGAGTTACTTTTGTAGAGTCTTCTAATTTATTTGTCAACCCATATTGTTTTTTATTTTTCTGATCAAACTGTATTTTATGATTCCCTAATTAATGGTTTTTCTTTTTCCTTTTAAAAAAGTGAGTTTAATAAATTTTTAAGAATTTCTGAAATTCGCATTGAAGTTCTGAAGAAATTAAGACAACTTTTTTAGGTTGGAAATCTCGCAATTATTTTCATACTTTTTTCTTTTTGTGTGTAATGTTAAATAATGTAGTTCAAAAATTACTCTTTTTATCAATTAATTAATAATTTAATATCGGTAGAGTGTAAAGTCATACCACGCCCAATCTAACTTATCGACAAGTTTAAATATATAGATACCCATTTCTAAGGTATAAATTACATAAAATTTAGCAGATAATGCAAAATTACGTTCTTGACTTTAGTATTCATTGAACTAAAGTGCAAAATATTTTTTGCACAATGTACCTTAGAGTTATTTTCCCCAAAATTTTGTACCTTAGAGTAATTTTCCCTAAATATATATATTTCCCACGAATAAAGTAAATGGGTAAATAACAATAAATAAATGTGATCTATGTAATATGACTTTGTTGCTTAAATTAAGCAGCTTAATTTTCTCCAACAGCGTGCAAAATGATAATCATATTGAATTAAACTTCTCATTTGAAAATACAGTTAATGTGGATCGGAGGTTCTATTTATGTGGGAAGGATTTAAAATAAATATATTTAAAAAATAATAAATATAAAAATATATATATTTTAAATTATGAATTATCAATAGATGAGAAGGAGTGGAGGGGAGGGGAGAGGGAGAGAGATGTGGGATTTCAAATGACATGATTTTGATGAGGATTTGAAATTCTTCCCATTTAAACTAAACTCAAATCTAAATTAAGATTTATAAATTCCTTAACTAAAATAGAGAGTGGTGTTGTGTGTGAAATCCATAAATTTTAAACCCATCCATTCAAACGGAGCCTAAGGTATGTTTGTTTCGGGCGGTGGCAGGATTGAGAAAATCTTAATTGATAAATTAATAAACACAAAAATAGTGCATTGTTTACGAATTTTTTAAATATTTTTTCAACATGCTCTGAAATTCCAAACAAAATGATTTCATTCTAAATAGTAGGCTTTTTTGCGATTTCTTATACAAAATTTTCTAATTATATAGGTTATTTTTAAACTATGAATATAATTGTTTTTACTAAAATGTAAATTGCCCTAAGGATATGTTTGTTTTGGGCTTTACGTTGGGAGGAAATCCCGGACTTTTGAAATCTAGGATTTTAAAAATCCTAATGAATAGTAAAAATTATATGTTTTGTTTTGAGATTTTATAGAGTATGATTATATAGGATTATAAAAAAAGTTGATTGATTTGTATTATTATATTTTATTAGAATGATTGAATGATTGGAAGATTGTGTTGGAAATCAGTGTAAAAGATAATATTAATATTAATAGGAATAGAGTAGGGATGTAGGGTTTTAGGTTATGTTTTAAATCGGATTTTTGAAATCCCGATTTTTAATATCAGACAGTCCGGATATGTGTGAAATCAGAAAAGTCTAAAAACTGGTCCTAAATAGTCTCAAAACAAACATACCCTAAGAAATTATTGGGATTAAATTTTTTTAGAGTTACTCATGTACACCAATTACACATGATTCAATTTTAATTTGATGAACTATGGCTCTAAACCTAACCCATACATAAAAATTATATATGAACCATTCGGATTAAAGTGATAACGAACCACTTGGACCGAAAGTGAATCTATGAACCACTCGGGCCGGGTTTAAGGTCGTCGAGAAAAAAAAATCTAAAAACTCAAATTAAAGTTAAAAAGAAAACTGAAAAAAAAAAAAAAACTAAAAAAAAAATTAGAAAAAAGAACTTTAAAATTAAATTGCACAAATTTTACTTGAAAGATATATGAGACATACGGTATTTGTCAATTTTTTATAGTCAATAACTTTTACTTGAATTTTGAAATTAATCGATAATTTTAGCTTTTGATTTTAGTATGTTAGTTTGCAAAGATTTTAAAATTAATCATTTTACCCGCTATAATAGGCTACCAACAAGTTAATCGCCACGTGGATAACTAATTTCTTTTGTCCTTTTGTTTGACTTGCCATCTGGCTTTTTTAATACTCCACTGGGAGGGTTCTAAACAGGGTAAGTTTAGTAAATTTTAAATTATTTTTTTAAATAAAAAGTTTTAATAATGAAAAGGTGAATTAATTAAAGAAACTATCTCCCTCCGGCCCCCGAAGATATCATACCAACTTTTTCTTTTTTCAAAGACACAAAAAGTTATTTTATGGGGTAGTAAGTGTGTATATGGGGTATACGTATAATAAGCGTTGTAAGGTTATAAGTTGAGAAGAATTTTTTTTTGGTTTTGAAAGTTACAAACCAAAAAAAAGTGTGCTAGTTTTCCTCGACGGAGGAGGTAATATAAGTCGTCAGATGCTATATATTCTACTGCTTCAAATCACAGACATCGACATAAGAAGCCACCGCCCTAGCCGCCACACCACCACAATCACCACACCAATGCGAAGATCACAATGGTCCATCCAACGAGTGTTTGCTTAACTATGAATGGATGAAAATTGATGTTTAAAACCATTGTGAGTGCTCATTAGATGGAGATTTATATATTATTAAGCCAAATGGAATGGATGAAGAGAGTAAAAATACTTTTTTTGGAGAAAAGTAGAAAAATTGGATGAATACGACCCACAAAAAGTGTATGGATGATGAGGAGAATCCATAGGTTAACCTTTCACCTTGAAATTAAAGAAGTCAGATTTTGTTGTGCATCGATCTCAAATTTTGAAATCTCCAACCTTTTAATCTGAAATTTTGGGATATAGAATTGAAGATGCGAGATATATAAGATGGGAAAAGGAGGGTGCGTCGATTTAATTTTTTTAATTTTTAGCTTGGTTTTTGGATGATTGCGGTGGCACCAACGAATGGAAATTTGGGAAGATGAAGAGTGATATGAAATTAGAAGTTGGAGATGATGAACTTTTGATCTAAAAATGACTCATACATAAATTCGGGGTTTGGCCCACGACGGTGTTGGGTGAGAATGGCCTTCTTCTGCTTTTAATTTTTGGCTTCATGAATAATAATTTTTTACTTTTGATAATTATTTTTTTTATTATTTTTTGTAATTTTTTTATTAATGAAAATACTTATTAATTTTTAATTTAGTTTAAAGTCGTATTATTAGACCAGTTCCCTTTTTTTAACTGACAAAAATAAAATTTCATATTAATACATGTGCTAGTTTTGATAGATAAATAAAAATAGAAAAAATAAAAGAAAAGCCCTAAAATAATACATAAAAATGAAAAAGAAAAAATGAAATGAAAATTCCATGTAGGCATGACTGGTTACTTTTACCTGCAGTTGCATGTAAAAAATTAATTTTAAAATATTTGTAAATTTACAATACTAATTTCAAAATATTTGTAAATTTATAGTATCAAAATAAAAAAGTCAAAACTATCGGTATCAATTTTAAAAATGGTGACAAATTCTTTGAACTATAAAAATTTAATCCCAAATTATTCGTAGGTAAGTTTGCATCAATTAAATTACAAATGCAGAGTAGAGATGTTTGTAAAGAATTTTTTGTTTAAAAAATTATTTTTGTAGGTTTTTTTTCAAAGATTATTTTAAAATTGGAAAGAAATCGTGAGTATATTCTCACTTTTTAAGGGACTAAATTATTTTTATAAGAAAACTTGGTAGCCATTTAAAAAATTTGTAGGCAATTCTTCATTTTTCTTATAATGTAATAAAAAGGTAGGTTCTTTCAAGATCCGTCAAGTCTTGACCAAGACTTTCATCTAAATTGAACGACCATTTAAAAAATACTTGATTCATTGAATATATTGGACGTGTCCATGAATATACGAAAGTTAGGGAGCGCATCGAATCTTAAATCGTCAACTAATCAGATATAAAGACTTTTGTCGTAAAAAATTATGAATTTGACTTTTGTGTATACTTGAATTTGATTGAGATGCAATAGGATTAAGACTGGAAAATAAAATTAGTAAAAAAGTGAATAATAATGAAAATTATTATATTTTTAGAAAAAATAAAATAAATATATTTTTAAATTTTTGTATTTTGCTAAAAAATCATGTACTCATAACATTTCAAAATACATATTAATATCCCATCGAAAAATTAGCCTATATATATGTATTTTAGAGCTTAGCTAATGAGCCTCATGTCTGAAGAAAAAAAAATATGTAAAATAAAAAAAAAAACGAGATTAGAATATTTATTTTATTTTTTAATATTTGTATGGTAAAAATTATTTATAATTCACAAATGTAATTGAAAATATCAAAAAGGAAATTATACTTTATAATTTATAAAAACACAAATGAATTTACAAATTTACATTACAAAAAAAAACAAAAGAAGTACTCAAAATTAAAAATATAAAACTTTTTGTAAACAACATTTGTTGTATACTTTAGTATGATCTCTCATCAAACCGATACACGATAAATGTTCAGATTATGAAAATCGATTTTGAAAGATATAAACTTATCACGAAAGAGTTGACCTTGAATTTTATTTATCGTCATCAAACATATTGGGAATCGAATTGACTTAAACTCATTTACATGCATTGTTTAGTTGGGATTACTCAATGTCATCCCTTGTAATGAACATCTTATCCCCAATATTCCTTTCGAAAAGTTATTTATGCTTCAAGAATATAATTTTCAAGTTTTATGACAACAAACCTCATGTCATTGCACAAACCTAAATTTCTTGATCAATATTTAAGAAGCAATTATCGCACTCTTCCTTTTTTTTTGAAAGGATGGCACTCCTTCCTTCAAAATCAAAGGGTTAGGTAGTTTCGATTTGACAAAAGTAGGCCTATGAGTATTGAGTTTCATAAATTAAGGTTTGTAAATTTGAGTTTCAAAATAAATTTACCGTAAGTTTTATTTTTTTGTAAATTTAGATCCGCTAATGTGAGAAAAATGAACTATATATATTTGCCAAAAACAAAGTCAATGTTCTACTTTTGCAAAAAAAAAAAAAAGGTTAATGTCCTACTTTTGGCCAAAAAGGTTAATATCCCAATTTTCCCAATTGAACTTATTGTCCTTAAATTACCACCGCCTTAAGTTATGAGCCTTAAATAATGATTTCATGGTTGACCCAATGCAAAATTGGCTTTGAAAACCTATTTTTTATAGGAATTGGCATTTACTTTTTATGTATCGTGTAAAAGATTAAAAATTGTCTCATTTAAAACTTAATCGATAATGTTTGATCCGAAGGGTCAAAGTCAATCGTAGGATCACTTCCAAATGATTTTTGCCTCAAGAACATGACTTTCAACTTAGTAATAATCAATCTCGTTGCACAACCCAACCTTTTTAATCAATATTTGTTAAAAAGATTATCAACACACACATATCTTCAATACTAAACAATTAATTGGGGAGTCGATAATACAAATTAAATTTTAATTTTTTTTTTATTCACCCATCAATTTTATTCATTTGTTTCATTTACATTGTTACATTTCCAAACATTACAATCCACGACTAAATTTTTATAAAGCATTTTCGAATCCATTTAAGAATAAGGTGGTTATATTAATTTAAAATATCATTTTTATTTAAAAAAATTAGCTTAATCAGATTTTTTTTCTAAAATAATAAAACATATGAAATTTGAAATAATACATTGAACATGGAAAAAAATGTCTACATAACATAAGTGAAGGCTGTACTAATTCTAAATTTTATTACATTACATATCTAAAATACTTGCATTCCGATGAGAAATCATAACATACCAATCTTTTTATACATAACATAAGTGATGGTTCACAATCAAGGAAGATAATTGATGGTTTAAATGTATTACTTACGACCAAAAATGTATGAAAGATACCATAAACTATATATACATGTGCATTTTATTAATATACCCTCAATTTTAAAAATAATGACCCCTTAACATTATTTTATCAATTTTAATCCTTTTTAATTTAAAAAAAATACTTATATAAAGATGTGGGAATAAAAAAATTTCATGGCAAGTTAAAACTATGGTGTGTGATCTTTCATTTATTCATTAATTAAGGATAAAATTGTCAACATACCCCATTTTTAATTTTAATTTCAAAATAAAAATAAAAAGGACAATTTATTTCCAGAAAGGAGGGGAGAGTATAAATGTACATAAATAGATCATATGTAACATATCATTTCCAAAAATATAATATGTAAATAGATAAACAATTTTAGTCGACCAAATCTAGTTTCACAATTTGTTGTTGCAATCAATCGCGATAATTATGCAGTAATCAACAACACAATTATTTCTGCAGATAAATATAGAAATAATATTTGTTTTAAAAAATTATGACGATTCCAAAATTAAAATCTTAAAATCTAATTATATATACATTTATAGGTTTAATTGTTATTATAATTTTTAAGTCCTAGGGTATGCTTGCAATGATTTATCTATCCATAAAAAAAAAAAAGGAGTTACACATATTTAAATGTTGAAAGTTCAATATCTCCCAAAATAATCAAATCACAGTAAGATTAAAAAGTATAGAATTAGTAAATTGATCAATTTTTTGTTTTAGATTTTAATTTTAAATAATTTTTTCTATAAAAGTTAAAAGAATAAAAAAATAATCATAAATATTGATCAGGTCAGCTAAACACTATATGCTGGCATGATGTATATCTGGTAAATTACCCGACCGTAATTTGAAAAGAATTCCATGATTTTCACTATCTTAATTAAATATATTTTTAAATTTAAATATTTTAAATTTGAACGCATTGTAATTTAAGTATCAAAAATTATTTTAATTTAATTATTAATTATTACAATAATAAAAAATAAATTATTTACTCTTTTTTTCATTTATTAATTTTACTTTTAGCAATCACTTTTTTCTATAATTAATTCGAAATAAATGACATAAAATCATACTTTAGAGAGAAGTTGTTATAATCTACGCAGTGTATAAAAAAAATCAAATTTAAAAAAATTTGCATAAAAATCTCATGATAGGTTAAATATAAACACAATTTTTAATGACCTTTAAAATATAAAAAATAATTAATAATAAAAAACAAAGCAAAAGTAAATACAACATTTGGATCGATATTGATTCAGATTCATATTTCATATATAAACCCTTGTAGCAATATAATTCCATAAACTTCCACCATTGAAGAAAAAGTATTCATCAAAGATATAGTAAAAAAAACAAAACCAAGTCAATAAACTTCCCATTTTAAATTCAGAGAATAAGCACTTCATAAATCATGTATTCTATTCAGGACGGAAATCTAACAAATATATTAACTCATAATATATGTTTAGATTTAAATTCAAAATCATGTTTTAAATACTATATTTACAGTTCCATAAACCACGCATTCGCATTATATGAAAATATAAGAATATATCAACTCATAATTTTAAATACCTTTAATCTTTTTCCTAAAAAGGCTAAGATGATGTACTCATAATTTATTTTACGGTCAAAATAAACCATGCATCATAAGAATTCCTAACATGTTCCATAAATCATGCATTCTTAAATTTCATAATGACATATTCTAAGATTCTCATAAATACGCTTTAAGTGCATAATAAAATAATAGTTGAAATCAAATCAATAGTTGACCGATTAGTAGTTTTTAAAATATAAACGTTGTTATATATTTTTAAATCAATAGTTAAAATTAAAAAAAATAAATTAATAATTTGAAGTTAATTTGAAACAATAGCTGACCATATTTATTAATTATCAATAAATTTAATATTCAGATTTGATTAATCACTAATTGAAATCAATAGTTGACTTGCTTGAATTTTAAATCCTCAATATTAAATCATGCCTGGAATTTATGGAATCCAATTTCAAATCATGTAAAAATCTATATTCTACGTCAAAATAGTTAGTTCCACATATATTATCATACATAATTAATGCATATTTTATTGCACTTAATTCCAAATAATTTATGTAATCAATTTTAAATCTGAAGGACTAATCATGCTTTAAATTTCGGATTTCATTACACGATTAATTAAAATAATATTAGTATGTATTTTACAAAAGTATCAATCGAGATTTCAATAGAGAAAAAAGATTTATACACTCAAAGTCACCAAATAGAATAATGAACTTTTTATTAGAAAAAAATCATGAACAAATATGTATTGATTGTGGCAAAATCTAATCATACTCGAAAAATAATAGTTAAAGAGACGATCATCTATTATAATAAAAGAAAATCGGATCATATTCAATGAAATAATAGTTGAAGAGATGAACATCCATTACAATAGAACATACAAAAAATTGTAAACATTAAAGGAAACTTGATAATATATCATCGACTTCATTATAGTCATCAAACCATCTTCATGAACATTTCTACGCATTAATGTTTCATTCTCCAAAAAACACCTTTTCCCCAATATATAAAACCCTAAAAAATAAAAAAAACGGTTATTAAAAAATCTGAAAACAATACAAATAAATAAAATATGAACACATTCTTTTCACGCTATAGAAATAAAGGAATCACATTGTTCTCAAAAGCAACTTTCTCCATAAATAGCTAATTCAAATCACAAAAGAATTATTAGATTACTGCAAAATAATAGAAACAACTAATGCAAATTATGGAATAGTAATGAAATCACATAAACAATATATTTTCGCTATTTTTAACAAAATGAGAAATATGATATGAAAAAATAAAACGGCGATAATAGTCACCATATGAGAATTAGAGATGAAGAAATGAGAAATTGTGAAATAAATGGAGAAAAAATGAATGAGAGAAAGTCACAATTTATAGAAAATAGAAGGCAAAAACAATGGTTGAGATTAAAACAACACTTAAAAATGAATGAGATTTGAGAGATTTGAAATAAAGAAATATGATTTTGCCACATCACCGCCACATCACTTTATAAATTTTTGCATTATAGAGATTATAGATAATAAATATTTTATTTTTATATAATGTAATCTTGTGTATTAATGGTCACAAATTTAAATGAGTGAACAATCGAAAATAAATAAGTATGCAAAGAAATATATGCACATATAATCTAATCTTGAAAAACTAAAAGTACCATAATTAAATCATATTAATCGAATTAAAATAAGTACTTTAGCATACATAAAATTAATGTAGGTAAGAGTTGGTTGCTATGGAGCAATTTAAGTATTCTCAATCTTTTATATTGCTTTTGTCTGATATTAAAAGGTAGATTTTCCGGCACCAGGACTAATTTTTGTTTATTTTTGAAAAATGATAGCTGACTGATTATGACATCAATTGCTAACAGGAGGATTATAAAGTTGTATTAAATATGTATAGGTTTTTTTTTTCCTTTTTCTAAATAAAACTTGTGAAACTCGATTCATGCTATTTAATTCGGGCCAAATCCGAATCTATACAATATAAAATGGGTTAGATATATATCATTTGAGTTTTTTTTTTTTTCAGACATCTTCCCTTTCCTCTCCTTCCGCGCTATTGAAAGAGTCACGGACAAGACTTTTTTGCTTTCTTGTTTTTACGATAAATTAAGCTTCATCGTGCGTTTCCACGCTTCATGGCGCCGGCCACTCATCTGAACGTCATACGTGTTTTTCGGGCCCAAGACTTCTTTAACATTTTGCGTAATGTTGAGCCGCGAAAATCAGAATTGTTGTATTAGCAACACTCGGTTGCTAATCGCAATAAGACATTTTAGAGAGGGTGGTTGAGGCCTAGTAAGGAGGAAGGAGTTTTTTTTCGGTAGGTGTACATCTTGAAAACAGAGGTAATTGAAGGGAGTTTAGTAGTTATAGAAGAGGATTAAATAAGAAGAATGCCGATCAATTTCTTGTTGAGAGAAAAGATGGTGAAGAATTCATCGATTTTTTAATACAAAGGAGAGTTTTTTAAACAATCGTGAGTGTTTTTTCTAAATAATAGTGATAGTTTTATAACATAATAAATGTAGATTTTTATGTATCAACAATGATAGCTTTTATGTATAACAAAACAGAGTTTTGTGAACAAAAAGGAGAGTTTTTATTTAGTAACAATGAGAGTTTTATAGAATAACAAAGTGATAGTTTTACTTAATAACAAATCTAAAGTTTCATAAAGAACAAAGTGGAGAGTTTTTAGAGCAAAAAGTGAGAGTTTTACTTAGTAATAAAGAAGAGTTTTATCGAATAATGGAAAGTTTTATTGAATAACAACAATGAGAGATTTAGCAATAGTGATAATTGTTTTATATAAAAGTGGGGAGTTCTACTAGTAAGAATGCCTGGAGAGTTTTACATATCAACAAAATGAGAGTTGCAATATAGAATAAAGTGGAGAGTTTTTGTGAACAAAAGGAGAGTTTTACTTAGAACAATGAGAGTTTTAGTTACTTAATAACAAGCTGAGAGTTTTACATAGCAACAAAGGAGAGTTTTGACGAACAAAAGGAGAGTTTTTTACTTAGAAAATGTACTGAGAGTTTTTACTTAATAACAATGTAGAGTTTACATAAATAATAAATAGAGAGTTTTGTGAACAAAAAGTGAGAGTTTTACATAGCAAGAGAGATGATTATTGAGGGCGTGAAGAGCGCGACGCAAAGAGATGAGATGATTGAGCGCCAAGAATCCATGTGTGAGAGTGACGATCGAGGAAAAAATAATAATACGGAGAAAGGCGGCGAAAACGCGAAAAGAAAGATGGCGAAGATCTAAACACGGAAGAAAACTCATAAACACCTGGGTAGAAAATTTGGCCAACCCAATTACTTGATATGAGTCATATTGAATTAGGTTCACACCATTTATGAACCTACTTAAGAGCGCCACTCTATGCAAAACTTTCATATTTGAATTGATATTTACCGTTAGAGCGCTTTAGGTTCTCGATATAAATATATAGCATATAAATATAAATATTTATATTTATAAATTTGAGGAATCATATAAGTGCATCATGGGTTTCATTTACAGCGTATTTTAAAAATCAGGTAATTTTGTTATATTGAACCATACAATTTTTTTTTTTTTTTTTCATATTAGTAGTTGCACGATTCAATGAAACAAAATTGCATATTTCAATACAAAATATTATACTGTCTAAAAATAAACTATGTCAGTATGCTGCACTCGATGATGCAAGTATTATCCTATAAATTTTTTGTAATTCTAAAAAAACAAATAGAAATCATATACAATTAGATAATGATAAAATCGTATGTAAATTAGTTTCATCATGCAATTAATTTGTATTTTTATGTAAGCATTTTCAAACTATATAAGTTGCTTCCTTTAAATATGTGGTATTAGTGTTACTAGTACTTGTCGTTTTTTCTTTTAAAATAATAGTTGTAAATTATTTGTACGGTAAAAATTATTTTACATAATATCAACACTTAGATAGATGGATTAAAAACCCATCTAACCCTAATCTACTAATCCATTACTAATCATACAAGTTCACACATAGAAATTTTGCAGTTAGATAAAGACTCAAATGATCTTAAATTCATTTAATTCACATGAACGAAATTGAACGTATTCAGTGATTATCGTTTTTTATTTCTAATCTTGAATTTATATTTAAAAAAATAACAAATAAATAAAGCAAATTTATAGAATGAAAGAGAAATTTTCAATACATGAACGATGAGTACACAAGAAGATTATATATATTGCGTTCAAGTTTAAACCAAGTACAGTATCTGATGGTTTTTTATTAAAAAACTATTTCTTGCTTATAGATAAATCTGTATGCAAGTGTATTTAAGAATTCAGAATTTATTTGTGATCGAAATATATAATTTATTTATACCGAATCAGATAATTATTAATATGGAAAATAAATTGCGACGACGCAAAGATAAATAAATTACACATTTTATCGCAATAAATCGCGATTTTAAAAATACACTATAAAGCCGTGATGCCAAGGCTCTAAATAAGAACGCCAGACGGAGAACCACTCATTTTTTAGTATGCACAACACCATCGATTTTTCACTAGGTCACTACAATAAATTATACAAATTAATAATATATTGATAAATGAAATATATATATAATAAAAATACTACAACAGGAAATAGATATCAAATGATTAATTAAGTAGAGTACATCATCCTCTTGTGTAATGGTTGAGAGAAAGCAATGTTTGTTAATTATTTCTTCATGAAAATCGTGGTTGGGGTCGATAAAGTTGTTACTTGGTACAATATAAACCTTAAAATCGTATGCGCCTGATTCAAGATTCGTCAAGCTGTAACCTTAAAGCAACGGTCTCGGATTTAATGGAAAGAGTGTACTTATTCATGTTCATATTTAGGGGAACTATATAATTATATATATATATGTACGTGTTTTTTGTGTAACTTTTAACTTAGGCTTATTTGGAAAAAACTATCACTACTTTTACACTTTTATTCAATTTAATCACGGCAATAATTTTGTAATTCGATGCGACTTTTTTTGTATTTTTGCGATTTGATACATTGTGTAAATTTCATATTCTTTTTGTTGGTTTAATAATAAGAGTCATTCACGTCTAACGTGTTAGATGTCGCAATAGATGTCACATCTGCATCGACTATAAATTTAATGAGTGTCCCAAAATCTATTTTTTAGTAAAACGAAAGTGATGAATAAATCAATTCTTTTTTTCTATTATTATAATCGAGACAAAACGTGATGTCCGATGGGGCTTGTTTGATGATAAAAGTAAGATGTATGACAAAGATCTAACGGAACAAGTAAGTAATAGAAATACAATTAGTCTATCCGTCTTTTTTAGCTGCCAAAAACAAATGTATATTGTGGTAAAAGATGGAGTACGAAGGTACTCTTTCTTACAACTGAATTAAATTCTACATCTAAACAGTGAAGCAGGGAACAAGATTACAACATAAAACAAACTCACTAATCTAATACACAAGCTCCAAAAAGATACGCCTCGCTTTGGGAAGATTTTGTCGTCCATGATCCAATATTTCGATTTTCAAAAACTTTTTTGGGTCCGAATTAGTGTTCAAACAATCTTTCATTTCTGAATTCCAAATCGCCCAAGTCAGAAGTTGTCCAAATAGTAGAGAGTCAATCCTGTTGAACACTTGAGATCCCATCATAGCTTCCATGTTTTTAAGAAATGTGCAATGATGTCTATATGTGGCACCATGTCCAGCCCAGCCTAGTCTATCCGGCTATTACATTTATTTAGTTACTACTAATTATTTTCTCTATTGGGCCTTAGTTAAATAAGTATATATTTTTAATTCAGTGGTCTAGTTTAAATTAAGGAGAAGATATAAAATAACCACAATTTCGTATACTTGAAATATATATTACTGACTCCAATTGAAAAAAAAATAAAAAATTACACACATTTTGGAATGAAATTACCCTTTTACATACCCATATTATATCAAGTATCATGACCCTCTACAGCCCAATTAACATTTGCATTTAAGAATAATATATTATTAGTATTTTATAAATTAGTAAGTAATTATTTTTTATATTTTTTGAATAATTATTTAATTAATTGTTTATTAGTATTGAGCGATAATCATAGTCTGTTAATTATTAATAAATCTAATAATTCAATAATTTTTAATCTAAGTGTAACCAATAATCCAATAGTTATTAGGTTAGTGATTCAATTGAGTGGATTCAAAGCCAAGCTTTGAGTTGCTGCAATGGAAGAATCTTTTGAGCTCGAAATGATTCAAATTTGAATTTGATTTGACTTAGAACTCAATTTGAAACAAATACAATAAATTCGAGATTGATTTGAAGTTTGAGTACTTGTATATAAAAATCAAAATCCTTCTTTTTGCTTCAAGTTAGAAGAAATACTTTAAAATGAAGATAATTTAAAAACAAATTGATGGAGAGCTATATCGCTAATTGAGTGTCTAAATTCAATCCTTGTTCTTGATTAATTTTAAATTGCTTGTTATTTTCTATTGAATCTAATTACTAAACTTTTTTACGAACTACCTTTTACGCGCACTTTCACATACAAAATTTAACATTTTTTTATGAAACCTGCTTTCAAGAGTTATATTCTTTACTAGATGACTTCCACATATTATGAATATTGTTTATAAAAGTAAATTCTACAATACGTACGCATAATATTTGTTCATCGTGTATGTATGTATATTTTAAAGTTTTATTTTTCAATTATATTAAATTTATAAATTGTTTAAATAATTTATCATATAATAAACTTATCAAATATGTAGTTACTGTAAATCTACCAAATACAACAAGTTATTTAAATTATGCACATATATATATATAATAAATATTTTTTTTAAAACGATAGAAATGTATTTGTCAATTTCCTACTTTGTCTTCAAAAAGCCAAGAGAACTCCTCTGGTGTCTGGTCTATATCTTTCCAATGAGAATGATAAGAGCAATTAATATTCAAATATGTATCGATGAGAATGATTTTCAAGTAAAAAAAAAAAAACTAAACTCAAATTTGGAAAAATTTTAATTATAAAAAAGCAAAAAAAAAATGATAAATTTTTGTTTTGGAAATCTAATTCTTGTTTTGGGAAGTTGTGGGTGCCCAGACTATTTTCTCTACGCCACTTTTTTATGCTCCAAGATTATTTTACATTCTCGATTTATCACAATGACTCCAAGATTATGGGGTTTCATTGATATTCGTTTGCTCATTTCTACATGCTATTAATCTAGATCATGAACATAGCTTATTGGTGACCAATGACCACAGGTAAAAAATATTTTTAGGTCATTTCATACTATATGTAGAAAAAAATTAAGTAGAAATGAGTAAGGTTACCCATTTTTGAAATTATTGTGTTATTATCGTCCTGTTAACACGATAACAACTAGGTGAGAAAATACTAAAAATTAGAGTATACCACAGTTATTGTACGAAAATATCTAATTTATTAAAATTTTGATATAATGAAATTTTCAAGATAAAGAAATATCATATCGAAAATTTTTGCATGATAATAGTATATATGATAAATAAAAAGCTTTCGATATTTTCGTATACCGATATACCCAAAAAAATTCGAGATTTCGAGATTCAATATTTCGCATTTTGTCAGAATAAAATTGCGGATGGTAGGGAAGGTTTTAACCCCGACCTCAAGATTTAATCCGCCTCCGATATGTTAAACCCGGGTCAAACGGGTTATGGATCGGTTAAAACCTCGATTAAACGAAAAACTCAATCGGACGCTGGCCGGGTCACAATTAGGGCAAACCCTACCAGAATCTTTACCAAAGATATATATATAGTATATATTAAATGATATAATAATGCAATAGTAGATTCATAATAAAGATAAATAATACTATAATAAGAAAAAAAAAGATAATAAGCACGCTTTATTTTCATTTATGATGCTTAATTAAATTAATAATGAAGTGAATGCATTCTTGCCGCTTTAACGCGTAGACACTAATTATGATATTATGTAATTTTTGGTTTGTTTTAATTACTTATTCTAATTTACGCTTTTATTTTTGCGAACGAGCATGTATTTAAAAACGACATTTATAAAATTAGAAAGACGGATTAAAAAAAATAAAGGAAAAACAAAATTAAATAATATGCGGGCGGAAGGTTTTAAAAATATGAGGCTTGATTTGGCCAAACCCGCCCCAAAACCCAAGTGCATCCCTAAATAAAATACTAAAAAACACCCAGATAGAAACAAATAAGAGAACAATATACAAATTTTCGATGATGGATACAATATAAATCAATTTTCGCACAAGATTCAATATGTAATTTTAATATAACGAATTTATTTTCAATTTTCAATACAATATACGGTATGATTCGATATTTCTATACGTTGACGCACCCCATAAATACATAAAGCTTTAACATTAACTCAGTAATTTTGGTATCATTTCCATATTGTGTTAGTGTGCCGTATCCAAAATTATCCCTCCAGAACCTAGCATTGCCTAAAATTCAAACGAAAGTTTATTTGCAACATAAATTAATAACTTAATATATACTCACCCATTTTTAAAATTACTTTTATGCCTATTTCATTTCCATTGGAGAGAGCAGAAGCTGTCTTGAACCCAACTGACTATATATGCATCACTGAAGAGAAAGCAAAAACAAAGAAAATGGAAGAATGAATGGAGAAAAACATATGTAAAAACTCCCAGTCATGCTCATTTCCTCTCATACAGACAGATATGTAAAGATGAAAGGTAAAATAAAGAACTAGACAATTATGATACATCAAGTGATTAATATATATCCAAAAATGGGGTAGGTTAGGATCGAACTCTAGCAAGATTTGAGCCCTTATTTTTTCCATTTCTTCCTCATCATCAACATTCTCCTGTGATTCCAGAGAACGAGTCCGACAAAATTAAAGACTGAAAAACAGAAAATGAGACAAAATCAGCAGATAGAACTCAACATACCTCTTCTTGTTCACTTGTAGCAGGTTGTTTTAGTTTCTGGCCTAACAGCTTCAGAAGTTGTGCTGTTTCTCCAGCAATTGCTGTTAAGACCTTTTCGATTTCCTTTCGGGTCTCCTCTTCTATGTCTTCAGAATCCAGTGCATCATCCATAGCGCTGCTCATCATTTCTTCTATAATACCAGCCTGCAATACATCACATTTTATTAAAAAGAGATTTTTTCAACAATATAATGCATTGTTATCTGGTCTTTTAAATATCTCTAATAATTTTAACCCTGTTGTGCAATTTCCTGAAGTACAAATACAAAACCCAGAATAACACTTAGTCCACCTTTTCTTGATGGTGCTTCTAATTTGCAGATGCTCTGTGACTTAACCAAACAGTTTATATACTAAAGGAAGGCCCAAATCAGCTCAATTATATGCCTGCCTTTATACAATAGGGCGAGCGTCTTTATGATCCACAATAACTAAACATAAAAATTGGCAAGTTTTTTCAAGTCCGTAGTTTTCCCATTTTTTCTTTTTTAGGACACTCCACTTTCCAAATTGAATTTCATCATGTTAACTTTAAAATTCAACATTTTTAGTCTTTTTGAAACCACAAATGGCCAAGGAAATGGTTTTTAAGGTACATGACATTTTTTTTCAATTTTTATTTGTAGAAGGTCAAAAGACTAAGAAAATTGAATTTTGAAAGTTAACAAGATGAAATTCAATTCAGGAAAGTATAGTTGTTCTGAAAAATAAAAATGGGCAAACTTATAGACTAAAAATATTTTCCTAAAATATTTTAAAAATACCTAGTCATTTCTTTTACTGAATTCTTGCATCGTGACCGCTACTGCTGGAGCCTTCATAAGATCATTGACAAAGCTTCATGACTTCAGCACTTTTGGACAAATGTCCCACGTTCGATAAACAGCTGAAGAACTGCGAGGAAACATCATAACAGGAAATGAGAACAATCAAATGACAACATCAAATGGAGAAATGACACTCACACATAGATGCAAAAATCTTATCACAAGAAATCTACGACCAACAATTTCAAAAGCAAATGACAACCAAATATAATAAGCCTTTATTTGTCCACTTAGTAAGACGATGTCACTAACATAAAAGTAGAAAGTATATGAGATTAAGACAACATGCAATAAAGTGAGAGCAACCCAACCAAAACTAGAAGAAGCACTATTGTTGGCAATAATTTTATGGTGACTGCATGGATTATGTTTCCAGAAGTCTAGACTAAGCCTATATATGTAGTGGAATTTCTAACACGTCAAATCTTATATTCTTCTCACTATAACACAGTTGAAAATATATTGAAGAAAAAAGATATTGATGCTTGATGTTTAAATTTTACTGCTGTAAAGTTTGAAACAAGGGTAAAATCTATCAGTTTCACAACTTAGCGCGAAGCATGTCAGGCTGATAAAAAATCTATTAGGATTTCAATTAATTGAACACTTGAAACAAAGACAAATACGCTATCTATGTAAGTATAATGCCATAATCATATTCATAACTTAAGAATTTTGAGATAATATCATGCCAGAGCAAAACAGTACCAACACTTTCCAAGATGCATTGATATATTGAATTCAATCTGTGCCTCGTTCTCATAGAGTCGATTCAATCGCCTTCTAGATCCTTACAACTTCTTTTGCAAGTGCCTCGTATGACAAGTGATCTATCAAGCATAATCCCACTTTTTGCAGGTAAGTAACAATGACAAACTTATCCTCAAAAAAAAAAAACAATGACAAACGAGGGCGCGTTGGTTCAAACCTTTAATGGGAATGAGCATAGGTAATTGTGGTGCTAATGTGAACAAAATATGATAAATTCACCTTCATCATAATTTAACGAGAGAATGAGACCCAAAATAAGGTAACCATTACTCGATTTTGATTAACTACCCCATGATTATTGTTTCTCTCTCAATCATTTCACTATTCCTCATTTTATCCCCACTTATTCCAAGATTAGAGCAAACACTAAATGTAACCATCATTCTCGATTAATTACTATTCAATTCAATGATTCCCCAAGTAGCATTCCCATTACATTTGAACTAAGCGCTTCTATAAATTAGGATGGCCATTTACATAAGCCCTCCCTTGTATAAATATTATATAATCTTTCACACCAGCACTATATGCACTTAAATGGCCAACTAAATTAAAATCCTTCACACTAAAAATAGAGTCCCCAAAATCTAAATCTCCCAATTCCTGTTCTCGAGTTTGACTTTTCTGCATCCCCATCACACTTGCAAAATGTTTGAACTTTTGGAGAACAATTATGATAATGAAACACTGTGCAAATCAATTAGAACAAAACAGAACAAAACTCCAAACCAATCTCCCCAATAATTCATCTGATCATTCATGGAAACGAATTGCATTATCCATATAACTTATAAGATTATGAATTAAATAAACAGCACCTTAGCTGAACCTATGTCATTTCGTTTCGCTGCCTCTTTGATCGCTTTTCTGCACACTCTTTTCTTCCCCTCTGTATATCTAATCAAGCTCACCAACAAAAGGAAACACTTTAAAGCAAATCAAACAGAACAAAAACCAGTAAAATTCAACAGCCCAACAAATAATAATTCGCGCAAACAATAACAAACCCCATATGATTATATGAAAAACGACCTCGGATTTGGCGTTCCATATTGCAGCATTCTTGGCGTATAAGGCGGCGCTGCCAATCTCTGAGCAATTGCTGTGATTGGGCTTTGGCTTCAATATATTCATCACTTTTCCATTTATTTTTTGTTTTTTGTTTGCGTCTCTTCGTTTTCCCCCTCTCACTTTCTGATTAATTTACTGGAAATGGTGATATTGTATTTTCTATATTTTCCTGCTTTTACATATAGGCTATAGCTCAAAGGTTTTGCTTGTTCACTTCTCTTTATTCTGTGTATTGGGTAAAAGAATCTCAAATCTGGAGAAGCCTTTTGGAAAACAGAGAGAAGAAAAGGAAAAAATGAAAACAGTTGATAATGGAAAAAAAATAGTATTAGTAAATAAGAAATAAATAATTTTTTTATTTAAAAAAAAATAAATAAATTTAGCTGTAAAATAAAAAATATACAAAAAATATCACAAACTTGTTTGATTTGGTTTCTGGACAAGTGGAACTTTGAACGGTTGAACCCATCAAATTAAAAATTTTGATAAGTGGATTTTGGGGCGTGTCATAATTCTTGTTGGGCCCATCATTTATATATATAATGTTACCCTATTTTTAGTGTCAAATATATAGAACATTGTATTTCCATAATTAAATGGAGTATTCTTAACATAAATGTAAGAATTTCTTAATCCCCCTTTGCTTTGAGAAAAAAGAATTATCAGATTTTGCAAACATGAACTTAATTTCAAATTAAAATATTAATGACTTGTGAATGCTATTAGGACTCTTAAAATAAAAGAGCAAAACATTCTTTTTTTCTTTTTAAAAAAGTTTATATTTAATAAAATG